>CM070548.1:92710815-93146392 GCA_036346405.1 Phyllostachys edulis | reverse complement strand
TTTCCCCCACAGAGAAAAGAATCAAATATCTAGACAGTTAAAAGTTAACACAAATATATATAGCATTTTCTTTACTGGGTGTTCAGCGCGTTTGTATAGTAGATTTGTTTGAAGTTTGTATAAATACTTGATAATATATTTACATATCTTGTAGGCTATTTAGACTTTTAAGATATGCTAAACATTAGAAACGACAATAGAAGCTTGAAAGAAAATACAATATGAGGAGCGTAATTGAAGTATGTGCTTTGATGGAAGAAAATCATTTATCATAAAAGTTGTTGGGGTACTTAGAAACTAACACTCTTCATCATGCATAGATTATGTAGTTGCATGCCCTATTCTTACTCTATTAGTTATTTTTTTCCAAATTGTATGTATGCGCATGTACCTCTATTTAGTCTCAAGCAATACATTGATTACGTCAATGTGGACAAATTATCTTATTATTTTACATGGTATAATGTATCGAGTACATTGCTCACGAGATACATAGATACACTACTGACGACCTACCTTGAACTTATCTTTCTTCACACGTTGACTACCCTACCAAAGTATCTCTTCTCATTGTCACAACTTTTTCTTCAACCTCCAGCGGTAAGCCCAAATCTTGATCGATCCACATCAAGCTATTACCCTTTTCAATGCAATACTTTACCACATAGTTATCTTCTACTTCTCCCCAATTATTGTTAATACTAACCATTGCGACATCAGCAGCGCATACATACAAGCATCACCGATCGGTAGGGAACACATGTCATGCTCTCTTGGTGACCCGAGCATATTCCTACGATTACGTCATCTCTACTCCAAGCTTTTTGCCCCTCTGCCTCTGACAGCAGCGCTTCTATATTTATGCGGATGCATGCATGTATATACACATGCATGATGTTATACATGCTCAACGTACTCTTCCATCGTGTTAGTCGCTCATCTTCTTGACGTTGGTCAACTCAACCTTTGTGGCTTCCTCGCTACTTAGTAGCGACCTCCCATCTTCACTAATGTCGACATTTACGCTTTAGTCATTGTCTAACGATATGGAGAATCTTTTAGCCGCCATGGCGGTGTAACGTGTCTCTCGATGATGTGATAGCGCTTCTAGCACTACTACTGAAAAAGGTATTCACTGAGCGGTTTACGTGGTAAATACGAGTTTATCGATGATGACATGAGGTCATCATAATGACCGTTGTCGCTTAAAACCATTTGTGATAGGAACCTATCACAAAGCGGTTTAATACAAAGAAATGTCTGTGATAAGTATATATTCTGAGCCGGTTTGTCGTTGAAACCGTCTGTGATAAGTATATATCACAGCATTTGTGCATTTTGAAACCGTCTGTGATGACCTTTCTCTATAAAGCCCATGACATGAGAGAGGATGAGGCGGTAGCCACGGGCAACCTCATTGAGCCCTGCAAGTTTAAAAGTATGGATGCAAGGAGATCGTCGGGACATCCAATTACGGATGTTGTCGATAGTAATTGGACCTATGTTGAGAAAGTGGCGTGGGCGGTATGGGGTATTGGGAAGTGACATCATGTATCGACAACTAACCATTCTTGAACATGTAATCGTCTTTAAACCCAACAAGAACACCAAACAACCATTCTCACATTTCAAAAGAATTCTCAACGACTTGTTGCTTGGTGTTCTTGTTGGGTTTAAAACTTGTTTGCATCAATTACTTTTTAAACTTGGCAGGGCTCAATGAGGTTGTCATGAGCTCCTCTCATCCTTCTCATGTCATGACTATTCCCCAAAAGTGGTGGATACTACGTGCTGAACAATACACACACACACACACACACACACACATGATGATGGGTTTTAATGGCACAAGCATTGCTTGGAAACTTTATAGAGAAGAGATTATGAATGGAATGGTAGGGACTATTAATATGAACTAATTATCAATTTAATTTCACATAAGACTATTAACATCATTGAGCAAGTTCAACAGCAAGACCAAGGGTGTCCAAACCCACCACACCAAAGAGTAGCCCTCGGCATCTCATGCAGAGCACTAGCCATTTTCATCACGAGAGCAAGGGGTAGAGAGAGAGAGGGAGTAAGGTAGGGTGATACCTCGATCAACACAACCACGGCGGCGACCCCACCACCAGCACAACCCTCATCCATCTCCTTCACCTTGCATAAATCACACAAACATCAGGACACAACTTAAGGCTCAAGCATAAAAATCAAACTCAACAAAAGATATTAAGCTAACAGATCTAAAGGAGAATAGAGGGAGGATGGGGAAAGCAAAGCCAGGGAGCCAGAGCAGGAGCAAGAGGCCAAGCAGGAGAACCAAGCCATGGCGGCAAGAGCGACAGCGAGGCCAAGCCCGGTGGCTTGGTGGCGGCGTCACGTGGTTGTGACCACGACCACGACATTGCACAAGACACTACTATCGTCACGAGTGCCTTGTGCAATGTAGAAATGGTGTCACAGCCATGCAACAATGCGACGGGTCAGCCAGCGATGTCGAGTGGGGAGGAACGGATGAGAGTAAGTCTGTTGGGTAGTGACGAGTTAGAAGCGGTATGAAACCCTAGCGGCGAGCTCCTACTAATAAAGAGACTTATCACGAGCGGTTCTATTATGGAACCGTCGGTGATAATTATCCTGACAGTTTCCATTATGGAACCATCGTGAAATAGTTTTTTTCTCAAATATATTTATCTTGTATATGCACTTACATGATATGAAGAAATTACATGTTTATATGTCAATTTTGTCATTCAAATCTTCTTTGAAAATTTGCTTTAACTATATATATATATATATATATATATATATATATATATATATATATATAGAGAGAGAGAGAGAGTAATAATTCAACATATAATTAATATTGTAACCCGCCCAAACTAGATTTTTTTACATTTGGAATTTTCAACATATAACAAAGTTTTTCTAATGGCGGAGGTAGCGGCTATCTCCGTCTTCAATACCTCGTGGCGGCGGTGTCGAGGCGAGATGGTTCGTGATCGAGCGAAGCCTAAAATCGCCCACCATTGTGCGCTTGCTCGAAAGTGTCTCCCAAAGACCCTCGGACTATTGAACAAGAAGACTTGAGCCCATAGGCTCTTTCCCTTGCTTGAGGTCTCGACACAGTCGACTCGATGCTTCTGCCGCCTCGATTAAGCAATCCAAGTGACAGCAAGCCTCCTAAAGGCGTGCGCTGTCGTTTTGGAAGGACCACATCGATAACGCAGTAAACTTCGCCGAAAGTGGGAGATCACCCTAAGAGCAGCGCGAGAGGAGGATGTCAAGACAGCGGAAGGTGGCCGCCACTGCTCAGCAAATTTTGAGAGAGTGAAAGCAGATGTTGAAACAATGTTCTTCCGCAGCCGCGTTCAACGTCTGGCGAAGAGGTGCTCATACAGTCTTGACGAGTAGGCCATCAATGCGACAACAAGGAAAGCGAAAGAAGCAACCATTTCTATTTTTTATAAGTACTAGATCATCTATATGGGGATGATCATCTTCGATGGCGGATGATCCTTTTTATAAAACAAGGAATAAATTCGGGCGTGAGGCGAAGAGAGCGCGCGGGAGCCGGGCAACGCGAATCTGACGAAGAAGCCAAGATCGGTGGATTTAGCAACTCATCGGACTTCAAGCTGGGTCATGAGCGATATTATCCTGAGCGGTTATAACAAAAACCAAGAGCGAAAGCCGCATGAGTTCGACTCGGGAGTTTGAAAGCATCTAGGCCCCTAAAATTGTTTTGGTAATTAATGACAATATGTGAATATGGGATTAACGTGTTTATTGAGCATTTACAAGGTTAAATCCCATTGGTGAACATGTTGATGCAAAGTGGCATACAAATGGATTACATGAAGATCTTTTGGCTCAAATACAAGGTACAAGTAGTCTAGGATCTCTTTTTTTTTTCATTTTAGGTCTAGGAGTTTTGGATGGAAGACCGATTATAGGATAAACGCCAGTACTATTAAGAGGATCATGGCTAGTAACTTGATAGCATGTTCTTGTGCCATATGGATCAATTTAGGATCATGCATGCATTTGAGTTTAAACTTGAATTTAATTTGAAAAATATTAAGTGCTTTCGTCCAAAATCGGTAGTCTGTGATTATACTTATGGTGTGTACCGCTTAGTCGCGTATGACCGGACTTTACTTGGTGGAAATCCGCATTTGGAAGGAAACGACCAATTAAGTGTTCAAAGCGAACGACCGGTTCTTGAGCCGTCGTATCGCATCGCGATCATCCGCATTTTAGTTAGCGATTCAATAAAACCGAAGCGTTACAAATTGCCTCGAGAATCTCTCATGGAAATCGGTCGTACCGCTCGTGACTAATGGTCGCATCTGTCGTCATCTGCGTCGTTCGAAGAAATTTGTGAGGCGGTTCAATAAAAAGCAAAACAAGTGTAAATCTGCTCTAAAACTCAATCTGAAATCGGACGTTCGGCTTAGGAGCAGTCGCATGCGTCTAACGGTCATTCGATTTTATATGGTGGTACAATAATTCCGAACCATTGCAAATCTTGACAGAATCGCGAAACCCTACTTAACGGTCGTACCTCTCGTATAAACGCAGATGCGATCAAGGGCAAATTAGACGTCTTGCTGCGTTTACTGCGGCCGTTCGATTGGTGTTCAACGGCTAGTTTTCTTTTTTAATGCTTCATTCTAGCCGTTGGTGTGCTTTCGATCGCGTCTTGGTCGTCTGCAAATTGCCTTCTTGATGCGTTCGATTTTGCACGAATTCTTTGAGTGTCGACTCAACGGTCATAATTGTTGGTGGGGCTTTAAATACCCCCAACCGCTCAAGTCAAAGTGCTAGTGCCCATTTGACATTCATAGAGCCTTGAGAGCCCTTGCATTCACTCAACACTTAAAAACACTCTTGTGCATTCATTGTGAGGTTGTTGAGATACATTCAAGTGCATTCATACTCCTAGTTGATCCATTTGCACTTGAAGTGTAATCAAGCCAACCACCTTGGTCTATTACTCTTGGAGTGTTGCCACACTTCTAGGCGGTTGGTGGTGAAGCATGGTGATCTCTTCAAAGAAGATTGTGAAGAGGCCGATGCAAGCTTGTGAGTGGTTCGGTGTTCACCATCTCGGGAGCGGAGGAAGAACAACCATAGTGATTTGAGGAAAGGCTTAATTCGTGGAGCCGAGCTTGAGGCGTCAAGCTTCCTCAGCGTGGACTAGTGAAGGCAAGCAAGTCTTCGATACCAGCAGAAAAACATCGTCGTGTCTTTGTGGTTATCTCTAGTCTTTACTTTTACATTTATATTTCTAGCTTATTATTGTGATTGATTTGCTTAGCTAGAAGTATAACTTGTTTAGACTAAGTTATTAATTAGCAAAATTGTTAAATTGTTAAAAAGTTTAAAACCTCCTATTCACCCCCTCTAGTCGGTTATCCTTGATCCTCTGAGTTCTCACCAAATAAAAAATAGAGTACTTACTTGCATTATGCGTGTTTAGTGGAAAAGCGTGTGCTCGCGCTCCGCCATCCTTAGTGACTCCATAAAAATCCTAGTGTGTAGGAACACGCACACATATGGAGTCTTGCGTGTGGTGGTGTGAGTGGGGTGTTAAATGCGCCTTGTACCCTTAAAAAAAGCAAGATCACCACAATAATTTGTTGGTACGCACAACCTATTAGGACTATGGGATTGTTTGGTTGGTGACTGGGCTCCATGCACGCAAAAAGTAATGCTGAATGTAGCACGAAAATCGATTTTTTTCCTAGCTAGGCAAGCATGAAGATGTGGTGTTTGGTTGGAGACCGGGCCTAAGGAAAACAATAAATTTAAAAATCACTTTGAGAAGGAGAAAACGTAAAAACTAAAAATACGCTTTAATAATAACCCTTTAAAAACCGGGCCTCATCCCAAATCACTGGCCGTGGAGATCATGGGTACATAATACTAATCTTAGTGTGTTGAACAATTGACAATAGTATCGGTAGTTTGGAAAAACTCTCATTTTAAGAAGTTCATTGTTAGACCGGTGAGGAGGTCGACCCGACTATAGGGGCTGTGGGACCATCAATGCTAGCGGTCGGTGCCGCCACATCGTGATCTGACTGACCAAAAGATGAAAATGGGAATTTTTGGAATCGGCCAAAAATCACGTGTGTTGGAAGACGAGAGGATGTTTTGCACTTTGTCTTGTTGAAATGGGAGTTTCGAGGAAAAACTCGACCGTGTTTGAAATTTCTAGAGAGTGCGATCTAGAGACTTACAAAAATTTCCTAAGTTCCTCGTGGTCCGACCAGGTTGTTGGTTGATTGGCAAGCTATCCGACTGCCTCTGAGTTGTTCATGCACCGGGAAAGTGGTGAATTTAGCGGGATTGGCCAAAGCCATGAGTTTCACCACAGAGTATTGCATGATGCATGTTTTGGATAATCGGGTCAAGTTGTGAAGAACTTGTGCCCAAAATCGATTTCTTTGTCTATTGTTGTGCACATGGCTTGGTGTCAACAACGGTCAATGGCAAGGATGATTAGGACTAGACTAGGAGAGCCGAGATCCAAAACGGTCCAGGGCGGCTGGTTGAAGTGGTTGGACTCAAGCATGACGCAAAGATAGACAAAAACGGCCGAACAAGAAGTTCGGTCATGCGGAGTTGAATCAAGTGATGCGGAGTCGATGGAAGTGTCATGGTGGTTCTAGTGGGGCCGGATGAGAGAGACTTCTTGACATGAAGAGAGCTATTGATCAACCTATCGTGGCGAATCATGGGATTGTTTCACGGCGAATCATGGGATTGTTTCCTGACGATTAGACTTCGATCTTTAGAAAGGTCGAGAAGGGGTATATCTTCGCCAAAATCTTTGGGTTGGTGGCCTTTGGAGAAACCGTGGCTCAAGAGCGGTGCAAGGAGAGGTGGTTTAGGTCAAGAGAATATGAAGATCATGAAGAGGCGGATTCGAGAGACCAGGTTAGTCATCGCTTTGAGAAGCGTGTGTGGGTGTAGACTTCGTTTATGTGTGGGCTTAACGGATGACCGATAAGGTTTTTTTCTCTTGACCAAGCCTCCATTATAAAAGGAAGAGGTGCAAGATTTGCACCTAAGAACCCTTCAAGAAGAACTTCTAATTGGTGATTTGGGGAAAGTGGAAATAGAGGAGGCTAGGGTTTGAGGAGCATGAATTAATTGAGTGCTAAAGTGTTGAGCTTTCATCCTCTATAGTGGAGTGACTATAAACCAATAATCTCTTGAATCAATCCATGCAAGGTTTGCCCCAAGATTAGTTCTATCTTGTTCTTACTTTCTCTTTGATTCCTTTGGGATTTTATGTGTTTCTTTGATTTTTTTTACTAGGTCTTTTGTTGTGATCTAGCTTTGATAGGACTTGTGGGAATCCATCTAGGATCATCTTGATCATCATTCACCCATGAGTAAGTTTTTTTTAATCAAAGTTTGAATTTCCTCGGATCCTGTGCCTTCTTGATATCATCCTAAAAATTTATGGAAACTTGGCTTTGATCATCCCGATCATCGATTGGAATAGGTTTATGACCTTCTTGACGAGCCATGGTTGAAATCTCAGGGGACTTGGATCACAGGATTGAAAGTTAGGTCGATTTGTGATCTTTTCGGGTTGAAGTTCGTGTAGTGGTGGTTAGACCGCCACCACCAATCTTAGAACGACTCTCGTCCTCCTCCGTTCCCCATCTTCCTCTCGCCATGAAATTCCGCCTTGACAACCATCTTCTTCCTATTTGGAAGATGGCAACCCATTTGTGGTGTCTCCGAATTTGGATGGGCGGAGCGAGAAGATCGGCAAGGTCTCAACGTCGTCTTCCTTGCCCAATTTGGCGTATTGTTGGTGATCTTGAGTGTCGTGATGGGATGTCTTTGGGCGGCGGGATGCGGACCTCGTGGGGCGGAGGCGAGCTTCTAGCGGCTATCGGCATCGGTGAGGCGAGCTTGATGTTGATAAGCGTGAGGACGAAGATGATTAGAGGAGTCGGCAATTAGGGAAGGAAGACGATCGGGATCGAGCAGCTGGGCACAGAGCACTCCTCTGCGGCAGATGCACTGGAGGCGATAACCAAACACTACCCTAAGCAGGTTCCTAGTAATGTCGAGCCAGGCGTAGCGGGCGCTAGGACACGAACCAAACAAACAAGCCCTATATATGACTTGTGGTCTCTGCACTGTAAATGTCGGTGGTCAAGAGTCAAGGCCTGTCAGCGATGGCCTGGCCTGAGCTAGCTTTCCCTCTGCAGCTGCAACCGGCCACATGTACAGTCTACCTGACAAATCTTTAACTTACACCCAGCTCCTCAGACAGCTGCTGTGCCTCTGTGTGTGTGTGTGCATTGCACCGCTTAATTGCTTGCCGCTTCCCAGTTCAGGATTCCAAGCTTGTTCTTGTTACAAAGGCCTCCCTGAGCTGAGCAGCAACAGGGACAGCCATGCATGCGGCTTCAGGCCACCACTAACACTTTTGGGAAAAGATACTCTTCCAGCCCAGGTCCCATTGCAACAGTTGTCAATGAACCCCAGAGCTTGCATGCCGTCGCCAAGGAATCCTATGCAGGCTAGCCGCGATCGAGTTGGTGCGGCGCCACAAAGAAAGACGGGAGAGGAGCGAAGGGTAGATAGTGCGCTCAAGCCGAGCTAGCCATGCAATGGCACGGCATAGCAGTGGAGAGATGCATGGAAGACGTAGCTTGAAGCCAAAACATTCGCTTCTGGTTACAGCTCATTTGTGTAGGTGTGGCCGTCCTCCTTGAAGCACGCAACCGTGCGTTGGGAGAAGCGCGCGATCAGTACAAGGCAAGTCACCATCGATCGCAACAAGTTCACCTTAACATAGAGCTGTTCACACGCCGGGCGGGCCGGCTGAGCTTGGTCGGGCTTGAAAAGCCCGATCACAAGCGGATAGGCTTGAGTCCAACCTGAAAATTGATTTTTTTATTAAAATATATTATTTAAATCATTTTTTGTATAAAAAGTAATATTTAATTTATTTCCAAAATTAAAAAATTAGATTTTTTTGGTTTCACCAAGACTTCGGCTCGGGCGAGTCGTTATAAAAGTGTCTCACACCAACCCCAACCTTAAACCTTGTAACCAAGCTCCTAAGACACGGTGCCGCCCCACGTTCTTGAAGCGAGATGGCGGGCCATCTTGGCGCATGCACTTGTGCCGCGTCGATCGCATAGCCGCTGGATGCGGCGTGCCTTTTCTTCTCTAATCACTCATGTTTGTGCCACGCTAATCGCCTCGTGAGCAATCGATGGTGATGAAAGACGGACACATGCACAACGTTTGGAAAAGAGGCAGTAGTGCATGCATCTAGAGTCGTAGTTAGGTGCGTCTTGACTTACATTTTGCACACCGATGCTTGGGTTATCTTCAGGCCCGCCTTGCCGTGTTGGCACGACTACGCCTCAGCGAGGCCCAACACGAGCCAAAGCACGACGAGCCACCGCCATCTTGAGCCGAGCCACGACCTTGAGTGAACCGCGACCTTGATGCTCATCTGCGTTGCGGGAAAACCCGCGTCGCCTAGGAAGACGAAGGGGGCAGAGGGATAACAACGAGGAGGATCTTGGATGGCAGCGGCAGAAAGGGTCATCGGCGAGGCTCGGTGTGGCGAGTGTGGAAGGAGGAGAGGAGGTGGCTAGGAGGAGGGAGGAGGTGGCCAGGTGGCGTGGGGAGGAGTCTTGGGAGAGGGAGGGACTAAGGGAGAGAGGCGGAGGCGGTGGGAGGTCGAGGAGGAGACGGATTGGAGGGAGAGGGACTGAGGAGGGAGGCGGTGGAGGGAGAGGGACCCAGGGAGGAGGCGTGGGTAGGGAGAGGAACTTAGGTCCGAGGGTGAGGAAGGAGGAGGAAGGTGGTAGCGTGGGATTGGGATGAGGATGGCCGGAGGAAGGGGGTTGTGGTTGGGCTAGGCGAGGGAGGAATGGGATTGGTGATTGGGCGGTAGCCGCTTGAGTTGGGGAGGGTGGGATTGGGCCGACCGGGGAGGATTGGTCGTGAGTCTTTTTGTGTCGAGCAAGCCAAGCACAACCAAGTGATCAGTGTCGTGTCGCTGTCAGACGCATTGTCGAGCTCCACTCGGCCCGACCTAGCCAGTTAAATCTTGCGTCTTTGTGTTGTGCTCAGACTGTACCATGCCCAATCGGACCTCGGTGGCCCATAAAAACACTTGCCAGTGTTGGAATAGTCTCACATTGGTTGTGGAAGGGCAAGGAACCTAACTTAAAAGTGAAGTGTCTCGCCTCACAAGCTAGCTTTTAGGGATGAGAAGGCTCTTATGATCCTACAAGTGGTATCGAGCACAGTTCTAACATCTTTGTCCCGATGGACACTAGTGTGTCTTAGGCCGATGGATCGTGTGGGCAGGGACCGTCGGTTATGCACGTGAAGGGCGGTGAATCGAGCCTGGGGACACCAATGTGTGAAGGGGAGATTGTTGGAATAGTCTCATATTGGTTGTGGAAGGGCAAGGAACCTATCTTAAAGTGTGGGAGTGTCTCACCTCACAAAGCTAGCTTTGGGGATGAGAAGGCCCTTATGATCCTACACCAAGTCCCTAGCTCTACACAAGATCATCGATCGACGGCCACGTAGATCGCGGCTCCTTTAATTATGGACTAGAAGATACAGGTGTGCCTCACGTAGAGGGGCGGTCCTAGCTATAGAGGCGGTGGTGGCCGCCCAGTAGGCTATGCCGCGACCCCTCACCGCCGTGGTCCCATACCCTCGAGCATGCCCTCTCTCCCTCCCTCCTCCTCCTCCTCCCACCTCCCAATCCAGAGACCATCCAGGAGGTAGAATCGCATTTGGAGCACCATGAAGAACGCCTCCACTTCCTCCTCTCCGTCTCAAGAGCAGTGCTTGTGGCCAGCCAGGAACTCACGTTGCAAGAAGAGGGCTTCCTTGCTTGCCCACAACGAGGAGGTCGGTCATGGGGGAGAAGGAGAGTGCTACTAGGTGAGGAGTCTAGGTGGGGGTCTGGCGGATGGGGTGGGTCGGCGAGGAGATCTGGCGGAGTGGCGCTCGTCGAGGCCAAGGCCTTCAACGTTCCCATCGCGCTCTTCAACGACTTCTTGATTTCTTGAGTATGCATCACTTCCTTCCTCTGTTCTAGACATTGTATCTATCTACCTATGTAGCAATCGATCTTGATAGCGATGGTGTCACTTTTGCTACTTGTATTGGTCAAGATTAGGCAGAGAGTCTTTGTCGACGCTCATCTATAGAGTGAGGAATTCCGTGTGATAGGTGATTTTCTTGATCTTTGTGATTCGAATTGATGGTAAGAACTTCAAATATTTGGGTAGGATCATGACTAGAAAGCTTAATTTAGTAGTGCTCCCATCGTTGGCGAGAGTTCTTGTCAAGGTACATATTTCTTCCTTCATGTTTTCCTTTTCAAGTTCTTGGTGCTTCATTTGTTGATTTCAATAACAATAAGAAAATGAAACCACAAGATGACACGGTAACAGGAGATCAAGAATGCAAGTATATATATAGAACATTATGTGAGACATTGAGCATCTAAGACCTCAGACCGATGCCAGAGAAGACGGTCACGGTGCTACGACTCTGTCCTAGCTAAAATTTAATTCTGGATCCGTCACTGCTTACGCGGGCGTGCACATGCAGGTGGAGGCCCACGGACACGTGGCCAAGGCGAGCGAAACGCATGCCAACGCTGGCGTGTGGATCGGACAGACGCGCGCGGAGCCGCAGGCGATCAGACGGTGCCGTTTTTGCAGGCGACGTGGCCAGGACCGGTAGCGGCCTAAGCTAGCATTGATTAGTTCGGCGTACGTCCTAGCCTCGTCGCGCGTGTGATTCGAACGGACCGATGACACGTTGCTTTCGGGTCTAGTTGCTCCGTCAAGTTGGGAGTGTCGCCTTGCGCTTAAAGATGGTTACTTGGTTAGGGCTGTTTTGACCTATTGGTGTACGATCAAGATCAATGTCCTTGGAAAAGTATGTCTTTCAAGAGCTCGTACGTGCGAAGTTCTTTATAATGTACCCTCTTTTGCTTCCCTTTTGGTAGCAGTAATTTTTCACAGCAATGAATCTAAGTGCGCTTATTGGAAGGTAATTAGCCGTAGTATTGACAGTCCTTAGCCTGCAATCTCTGAACACCAATCAGATTGGACAAATCAAGGTCGTCTTTAACAAACTTAAAATCACAACAAATTAGCAAAATAATTTTTTTGCCAAGTACAGGTGGCCCTAAATTAATAAGAGAACATGTTCGGCCACTTGGGTGCGAGCATCGGGCTTCATCAGAAGTCGTAACAGGCTTAGTCTGGCAGTGGGTATGGAACAATGGATACAATTTTCATTAATAAAACTGAGCCAGTCCGAGACCTTTCGACGGATCGATATATCTTAAGTGTTGTGGGCTTATTGGGCCGCTCTAGTTCAGATTTCCTTCCCCTGTTGCTTAAATTGCGTGTCAAAGAAGTTAAAGCCCAAAAAGAGGACGAGAACTTCCGAACTTCCCTCTAGGCTTTGTTCGGGAAGACCATTCCTGCTCCTGCCCGGATTCAAGTGGATGAGCCCGAATTTTAGCAGACCATCTAGATAGATGACTCGGGATTTTGGTTCAACTAAGCAAAACAGAGCATGTTTGAACAGGGATCCAAGAACTCCCCACTTAAAAGATGATGGCAAATGCACATGTATTGTTGTACTTGTATTCAAAGATCACAAGAAACTACTCCGATCACAAATTTCAACAAAGGGAGCAGGATCAAACTTAATGCCATCAGGTACTGTTGATAATTTCACCAAGGCAGCATAGGTACAGTACTGCCCAGAAGCAGTGCTTTCTTGACGTACATATCACTTGTTTTTCAACAGGAAAACATGTACTATAATCCAATCAATGACCAGCTAGAATAGCCCAGATGTACCCAGTAGATGGTTGGTCATTGGGCGGTTGACCATGAATTCTAGTGATGATATCCTAATTAACAACTTTGTTGAGAACAACTAATCAACGAATGTTAGTGCAATTAAAAATTATTAAGCCTAACAAACTGCCTGGTTTCCAGTCCATGGAACAGCTTTTGCAGCAAATGAAATTCGTGTGTGCTTGTTAAATTAGCACTGTCCGATCATTCGTACTATACCTGATTGTCTGCAGCTTTGGCAGTAAGCTAGATATATCAAAGAGAAAATTTGGTCTATGCCGCTAACGTTTTGTGACTTTTGGCTTTTGCTATTGCCTTTTGTCTTATAGGTTTTACGCCTCCCTAATCACAAATTTCTTTGGAAAATGTCACTAATGACTCAACTTTTCTCAAAATAACAGAACTGCCCTTACTATTTTCTTCTCCCATCTCTTGTGTTCTCCCCCATGATCCATCTCTATCTTTATCTCTCCTTTCTATTTTTGAATTTCAATCCAATGTTTTTTCTCTCATGCGGCAACAACTAATGCAATGCAGTCTTGTGAATTGGAAATAGCATAAGGATCATTTCGGCTTAGTCAAAAGGCTTTGGCCTTATCAAAGTGGTATTTTTGAAAATTTTTTTACAATTCCGCCGGCATAAAACCAAAATCCACAAAACATTGGCGGTATATACTGAATTTTCTATATATCAAAGCCAAATTTACAATTCCGCTGGCATAAAACCAATAAGAGGAAAAACAATATCAAAAACCAAAATCCAAAAAAACATCAGTGCCATAGACCGAACTTTCTCGGGATCAAAAGCCTTGGGTGATCGATGGTGGATCACATGGCCATAGTTTTAGCTAGATAGCAACGGCTAAGCAATAGGCGTTAAATGAACACAGCTTGAAGCCTTGAACGCCTTTTGCATAGAGCTATACACGTATATACGTACAGGGAATTTCCATCCGATGAAACGCGTAAAAAAATTACTTTAATGTTGGTAGCGTGAAGAATCGAGTTGCGAAAAAGAATGATTGGATCAGTATTTTAACAGTTGCTCACGGATCACGCAGGCGAAATTGATGACAAGATAACAAAGCATCTGACATACTACAGGTTCTACATATCGTTGAAATAATATCTTTTTTTTAAAAAAAACTAGGTCATCGTCCTAAAAAATTACAAAAATAGGTCACGTCGCGGATCATCCGTGACAGGCTCCTATCACAGGATTGAGCGGCGGGAACACTGAGCGATTGAGGAGTTCACTGCCGCCCGATCAAAATGGCGACATCAATTTAGGAATTTTTAAATAAAGTAAATAAACTAAAAAAAATTACAATTTTTTTTGTGGAGCATCAGATAGAGTGTTCTTACTTGTGTAATTTTTTCATAATTTTATCCATTCTGAATTTGTCTCCAAAATTCATTTAAGTATACTATTTGTAGAATTTGTAAATATACAAAATGAGGTCCATAAATTATGATTTGTTTTGTGAACACTCTTTACATAGTTTAATTATTCGTGTAATTTTTCAGAATTTTATATGTTCTGAAATTATTTAAAAATTAAGGGTTTACACAATCAAGTACATTGTATCGAAACCTAAATTGAAATTTTCAAGACAGGTTTGAAGCAGATAAAATTAAACAAAATTACACAAACAATTGCACTATGTAAGGAGTGTTCACAAAAATTTCATAATTTTAGACCTAATTTTGTTTATTTACAAATTCTACAAATAATATTTAAATGAATTGTGGACACAAATTCAGATCGATAAAATTATGAAAAAACACACAAGTAAGAACACTCTATCTCGATGCTCCACAAAAATTATAATTTTTGAGTTCACTTGCTATATTTAAAATTCCTAGATTCTGTCGCTAGTTGAACTCGCGGCAGAACCCGCACTTCATCGGGTTCCTATCGCCAGTTCAACTAGCGATAGGCGCCTTTTGCCAGATGAACTGGCGATAGGAACATATTTTTGTAATTTTTGGGATTGATGACCTAGTTTTGTAAATATTTTTTAAAAAATCTAGTATTGTGTACGTGGGGCGACGGATTATGACCCGGGAGACAAAGGTGGCCATGAATTTTACTACCTTTCATTAGCGGTAGCTAGGATTGGATAACGAGTGGCTCTGCTCGGTAAAACTTCGTTAAAAAAACGAGCTCGTCGTTAAGCTAACGGCCAGAATATCAGGCTCGGCTCGGCTTGACTCGTTAAAAGGTCGACCTCAACTCGTTAGGCTCATTAGGCTCGTTAAAAAAGTCAAGAGATCACTGCTTGGGGCTCGTTAGACTCGTTAGGCTCGCTAAAAAGGAAAATCAGTCTAATAATTTTTTCAGAAAGTCAAGAGATCACAGCTTTGGGGCTTGGGCCTTCCTGGACCGCCTAAGGGTTGTTGGGTTGGGTGGCTGGTGCTACTGGTTCAAGCATCTTGGTTTTTTAACGAGCTAAATGAGTAACTTGCGAGCTAGCTTGAACTCAGCTCGTTAAGAAAATTAGCTAAATTGGCAGCTCAGCTCGGCTCGTTAAGGGACCGAGTTCGAGCCGAGCCCTTAACGAGCCGAACTGTCTCACGAGTTTCAAGCTTTTTTCCACCCTTACAGGTAGCAGCATTGGAATTTTACTAGCACTAAGCCCTTACTAATTCAATTTATGTGATTAAGTAATAATTAGGATAAAACTAAAAGCCTATGAGTTAATTTGTGGCACATGAACTCATCTTATATAGCATCTAGATTCTATTTTGTTCCCAAATTTTTAAGCTAGTATTGAGTCTAATTTGTACTATACAAGTACATGATATTTCATCTCCTTGCGTGGCTGCATGTTTAGAGTTTGATCAAACACTTCTTCCTCGTATCTGGCTTCTGTCATACTTTTCGTGGCTCGGTGAAGTGTGCGTGTGCACCAAACTCCACCAAGCTCAAGTTATCATCTATCATGATTGTTATTTGTTTTCTATTGCTTTTTCATATAAATTTTTTTCTCCTATGAAAACTTCTATTTTTTATAAGAGAAAATTGAGGATTTGCCACTCCTAATCATCTTGATTTAGGGATTTGACACCTTTAAGTTTCTTTTTAATAGAGAGGGGTAAATACGTCTTTTCACAGTCGATTTTGGTGCAAAATAAAAACAAAAATATTGGAATACGATCGAGATGTTAAATCACATGTATTTAGTGCTTAGGAGTGGCAAATTATCAATAAGAAACTAAAATGTGGCAAATACTAAATCAATGATCTTAGGAATGGCAAATCCTAAATTTTTCTTTTTCATAGGTAGCTTAAATTGGATGATAACAAATACATGTCTCTCCTTGAGCTATCGTCCTCTCTATGATCTAATTCTGGCTCCACCCTATTGATCCCTCTAGACGTGTTGCAGCTCCTCATTTTCTATTATTGTACACGGAGTAGTTCTTTCCTCTGAAATCAATTAGGAGCAGTATATGTCAGCCACGACAGCTTGGAGCACAGACGGTGATGGCGCGAGGACGCGCGAGTTGGACGGGCGAGCTCTGCGCCCCCAGTTCAGTAACAAGGCGCGACTGAACTGACTATTTAGCACGAGTAATCTAATCATTGCAAGTGTTTACCTGTCTGCGCTGCGTGTTCAATGCCCATAAAAAATCCACGGATTGATCCCTTGATCACGTCGTGCCATTCCAGCTAATCGATCCTCCCATCCAATCCTCATACGAGTCACAGAGCAACTGTCACTATTACCATTTCGAAGTTGAGTTTACTGCATGGATTCTGCCGTCTTTGTAGCACCGTCTGTTGCAACCATGAGCAGAGAAGAAAATGGAGCAAAGTGTATTTTGCATTGCTTCGTGCTGCCGTGCGTGACAGCGTGTTGCTGTAGGACCAGAAAGGCGACTAGAGGGGGTGAATAGACGATTTCTCTATTTTTTACTTCGATCGAACTCAACACTACTTTCACTCCAATAGCTATAAAAGCTATGAAGATCGTAGATACTGAGCAGGCGGATGACTCATGTTGAATCGATCGAGACCCCAAAGAAAAAGACTAAAAACAACTCACATCAAAGCAAGTACATCTACCACAAGCATGATCGGACAAACAAAGATTTGGTTTTTCTAGAGCTCCATGTAAAATACAAGCACAAACCAAAAGATCAAGAAGCAAAATGCACAGCCCTAAAGATTCAGAAAATTAGAAAGGCAACCCAAGCTAATCAAATCCAAACAACATCTGCTTGCATCCTTGAAGGCATTCAAAACCAAAACAGTAAACTGCAGCACGCACACGCACAGGAAGCTCAACACCAAACCAACCAGCTCCGAGCACAGTAGCAGTCAAGATCAAATCAATGCAACAACATAACAGTGAACTAGTCCTCTTTGCATGCAAGAAGCAAAACCACTAGATTAACTCACTACACCAGTTTTGACATCCACACACACGCATGAGGGGACAAGCACAGCAAGAAGATAAAAATGGCGATCATAACAGCCGCAGCAAAACTCTTTTTCTCTGTCTACCAATTAAGCTCTACAAGTCAGCCATAAGCTCAAGTAATAGAAAGAAAAGGCCGCCGACAATTTCAACAAATCTGCCGATTCTCAACAAAGGCCAGATCGATCCGGTTGTGATGGCAACCAAGCAATAAAAAGAACTTAATCAAAATCAAACCTCGAGTCAAAACCAAACCGGATGGAACAAATGATAGCGGCGATTTTTCTTTTACGCCAGCCGACAACGAGTACAAGACAAGACGCCGATTTTTGCGGGCCAACACAAGCACCGCCAGACTCACCGCAACTCCCGCCAGAAACCGATTTTTAGAGCGACAACAAAGCGCTCACAACAAAAAGAAAACAAAATAAAATAGCGGCTCTACTTTTTGGTTCAGTAAATTAGCGCCCGTAGGCTATTCAAAGAAGGCGCTAAAGAAAATCATGATCCGCATGATCCACAGAGAGATGACGAGAAACAAAGCCAAGGCAAATCAAAGCAAATAGCATCCAAGAAATAAAAACTGAACTCAGTCTCAAGCAATCAAACCAAAGATCCGGATTTTGCTGTGACCTCAAGAAGCTGCCGAGATCCAGTTTCTACTAGAGAACAGAGCGCCTCGACAGGACTCCTCTTTTCGGGGACTTCCCAGGGCGATGAGCAGCTGCTACACTTCACGACCAAACATAAATCACAGCCCAAGAAATCAACAAGACTCAAACAGCAAAGAGAAGTCACATCAATAAAAGCCAAGAAGAGTTCTTGCCGCGAAGCTTCGATTTCTTCATTGGAATCTTGCCGCTAACAGAGCTCTCTAATTTCTTGCTAGGCCATCGGAGGCGCCGCCCATTTTCACAGAGGCGCACACACACGCCACACAACCCATTTCTTATTCTCGGAAGCGGCAAGAGCTCAAAACACAAAATCTCGTGAATCAACCAAAAAGGAGAGAACGAAGAACGAGAGAGCATGAACAGAAGAAAACTTGATTTCCATTCATTGAATCAAGAGCGAAATACAAAGAGATCGTCCCCATACGCATGGACATTGAACAAGGAAGATTGCAAGTTCCTCAATCCATCCTCTCTCTATCAAAACCAAGAACACAACCCTTACATGGAGGAGAAAGCTACGAAGGAGACAAGCACTTTGTCCATCTCCACCAACTCTCAACAACTAAAGCCTAAAGCCAAAACAAACTCAAAGCCTATTTTGACTAAAGGAAACCCTAGAATCCTTGTGGTGTTCGGTTTGGGCAGCAGCCCCTCCATCCTATTTATAGCCCATGGCTAACGGTCTCCACCCGTTCACGCGCTAAATCAACGAGTCCCGCTCCCGCTTGTGCGACCTGCGAAATTCCGTTCGCCCCTTCTGCACCTTCCGAAGCTTCGCGCTCCTTGTCTCGCCGCCTCATAACCACCTCGAGTCCACGTCGTCTTGACACATCCCGACCGTTCGACCTCGGCGCCACTGCACCTAGTCCGGTCCACAGTGTCTCGCCACGACTCCACCCGATGTCCTGCATTCACACGATAAGAAACACATCAAATAGCACCGCTTTCGATACATGAAAGCGTAAATACCAACATACTTAACATGACAAAATCCAAACTTGTCGAATCAAAGAATATGCATCCTAATCCCATACGACCAAGTTTGACCAAACCGACCGAGCTGTTGCACCATAGCGACATGGTCCAAACCACCCAAACCAAACTCGACTTCCTAAACCTATGTCAATTACTCATCACACACAGGGGCGACCTCCACATGGTCTCTCAATCTCCCCTTGATGAGTATATTGACAAACTCAAAAAAACGCAAAGTTGAGTTTGAGTTTGAAGAAACCAACATGGTCCAAAGAAGAAGAGTGAAACAATGACCATGTCGATGGAAGAACACTAGAGCAACAACTAAAAGAGCAAATTGTTCTCCAAAGCTCTAAAATGATCCCAACTTGCTTTTCTTCTCTATTCTCCCCTTTTGGCAATAAACACATCAAGAATGCTCAAGAGAGAATATGACATGTCAATGGATGAAATGGTGAAGTTTGATTATTCTAAGCGATTAGAGCCATGAGAATTATCCAGAATGACCATAATGTAATACACCAAGCCATAACTCAATAAAAAGGCTATCTAGATCATGACAAGATATGTATAAACTAGCTAGAACACATAGATGACAATCTGAAAATGAGGTACATTATGTGAGCAAGTCAGGTCATCAATGAGCAAAGTCTAGCTAGAGATATCCAAGGATGATCAGGCCATGTCAATAAGCTAAGCGTAGCTAAGAAGCTTAAATTGAGACCAAATAGAGTGCTATGCTCAAGAATGAAACATTGGTTAAAGTACTTGATACTTTTGTAGCTTTAAGCACATTGAACACATAAAACATATTTTCTTTTGAAATTCATGGTGGTTTCCAACCAGATTTTTGTTTTATCATGTGCTAGGTCTCAAGCCTTATCGACTACTCCAAGCGAGAAGCTTAAGAAGATAGTCTAGATCACCCAAAACTCCCCTAAGTTCATGCCAAGTGCAATGGCAAGCCGTCTCATAGGAGAGAATTGGTGAGATCAGTTTTTTCGCACAAAAGAGATCTTTTTGCCTTTTAACAAGTTGTACTAACTCATGCATCATCAAGAGACTAAAACAGCTCAATCTAAGGCTCAATATAGATTCATCACTCTACCCAGCCTATTTGACATGGCATGAATCATAAAAGGATAGCTCAAGAAAGACTAATCTCGAGTGCTAACATGACAAGTTTTAGTTTAAGTTGAGCAATTTTAATTAACTTATCATGGCAAAAGCTAGGCTACACATATGAAGTCATGATAAATCTAGCAAATAAGCACAAGTCATGGCAAGGTGTAAAGCATTGTAAACATGTCATAGCGGGATAATAATCAAGGCTCAATGTAGTTATATTACAATGCGAGAATGCTAGAAATGCGAAAGATCCGGCTCCTCAACAACAGATGCAACTTTTAGTTCAAGTTGAGTTATGTCAATATTAAGCTCGAAGCTCCCAAATGAACTCCCTTGAACCAAAACAATAAATCGAGAAGTCGGCAAAGAAAATATAAAGCAAAGATCCTTAAAGCATAGATAAGATATAGAGAATACTATGGCTCGATCGACTCTCATCTACCCCATATGACTCTAGGACTATCAAGCGCCCACTTAACACACCTAGGAGCAAACACGCATTGCCTGTCTGCAGGGTGGCCCAACCCTCGCTAGAACCTACAAGAAGTGAGTGAGCTCAACCTAGTGAGATAAGTAATGACTAATAAGCAACATCCTAGAATCACAAGATAAGAGCGAAATCTAAACAACTAGACAAAAGAAGCACTCTAATCTATGCTAGGAGGACTAATCCCAAATGCACCCAAAATGCAATGCAATAGTAAGGAGCTAGAGCATAAATAAGATAGTAAAGCGATAAAACCCAAAGCTCCCCTCACTACAGGTCCATAAGGACAGACCACCCCAAGCTCTCCCACAGAGTGAAAACCTCGAACTATCCAATGGCTTGGTGAAAATGTCGAACCGGTGGTCACTCTCCTGGCTGGAGCACTATATCGCCCTTCTCTACATGGTCTCTAAGGAAGTGGAAGCGGATATCGATGTGCTTGGTCCGGAATCTTGACCGGGTTCTTGGCAATGTTAATCCTTGAAGTGTTATCACAAAAGAGTGGAACAACATCGATAACTAACCCAAAGTCCCGCAGGTCGAAGCCATCGAGCACTTGGCTCTGACAAAGAATCGCGACAGCGTGCTCGACCTCTGCGGATTGGATGTGCAACACCGATTGCTTCCTCGAGACCGAGAAACAAGAGAAGTGCCAAGAAATTGGCGGTCTCGGAAGTGCTCTTCCTATCTATCCTCTGACCCGGTGAAGTCGCATCAGAAGGCTCTCAAGGAAAGACAGGATGAGGAAGAGTACCAGATACCATAGTCAATGGTAGCTCGCAGGTACGAAAGATCGCTTCACCGCTTTGGCGATGAAAACGCGAGGAGAAGCTCAAAGCAAGCGCACAAACACACGAGAAAAATGTATGTCCGGTCTCGAGGCGTTGAGGTACAAGAGGAGCCAATCATGCTACGAAACTCCTTTTGATCAATCGGCTCGCCATCCTCATCTGGTCAAGAAAGGTCAGAGAAGCCATGGGAGTCGACAGCTTACCATCACTCATATCGGTTGTCTCGGGAGATCACGAGTGTACTTGCCCCGATGAAGAAAAGTACCCTCCGAGTCTGCTTGATTTGGAAGCCAAGAAAGAATGTCAACTCACCCATCATGCTCATCTCAAACTCGGTGCTCATGACATCCGAGAAGCGTGAAACCGAGCATGAGAAGAGTCGCCAAAGATGATGTCATCGACATAGATTTGGACGAGAGAAAGTCATTACCAAGCCTACGGATAAACAAGGTCTTGTCAACTTTACCCATTTCAAACCCATGACTCAACAAGTAGGACTTAAGCCTCTCATACCAAGCTCGGGAGCCCGCTTAAATCCATACTGGCTTTGAAAGCTTGAAGACATGGTTAGGGTATTTGGGGTTCTCGAAACACGGAGGTCATCGGACGTAGACTTCCTCCTCAATAAGGCCATTGAGAAAGGCACTCTTCACGTCCATCTGGTAAAGCTTGAAACCCTTAGAAGCTGCAAAGGCAAGCGAGTTCTAATGGCTTCAAGTCGAGCTCTGAGGGCAAAGGTCTCCTCGAAGTCTAGACCCTCAACACAGGAAAACCCCTGAGCTACCAATCTAGCCTTGTTTCGGATGATTACCCCATCCTCACTCTGCTTGTTCTTGAACACCCACTTGGTTCCAATGATATTGTGGCCTCGTGGGGGCTCAACAAGCGACCAAACCTTGTTTCTCTCAAAGTTTTCTAGCTCCTCATGCATGGCATTGACCCAAGACTCATCGAGAAAGGCGTGACAAACATCCTTGGGCTCAAAGGAGGCAACAAAGGCGAGAATGGAGACAAATGAGAAAAGCAGGACTTAGGCGTGTGACACGCTCAAAAGGTCTCAATAATCGCTCTGAAGGATGCCTTTTTGGATATGTCGGGAGGTCTGGATGAGAAGAAGAAGTGGCCTCTACCTCGTGTGCAGACGAGGCGGGACACGAGCCACTAGCTCCCAGGAAGGCAAGAGTGATCATCTTGAGGTGCCGTGGAAGAAGGCATCTCAAGGGAAGGAAGAGGAGCCGGATCGTAAACAACCATCGTCTCCCTCATCCTCATCATCCACAAAGATGGTCTCGGATGCTCTAAAGAACACGAGATATCTGGCCTAGTCCGGGACCGCCTCGTCAAAAGTCACCTCACGTGTTTCTACCATTCTACTAGACTCGCATTCTGCACCCTATAAGCCCGCCAAGAAGTCGAGTAGCCTAGAAAGATCTGAAATCACGAGGCGTGACTCGAACTTATCTAGGTTCCCGGACTTCAAAATAAAGCACTTGCAACCAAACACACGAAAATGAGAGACGCTGGGCTTTAGCAGTATCTCGACTCATAAGAAGTGCGGTGTAGGAGTGCAGAAGAAAAACTCGATTGAAACATGGCCTTGATGCAATGGCCTCGACCCAAAACTTCCTCGGTGTAGAGTACTCATCAAGCATCGTCTGCCATCTCGACTAAGGTGCGGTTCTTCCTCTCCACGACGCCATTTCTTTGAGGGCGTATGGAGAAAGAACTGGTGCTCTACACTGTCTCACCGCAGAAACTCTCAAAGTAGGAATTCTTGAACTCCGTGCCATTGTCCTTGCGGATCGCTCGTAAGGCACCGGGAAGCTCAGCAAAGCCTACTAAAAGACCTCGGAAAAGTGAAAACGTCTCATCCTTTGGCGCTAAGAAAAACACCCAAGAATACCTCGAGAAGTCATCGACCACAACAAGAACATACCACTTCCCTCCTGCCGATCAAGATTTCAGCCGGTCCAACTGTGTCCATGTGGGCAATGTCTTCATCGGTCATAATGCTAATCGGGAGGATGAGAAGCGGCAACCATCTTCTTGCGTTTGGCATGGAGTGCAAACAAGATCTTTGACCATCTTGAGTTTGGCGGACCACGAATGAGATCATGGTCGCTAACTTTCGGGTCAAATGGTCAAATCAATATGACCAAGTCTCCTATGCGAGAAAGAGAGATCGCGGGACTCGAAGCAACTAAACACACGAGAGGATCGCGAAGACTCGAAGAACTCAAAGCCACGAAGATCCTCCCATAACGAGAAATCCATAAACCGGACTACCCAAGAATCAAGAATTTTGCAAGCGTGCTTGAAGCTCACCTCGAAACCGCTATCGAGAAGTGAAAAACGGAAAGCAAATTGTGTCTGCAGCTTACTAACCAAGGCAACATCCTTAAGAATAAAAGAAGTATTAATACATACAGTACCTTTGGCGATGGGCGTCCAGCATGAAGCGTCTCCGAAGGTGATCGTCTCATCACTGGAGCGCGGGCTAGGAAGAGAACCAGCGGAGTCTCCGGTCATATAGCGAGAACAACCGAGTCTACAAGCCAAACCTTCTCCTTCCTACCCGTGAACTCCGAGTCAAATAGAGTAAAGTCTCGATCTTGGGATAAATCAACAAAGATTTTGGCACCTAATCTTGAGTAACACGTCGGCAGATGAAGTAGTCAAGCCCGTGACCTCTATCTACCCTCGCTCTCTGTCACTCCTGCGAGAAGGTCTAAGAGCGGACCCGGTTTATTCTTTGAGTCCGACTCTGAAGGAGCGAGTCGAGCACACAATAGATGAACACGCCATGGGTAGCTATCTCGATGGGGAAAACGAGATCTACCCTCGGGGCTGGCGGAAGTCACGATGAAAGCGACATGAGGACGAAAACCGAAAACTTCGGAAAAACCAAGTCCTCGATCTTTGCACAAACCCATCGAAGAACCAAGCCTAGACCTCGTGTTGGTCTTAGGTGCACTCAAGGTCCAGGGCCGACCACTGAATGCGCCTAAGAGACTCAACATAGTCTCTACGCGATCTTGGCGCGCTGAAGCATCGATCGATTGTGTGTCCATCCTTCGAGAAGGTGCGGTGATACTTCACCTTCGAGAGGTAGAAGCGACATGTGAAATTACCTTCTCGTCGAAATCCCACGGACATAGCCCGCGACTTGAAATGGACTTTCTCGGTCTGGCTCGATCTCGATCACACACAGTGCTATGGAGTGCGAGCACGGCGGTGGATGCTTCCTCATGTCCTCAAAGAAGTCATATCCTAGACCACGATTAAATCTGCAAATCTTAGATTGGTCTAGAATAAGATTGAGCTTCTTCTTGCCTCCTAAAATCTCTCGAGAGTGTTCATAAAGTCTTGACACTCCCGAAAGAGAGGTGCAAGAAGAGCGAGGGGAAGAAGAGAGAAGAAGGTAAGGGAGCAAAAGAAGAACCAAAGAGGGAAGAATGGCTTGTGCACGCCAACTCTCAAGGGCAGATCCTCATGCTAGCAGTTGGTTCACGTTGCTAAGCGTCTCATCCTTACCAGGGCTTCTCCCCTTCTCCACAATCATATTGCAAGCACAATGTGGCTTCTCTAGAAGGTCCTTAGTTAGCTTCACATTTCTCATCCAAAGCAATCAAGTCGATTTTAGTTTGTTACACTTAATGCATGGTGAGCTAACGGGGTCCTTAGAAGCAAAGCGAGCCAACTTCCTTTCATGTTCAATCATATCTTGAAAGCTGTTTGGAGACGACTTCAAGTTCAAGATTAACTTAGGGCGATTCGAGCATGAATCAATCGGCTCAAGTAAAGAAGCTTGTAGTTGACAATTTTATGATCTGCCTGTTTTAAGTTCATCTTCAAGTTATTGCAATTTTCACAGACTCGGCAGATCAAGGAGCATGGCATAAGATCCTCTAGCAAAGAATGTCCTTACCCTCACATGAGGTGGAAGAAGTAGTCTCTTCAAGAATAAGTAGGGTAATGACCATCCTACTCAACTCTAACTCGACAAGCGGACTAACATTCTCCACCTTAACACTATCAAGTTTGGAGGACACACTATCATGTGAGGTCCTTAACTTCTCCATATCAACTTGACAAAGCGAGCAAGTATCACAATCATCACTAGAAGGGCGGATGTAAGAGCAATAATCTCTAGTGACCGGTCTATCTATTTCCTTCTCTAACTTCAAAGACACCTAGCCTTAGCTTTAGCATGAAAACCTCCTAGCTTAAGAAAAGCATGATTGAAATTTGTTCGTAGGTGGGATCTACCTCGTCAGAAGTCGAGATCTGTTTCATTGTCATTGAAGTTCGCCCGAGAGGCCATGAAGCACATCTTGGGAGAAGTCGTCGCCGCCATCCTTGGGCTCTTGGTCACCCGTCCGTCATCGTCGCTCCATCCCTCCACCTCGGCGAGGTCGAGGTCGTCGAGAAGCGGTGAGGAGCGGTGGAAGAGCTTCTTAGCTTTGCCAAAGTTAAGAAACTTCTTCTTCTTTGGGCGTCCCGAGCCGAGGCTTCTTGTTGCAGTTCTTGTCGGTGTAGTCGTTCTTGCCCGAACCGCCAGTCGTTCTTGCCCTTCTCGGCTTAGGGCGGTTTGCTCGGATGTGGTTGGGGCCACCACACTCGAAGCAAATCACGGTCCTCCTCTCTTCTGTCCCTCCTCCTTTGTAAGCATGGGAGAATCTCTGAGCAAGGAGGGCAAGTTGCTCATCCGCAAGTCGCTCTAGCGATCATCGATTATGTCACGAGAGAGCGACAAGGAGAAATTGCAAGAGGACTCGGAAGAGAGACCAAGTTGAATCGGGATCGGTGACCAAGGCCATCGGCGTGACTTCGACCTCGAGAGACAACGTCAATCTCGTGAGTCTTGAGGCGTGAGTCTGGCGCATCAAGAGTCAAGGTCGAGAGGTCTGTCGTGTCTTTGATGGTGGTCACTTTCATCTCCCACACGCCGCAGATCGAGTCTTAGTAAGTATCGGACGGCGTTGTCCGAAGTCGGGGTATGTGAGATCGACCGCTCGGAGGTTGCTCAAGATCTTGTGAAAGCGTCTGAAGCACTCATCTAGGGACTCACCAAAGACGCATCTCGAATTTGTTGTATTCTCGTTTGAGCCGTCTGTCGAACCGTCTTGATCTGGGTGGTGCCCTCATGGTATCGTCGAGGGTCACCCGGATATCGTAGGCGGACGACAGTGAGATATCTTGTCAAACTCACTCGACTCAAACCACGGATGATGATGTTCCTTGCCTTTGCATTCGCCTCAACATCGGCCATGTTCCCAGATTGATGTTCTCATCGGCGAGAACAATGAATCGTACCTTGACCTTCCGCCAGATGGCATACCCCGCGGGCTCGGATGTATGTCTCCATTCGGCTCTTCGGAAGGGGTAATCGATGCCATCGAAGCGAGGCGGCTTGGTCGATGCTTGTCCATCGCCATGGCTCTTGAGACCGGTTAAGATCTATTGAAAAGAGCTAACCGGCTCGATACCAATTGTAGGACCGGAAAGGCGACTAGAGGGGGTGAATAGGCGCTTTCTCTATTTTTACTTGATCGAACTCAACACTACTTTCACTCCAATAGCTATAAAAGCTATGAAGATCGTATCTGAGCACAGTGGATGACTGTGTTGAATCCGATCGACCCCAAAGAAAAAGACTAAAAACAACTCACATCAAAGCAAGTACATCTACCACAAGCATGATCGGACAAACAAAGATTTGGTTTTCTAGAGCTCCATGTAAAATACAAGCACAAACCAAAAGATCAAGAAGCAAAATGCACGCCCTAAAGATTCGTAAAATTAGAGAAGGCAACCCAAGCTAATCAAATCCAAACAACATCTGCTTGCATCCTTGAAGGCATTCAAAACCAAAACAAGAAAAAGCTGCAAAGACGCACACGCATACGAAGCTCAACACCAAACCAACCACTCCGAAACACGATGGCGATCAAGATCAAATCAATGCAACAACATAACGATGAACTAGTCCTCTTTGCATGCAAGAAGCAAAACCACTAGATTAACTCACTACACCGGTTTTGACATCCACACACACGCATGAGGGACAAGCACAGAAGAAGATAAAATGGCGATCATAACGGCAGCGACAAAACTCTTTTTTTCTCGTCTACCAATTAGCTCTATAAGCCGCCAAGCTCAAGTAATAGAAAGAAAAGGCCACAAGACACTCAACAAATCTGCCGATTCTCAACAAAGGCCAGACCGATCCGGTTGTGATGGCAACCAAGCAATAAAAAGAACTTAATCAAAATCAGTAAACCTCGGAGTCAAAACCGAAACCGGATGGAACAAATGATAGCGGCGATTTTTCTTTTCGCCAGGTAGACAACGAGTACAAGACAAGACGCCGATTTTTTGGGCCAACACAAGCACCGCCAGACTCGGTACAAACCGCCCGCCAGAAACCGATTTTTGAGCAGAACAAAGCTGCTCACAACAAAAGAAAACAATGACAAAATAAAGCGCACTCTACTTTTTGGTTCAGTAAATAGCCATGAGACTATTCAAAGAAGCGCACTAAAGAAAATCATGATCCGCATGATCCACGGTGAGCCGATCGAAAAACAAAGCAAGGCAAATCAAAGCAAATAGCATCCAAGAAATAAAAATCGAACTCGGTCTCGGGCAATCAAACCAAAGATCCGGATTTTCTTTGTGACCTCAAGAAGTCGACGAGATCCGCTTTCTACTAGAAAACAGAGCGCCTCGGCAGACTCCTCTTTTGGGACTTCCTGGCGATGAAGCGCTACTACACTTCACGACCAAACATAAATCACGGCCCAAGAAATCAACAAGACTCAAACAGCAAAGAGAAGTCACATCAATAAAAGCCAAGAAGAGTTCTTGCCGCACAGGCTTCTGATTTCTTCATTGGAGATGCCGCCGCCTAACAGAGCTCTCTAATTTCTTGCTAGGCCATCAGGGCCGCCGCCCATTTCTCACAGGAGCGCTCACACAGCGCCGCCACACAACCCATTTCTTATTCTCAGAAGCAGCAAGAGCTCAAAACACAAAATCTCAGGAATCAACCAAAAAGGGAGAACGAAGAACAGAGAGCATGAACAGAAGAAAACTTCAGATTTCCATTCATTGAATCAAGAGCGAAATACAAAGAGATACGTCCCCATACGCATGGACATTCGAACAAGGAAGATTGCAAGTTCCTCAATCCATCCTCTCTCTATCAAAACCAAGAACACAACCCTTACATGGAGGAGAAAGCTACGAAGGAGACAACTGCCTGTCCATCTCCACCAACTCTCAACAACTAAAGCCTAAAGCCAAAACAAACTCAAAGCCTATTTTGACTAAAGGAAACCCTAGAATCCCTTGTGGTGTTCAGTTTGGGCAGCAGCCCCTCCATCCTATTTATAGCCCATGGCTAACGGGTCTCCACCCCGTTACGCCCGCTAAATCCAACGGAGCCGCTCCGCTTGTGCGACCTTGCGAAATTCCTGCCGTTTCTTCAGACCTTCCGGAAGCTTCAGCGCCTTGTCTCGCCGCCGCCGCAACCACCTCGAGTCCACGTCGTCTTGACACATCCCGACCGTTCTGACCTCAGCGCCACCTGCACCTAGTCCGGTCCACCGTGTCTCGCCACGACTCCACCCGATGTCCTGCATTCACACAGACAAGAAACACATCAAATAGCACCGCTCGATACATGAAAGCGTAAATACCAACATACTTAACATGACAAAATCCAAACTTGTCGAATCAAAGAATATGCATCCTAATCCCATACGACCAAGTTTGACCAAACCGATCGAGCTTTGTTGCACCACGCAAGCGACATGGTCCAAACCACCCAAACCAAACTCGACTTCCTAAACCTATGTCAATTACTCATCACACACACGGGCGACCTCCACATGGTCTCTCGGTTGCCTTGCCGCACCGCAACCCGCGAAACCATAACTCGGAGAGCGCGAGAGTTGGCCACGCGTGCTACCCAACTTCTGTTGCATAAATGGTGCGGCTCCACGCCCCGACCGAGGGGCGAACTTTCCTCGGCCATCATGGGCCATGGTTGTAGCATTTGAAAAAAAAAATTAACAGTAAGTATACAACCCACATTCGATTCAATTTGATTAGATCAGGTCCATCTAGAAGACTCTTTGTTGTCTTTTGCTACTAGTTACGATACTTCTTCGCCGAGACAATGACTTCAATCGTGCGATGACGGCTACGCGAAGCGGCCGACGACCGCGGCGGCTGATGCGTCGTGCGCTTACCCGCAACTAGGCCAGCGATGACGATAGATCGTGGCGGCGACCGGAGAACCAAATCTGTGCGCGCGCAGGGGCGTGCAGCCAATAGTAAACAGTAAGCTTCTGCATTTGTTTTAATCTTTAATCTCTCTTGAGGTTTTGCTCAAGCTCCGTCACTGCTGTCGGCCTCTGCACCCCAACACCTTTATTTATTTCAAGCATGCAATGCAAAGCCTCCTCGACTGACCGACTTGTCTTGGCCTCCTCCCCCCTTCTCACAATCTCATCTCTCCATCTGCGCAAACCACCCATGGATCCTCCCGAGAAGGCGGCAGCCGTGCTCGCGAAGCCGCCGCCGTCGCCGGGTAAGCCGACGACGCTGCTCGACGTGTACGAGGTGGAGTGGATCACGCGGGAGCTGGAGAGGCTGCTCGTCAGGGAGAGCGGCGGGGCCGATGCCAGCGCGGACGGGCACCACCACCAACGCCGGTAGAGGGCCAAGGTGAGCCTATCCCCAAAGCCGCAAGCCAAGAAGGGCGGATTCCTGACCGAGATCCTTGGAAGGCACGCCGTCTCGATATGCGGTGATGATACCGTGGCCTCCGCCGCCGCCGGGGTCAGCGACCGCCGCCGGCGAGGCGAGGCCGAGGCAGCTTCCGGGAGGCGGAGAAGGTCTAGCTAGACTCTGGAGTGTTCAAGTACTGTGCGTTAGTGAATTACAGTACACTACTCTTTTTTTAGGGATACAGTACACTACTCTATATGCATGGTGGCCAAAGTCTAGTTATTCAACTTGTCAATTGTTCTGCATGGTTAGCAGCAGTTGCGCAGCTTTGACCACAGATCAAGTGAGGACCATCCGTAAAGATGGAATATCAATATTGGAAAGCTAAGTTTTGAATTTACAAGTTGATAAGCTAGAGGAGACAAAATTAATGATTTTTAGCCTGATACGTAGTATAAGCTACTAGCTTCTTAATGATGTATATAGAGATGCCAAAACGGAGGGACCGTGGCCAGGTTGGGCTGCATGGAGCTCCGCCCCTGGTTTGTAGAAAAGCTACGATTAATTTAGAGGTGCTGGTTAGTAGAAAAGCTACTGTTAATGTAGAGGTGCTTGTACAATTGTATTGCGTGTGTTTTAGGAGCCTCGTGAACTGTTGCTGTTATCCATCATGTAAAATATGGAAGTGGAAAATGTCTTGCCGGCTAGCTGTGAACAGCTCGATGTTTTTTTTGGGATGAATTGCAATTGCTTGGCTAATACGATACGAGCCGTATACGTAGTTCACATGCATGTTGTAATGGAATAAAGTTTGTACTCCTGTCTACGTGATCCTTGTTGTTCAAGTACTTTTGTTTGTTGAGTTGTGTAAAACGGAAGAGATCTCGCGATAACCTTCTTCCACGAAATTCGACTACTACTCCCGCTGCGTAACAAATAAACGGTCGGTAAGATCGTGTACAATAGTGTGATGTCAGCTGTCTGTAAAATTTGTCATGTAGAATATGAGATAATGTGGATAAGAGAGGAGCCGTCATTAAATACATGAATGATCATTGTAAAAAAAAAACAAAACACATAGCATATGGAGAAACTGTCTACAGAGACGTGTAAAAATACAAACTATTATAGAAGTTGCTTTTAATGTTGTGAATGAGTACTATAGATAACAGTTATCTATAGTATTATGCATGCCTAGTCACCTATGAAGCACGAATCGAGTGGTGCAGTTAAGATGTCAATTTTTATTGTTGTTGCTGGTGCACACTGCACAGCTCGCCGGGTCACAGGAACAGCAGACTAATCCTGGACGCAGAACTTTGATTTTTCCAATTCCCAAACAGCGTGAAGAGAACAGAAGTGAGAGTACATGGGCCCGGCCCGGCCGCAACACGCAAAAGACTCACCAGATCTGCTAGTTATTTTAGCTCGGCCCAGAACCGAATCGAACCGAAGAGCGGAGACTTGGGGGAGGACCGTCGAGCAAGGGTCCGTACGGTTCATTCCTGGAGTCGAACTCGTGCGTCCCACAAATACACATACGTAACATGTTTAGTGATCAAAACATATACCCACTGAAATCTAGATCCTACTTTAGAATTACACGTTTGTTAAGAAGAGAGCCCCGTGTAATGTGTGTGCGTAAGACTCTAAAAAAGCACTATAGACAGACTCAATAAACATTCGTAGAGGCAGACGCGGACGGAACTCCCAAATGGAGGCGGCCGCCTCGTCACCGTCGCCGGAGCAGCCGCTTCTCCGGCCGCCGGATTCCTGCGCCGTCGGGGGGTCCGGGAACCATGCAACGCCTCCGTCTCCGCTCGCGGCGGCGAGGCCGAGCCGCCTGGCGGCACTCATCGGGCGCGCGGCGGGGCGGCGCGGGCCGTCGATGCTGGTGCGCGAGACGGCTGTGCTGCATCTGGAGAGTAGGCGCGCCGACTGGGCCCACTCCGCCCCGTCGTCGCGCTCGACATCGCCTGGAACGTCGCCTTCGCCGCCGCCGCCGCCGCCGCCGTGCTCGCGGCCTCCACGGCGGAGAGCCCCTTCACGCCGCTCCGCCTGTGGCTCGTCGGGTACACTCTGCAGTGTCTCGTTCACGTCGCCCTTGTCTGCTCCGACCCCCGCCGCCGCCCCGCCCGCGCACGTAGCTCCGACATCGAGTCCGCCGCCGCCGCCGCCGACGCCGAGGACACTGGGGCCGAAAGCTCAGACAGCAACGACGAGGGGATGGAACAGAGGAGCAGTTAAGGGAGAAAGGAAAACCCCAAACTTCGTCGGATTTTGCGGTGTGGTGGAGATGGGATTAGAGTTTGTGGTATGAGCTTAACTCGAAATCACGCTTGACGCTTGTATCTGTGTGCGAGTTGACTCATAACTGTTTTTGATGATTTGGATTACTCATACAGCTTTGCGAACCGTTGTGAGTCGGTCAACACGGTGGTGTCATTCCTGTGGTGGATCATTGGGTTCTACTGGGTGGTGTCGGGCGGCGAAGTGCTCGAGCACGCTGCTCCAAGGCTGTATTGGTACTGTGGCCCTAAACCTGTACCCATCACTCACTACATTTTGAGTGGGAAATTCGAATGCTTACTTGTAGTAACTAAGAGCATCTTTGGGGCATTGAACCGATGTCGATTCAAAGTCATACTACGTAAGTATTCTAGGAACTGGGCTTGTTTTTCTCTAATGTATTGAACCGATTCCTACTAATAACTGGGATCTACGTTACATTAAAAAACCATAAAATAATAATATCCTCTCTCAACCGCACTCTGGTAGTTTGTTTAATGCTCATATGAGTTGTTTAATGTTTTGAATCGACTCTTGATAAGTAGAGTCGATTTTCATGTATTTTTTGTTGAAATCGATCCCTCCAATATATTGAATCGATTCAATGTCTTCTCTCTCCTTATTTGAATTGGCTAAAATACAACATTGGAGATGGTCTAATTTGCATATTGATAACCAAGGTTATGTAATAATGCCTTAACTGGAAATTGCAACATGCAAAGGAGAATACAAGACAGCAGTACAATAAATCCCACGTTGTCGAAAAAAAGTAGTGTACAATAAATCCTGAACAAGCGCGCCAATACTAATTGATTAAGGTCGTATACTGGCATGTGATATGAATATAATAACTGGTTAGTTATGAAAGTTATTATCTGGGTGAGGACATAAAGCTGTTACCTTTTCCTTCCAAATGCTTCGTGCAATAGATACATATAGCTATATTATACACAACTAATTGGTGAGAGCTATTCTAACTGTTATTCTTAACAGAGTTACCTGCTTCGGAATTTGTTGTGCAGGTTAACTGTGGTTTTTCTAGCGTTTGATGTCTTCTTCGCTGTGTTTTGCGTTGCTGTGGCCTGCTTCATTGGGATTGCACTGTGCTGCTGCCTGCCTTGTGTCATTGCAGTTCTATATGCTCTGGCTGACCAGGTACATAAATGGAATTTTGCATTTGAGAAAAGTAGATGGTTCTGTACAACTCACATTTTTACTACTTATTGCTCACTTTTGTCTTACCTACCTAGGAGGGTGCATCAGATGCAGATATTGGCGTTCTTCCCAGATATAAATATTCTGAGCCCAGCGAGGATGGACAAAAAGGAACAGATGAGGGGGTTATGATCCCCATCCTGAATAATAGTGGAACATCGACAAGTGAACGTATTCTCCTTCGTGAGGATGCTGTAAGGACTTTGTTTTGTGCTTTCTAATTTCTTTAGTTGAAATTTCTTTGTTTCCATATGAAATTCTCTATATTATGTTTTGATCTTCCTATATCTTAGGTATTTTCCATTAAAAAAAGAGCATATAGTTTACTGATCCCTACACTACAGAGAACTTTATAAGGCATTAATAATTATATGCTATAGGTTGCTTGACTTGCTTCCCTATATCCCAGAAATGATTTTTTGGCATGTCAGTACAAAAATTCAGACAATATATTCTAGCCAGTTGTACAATCCTTTGAAACAAATCAAACGATGCTATGAAGTATGAACTTATGATGCAACACGAGCGTCTTTGTCCAGTTTTATCGAGTCTCCCGTGCTTTGCTGACAGCTTCTTTGTTCTATCAGGAATGCTGTATCTGTCTCTTGTCGTACGATGATGGAGCGGAGCTATCTGCTCTCCCTTGCAACCATCACTTCCATTCGACATGTATTACCAAATGGCTACGCATGCATGCAACCTGTCCACTTTGCAAGTACAACATTCTCAAAGGCAGCGAAAGCGCGTGACCGACTTATGCTGACACAACATCCATACGCAATGCCTGTATGCATGGACATCCTACTTGTAGAGCAAGCTGCAAGTGAAGCTTTGTGATTCACATCTTTTTGTAAGCTGATGACATCACTTTAAGAGCTTCTGTTCTACGGGAGAATTGGTTGTGTGTTTTCCTGTTTAGGATATGGTAACAGCCTCTACATGAATGAACCATAACTTAAAGTTCGCTGTGCTAATTTCGATTGTAAAGGTCTTTTTGAGTTGTGCTGTTTTCTGTATAGGAAGGGATTGAAATTGGCGAGCTTGGTTATGAACCTTTCTTTGCAAAAAATATTTGATGATGCTACATTTTGGCTCCGCTTTGGTATTGCGGTGGATTTTACTAATCTTGTTTGGTAGAACCGCTTTCAAATATTTTGATGTTTGGCTACCTGCGGATTTTGACAATCTTGTTTGGTAGAACCGCTTTCAAATATTTTGGCGTTCGGGTTGCTGCTTTTAAAAAAAACCAAGTTGTGTTAATGCACAAATGAGTGGAAATATAAGATGAACCACCATTGCATAAGTAACATAATTTGTCAAACTTGAAGCTGGTTAGCCAACCGTGTTTTGCCACGCAGCCAGACATAGCCAGATGGGCTGTACTAATCAGTAGCTCGGCACTCGACTAATCGTTGATCTGGTCGCACACGAAAACTGGGCGTGCCTAAGTCTATACCGCAAAGACGATGGGGTGACACGGTACACATAGACCTTGATGTTGTGCCGGGCAACAGCCCATAAACCGCGGCGGTGACAAAACCAACGCGGCATGGGGAGGAGGCCGTGGCGGCGGCGGAGCGCGGACCCGGCCAAAGCGGCCGGGATGTGAGGCGATGGAGCCGAGGAAGTCGGGCATGGCTCTCGAGCGTGCACGGTGTGGCTGGTTGCTGCCTTATTTTGATCCAAACGGGCCAAACAGTGTTGGGCCGGCTCGACACAGTCCGAGATCAGCACCTCGCCCTATGGACCGGTGCAACACTATCTGATTAGCTATTAGATTTTATCGGGCCATACCGTACCGTACCGATTGGCCACCACTTAAACACAGTTATAAATGCACCGCAAACTGACCCTTCGACCTGCAGGAAAAAAAAATCCTATAGGACCTGGTCCACAACTCCATCTTAGTAGACCAACTTTACCGTGTGACACGTGTATTTGCCAATCTCAAAGCGCACAGCCCCATATATACTTAAAGGAATCAATAGTAGATACAGCTGCCCCTTTAGAATTTGATGCAAGACAGGGGTCATGGGGCTGTGCGCTTTGAGATTGGCAAATACACGTGTTACGCGATGGAGTTGGTCTACTGAGATGGAGTTGTGGACCAGGTCCTATAGGACATCTGTGCGGTTTAGGTAAATGATTACATTTTCAGATTGGAAAAAGTTCGGTTTACTCCCTCGAACTATCAGAAAAGTCTGGTTTATCCCCTGAACTACAAAACCGGTTATATAACCCCCTGAATTTGCGAAATCCGGTCAAAGAACACCTCGTAGCGGTTTGGAGCAGTGGTTTTGCTGATGTGGCCAAATTCGGCCAACTCAAAGATATGACGTGGCGCTTGCCGCCTGCCTTTGCTTCTTCCTCCCGTGGGCGTGGTCCGAGTCTTGCCAAGCCATGATGCTCCCTCGCCGCTCGCACCAGTAGCCATGGCAGCCAAAGTGGTGTGCTCTCGCGTCCGTTCTTGCTCAGAGGAGGCGGACACCTGCTGAAAGCGGCTGAAGGTGATCTACTCGGCGGGCGCGATGGTGAATTCTGCGCGGTGGGCGGAGGACGGCCGCCGCGGTGCGATACCAGCTCAATCGCGTGTTCGCGAGCTCATAAAGTACCGCCGCTTCAAGCATGCCCTCGAGGTGCGCCATGGCGCCATCGATGCCTTGCTCCTAGCCGCCCGGCTGAGCCCGCCACTGTTTGTTGTATTGCTGCTGACCCGTCTCACGCCAATGCAGATTTGCGAGTGGATGAGGACTCACCGGAGATGAGGCTGTGCTGGGGGACTACTGCCAGTGCACCTTGACCTCGTCGCGAAGGTTCGGGGCTGCCAGTAGCGGAGAAGTTCTTTGAGGACATCTGGAGAGGGCCAAGGCGCCGCCCACTGCAACGCGCCGCCCGCCTTGCCCATTGTCGAGTTGGACCTCGCCCGCGCATCGGAATATAGCTATATGTACGAGCAGGCCGACGAGCTCCCTCGAGTACATGGATGGGGGCTCCCTCGAGGACCGCCGCATCGCCTCCGAGGCCTTCCTCGCCGACGTAGCGCACCAGGTGCTCTCCGGCATCGCCTACCTCCATCGACGCCATGGACCCCTGCAACTCCTCCTTTGGCACCATTGCATACATGAGCCCGAGCACATCAACACCGACCTCAGCGCCGGAGTTCAAGTGCTTCATCATTCTTGCCTCGAGAAGAACCCGACGAGGTAGCCGCTGGCGACAGCATTGCTACAACACCGGTTAAATCGCCCGACAAGAAGAAGAACAAGACCAGACCTGACCCATTACACAGTGGTAAATGTTGGCCGCCACTCAACAACCTCTTAGAGATGGTTCTTTGCGTCGAGCAGGCGGACTCTCCCATGGCGGCGGATCGGAGAAGGTGTTGGACAAAATGGTGGAAAGGGAAGCAAAGGAGGAGGAAAGAGAGTGTGGCGTGTTTCTTGTGCTGTGTTGCTGCTGATGCCACATGCGAGAAGAAGGGATCAGAGCGCATGAGAAGAAGAAGGGGATACTGTTGAGGAAGCATATATTAACTCTTAACCTCTTTGCTGACCTGTTGGTAATTACATGTGACACATCTGTGCTGAGTTGGCCAAATTTGGCCATGTCAGCAAAACCACCACTCCAAACTGCTACGGGGTGTTATTTGACCGGATTTCATAAATTTAGAGAGTTAAATAACTAATTTTGTAGTTCAGAGGGTAAACCAGACTTTTCTGATAGTTCGAGAGAGTAAACCGGACTTTTTCCTTTCAGATTTGATGCAGCCGGTGCTGTTTTTCTGGAATGTATAGAAGAGTGTCGTTTCCTTGGTCCTACTCCTATTCTACAGCTGTGAGAAATCATCATCGTGTCCTTGATCTATTGACACTCCTAGGCTAACACCATGCTTATCTCATCATGGAAAATGCGCATCGGCGTTACCTGGGGAAACAAGAGGGAATTACATGTTCGAGACGCACCATAGGTCTACAGTAAATATGCCAATTTAGAAGCAAACAACGCGCAGCTGTATGCAAAATTGCTTTCGTACCTTCCAAAATGAATAAGTCCATATTACACCCTTAAACTTTGGCGAGAGTCCAAAAAACACCATGAACTACAAAACCGTTTGGTTTACACCCTCCAACTCCGAAAACCATGTCACCCGACGCCCTCGAGATGAAACCAGCTGGTTTTGGTCCTAGCTGGCATCCACGTCGGCCGGTTTCGCCACGTCATCTTCTTCTACATCCACCCACACCGTCTCCCACATCGTACACGGCGGCACACCCCTAACAAACTCTGTTAGCACTTCACACTCCGCCTCCTCCGCATCACCAAGACATACCCACGCCGCGCAATGGCGCGCCTCCTTCTCGAATCCACTCGCTTCCTCTCCCTACCCCTCCCGTGCTCGCTCCCGCCCACCGAGCCCTCCTCCTCCTCAAGCCCCGCCGCCGCCCGCGCCCAGCGGATCGTAGCGCGGCGGCGGTCGATGACGGATCCGTGCCTTCGCCTTCCCACGCTTAAAATCGGCTAACTGCGGCAGTGTCCCCATCGATGACCCCATGGCGCCAACTCCTCCGGCTCATGCCGCTCCTCCTGGTGCCCGCGGCGGAGGGCCTCCCGGCCGTGTTGGAGCTCGATGACTAGCAACGGACGGCCTTGCTCATCTGCTCGAGGCGGACGACATCAAGGCTTGATGTCGGCGGCAACCGCCGTGGATGCGACGCGGTGGAAGAGGAGTCGGTGGCCTCGTCGACAAGACACTTGGAGCCTATCTTGTTGGCGGATGGATTCAGCGAGCTCCTCGGCGTGGTCGCAGCGACGCGAAGAGCTCCCCAGCCGATGCTTGAAGGCCTCGAGTCTGGCGTCGTGGCCGCTGTCTTCTCGCCGCCCCGACCGCGTGCCTCCAGCTCGGCCGCCGCCCGCCACGAACTCTCGGTAAGCGCCGCTCGGGTTGTCCACCGTCGCCTCCATCCCTCCAACCTAGCGTTAACCAAAACCCCCCAAATTGACCACTCAAGGAGAGGGTAAGGCGCAGCCGGCGGCGGCAGCAGTGAGCCAAGGGAGCCGATCTGGAGGCCGAGCTAGGAGGGGAGTCGGCCGGAGCAAGCGTAGAGACTCCACGACGCCACCTCCACAGAGAGGAGTGGAGAGAGGATGGAGGTGAGTAGTGAAGAATGAAATGGAGAGAGTCTGCCAAAGAAGAAGGGCGCCACGTCATCGAAACATGTACACGTGGATGCCACGTCAGCGAAAGATGTACACGTGGACGCCACGTCAGCTAAAACCAGGGTTGTTTAGGGCGAGGGGGTTATTTGATCTGGTTTTGACAATTGAGGGGTGTAAAGTGAACGGTTTTGTAGTTTAGTGTGTTTTTTGGACTCGGTCCATAGCTTAAGAAGGGTAAATTGGACTTATTCCCTTCCAAAATTATAAAGTTACACAATTCTTCACCATTCTCTGTGCCTTTGGTGTACGAGGCTATGAGCGTCGAATTCAGAGAGCAAGTGGTGAAACAAATATCGCTACAAAACAGCTGATCTATAGCACGTATACACATTACAGAATTACAGAAGCTCAGGAAATATCAGCAACCCAGTCTCAATGCACGACATGAGGGATGAGATCAGTGAAACCACTCCTCTATCATTCCTTTTTCTTGGGTGTGAGAAGATTCCTTTTTTAAACAAATACAAGACAATAATAGTACAAGTTAGTGGTAAATAACACTAAAAAAACTACTAATCCTTTGTTTACTGGCACCACAGTATCCGCATGTCGATGTGTGTCCACAATGAAGAGTTGAAGACAAAGGTGTTCCCGCAATTCTAACTCCAGTGGACGATGAGTCATTTCATTTTCTTCAGATCAAGTAGTCATCTCCATAGACCTTTACAAATGCATCGTGCACATACGAATTCCTCTCTTTGATCATTGTGCAAACATTTTCAGCATCTCGCCATCTTCTACACTTGACATACATATGAACAAGTAAAGTTTGCAGTACCACGTTCATTTCAGAGCCTGTCTTCATGAGACGGGCATGTATCTGCCTTCCATAATGCAAAAGTCCTTCGTACCGGCAAAGGCTTAAAAGCCCTGCCAAAGTGTATTGGTCAGGCCTAATACACGCCAGCTCCATCTGGCGGTAAATATTTATCGTGGCAATTGGTTGTCCATCCCCTGCGTAACCTGAAAGGAGGGCATTCCAGGATATCAAGTTCCTCTTGTTCATCCTGAGAAATAGTAATAGGGCAACCTCCATGCAGCCACACTTTGCATACATGTCAACAAGCTCAGTTTCCAAAACTACATTCATCTGGTGTATCACCTTAATGGCATGGGCATGAATTTGCCTTCCATACTCTGCATACCTTCTATTGCCACAAAGCTTAAGAAGGTTCACAAAGGTATGTTGGTTAGGCTTTATATTTGCAGAGTCCATTTGTCGGAAAATGTCAAGCGCTGAATCAACCTGCCCATTTTCAACATACCCAGACAAGAGTGCATCCCATGATACATAATTCCTCTCATACATCCTGTCAAATACCAAGCGAGCAAGCTCCATCAAGCCGCAGTTACCATACATGTCAACAAGCGCGTTACCCCGAATAACATCAGTATCCAATGCTCTTCTAATCAAATAACCATGGAATGCACGGCCACTATCTATGTCAGCCAAACGGGCACAAGCTGCTACTCCGCTGCCAAGGGTGAAGTGATCGACAGTGAAACCATACTCCTGCATTTGAACAACCATGTTGAGAGCCTCTTCACAACGACCAAGACGGACATAACTTGAGATGATTGTATTCCAACTCACTTGATTCCTACCAATCATCGTCTCAAAAACCATCCTGCAACTGTCAATGTCGCCACACTTCCCGTACATGTCGATGAGGCAATTCCACACAGTGGAATTCCTTTCAAATCTGAGGACAACTGCTAACGTATGCAGCTGCTTCCCACGTACCAGGCACCCCAATGCACTGCACACCTGAATTGCCATTACAAGAACTGAATCATTTGGAAGCACCCCAGCACGCTGCATGGCAGAGAAAGCATCCCAGGCTTCGTCCCACCGGGAAGAACGGACGTAGCCGCCAAGGATCACACTCCAAGAAACCATATTGGCCTCGCTTATGTCGTCGAATGCCTTCCTCGCATCATCCATCAATCCAAAATCAATATACCCGTCGACCAATGCAGTACCAACGACGACATGTTGGCACAAGGCGCACTTGATGACCAAGACATGCACGGCCCGGAGCATCCTGCTATCCTGTAGGCCGGCACAAGCTCTGAGCACGCTCGGGAGCACGAACTTGTTAACCGGGACCCCGTCCCTCTGCATCCTGCAGAAGAGCTCGACGACCTCGGCATGCCTGCCGGTATGCGCCAGCGCCACGATTGCCGCGCTCGCGCTCTTCCCGCCGCTGCTCTGAAGCGCTTCCCCGGGCAGGCCACGTTCGCTTGCGCCCTTGCCGCTCGTTGGAGGCATTTCGTCGAACAGGTTACCCGCCGTGGAAACCGTGGCGCTCCTCTCAGGCATTCTGTCGAACATGCTACGCGGGTTCAATGGGCCGGGATTTTGAGCGGTTCTTGTATCCGGTGGCACGAGGAGTTCTCTCTCCAAGGTGGCCGCGGAGGTGGCGGCGCATCGTAGGAAATGGCGGCGGCGGCAGGGGCACCATTTGAGGCGGGTAGGTCGGGAGGGAGGGAGAGGGGGCGGCTGTGGATAAGGTTGCAGGAGGGAATACTCCATCTGTTTGGTGTTCGGCTCAACGCCTAAAGGCGCTCTAGTGGAATACTAGTAAATTTTAATGACGACGACAGCAAAGCCACCACGAACTTTTATTATTATTAAGGGAAACGCTTCGGCCCGTACGTACCATATAGAGTGATAAATCGTACGCTACGTAGAGCACACGTAGCCTGCAGTCCATGTGTGAGACATAGAGCTCCGTTCGCATTTTCCATCAATCAATAATCATATACCGTGGGTGGTAATAGGAGGCTGGGACCTGGGACACGACCTTAACCGGTCAATCGAAGAACTTGACATGTCAGCAGAAACAAGTGAACACTGAAGCAAATTAAAATAAGAAAGACACAGTAATTAGCTATACATGCGCTCCGGATTGTGAAATCGCACATGTAATTGCGAAGTAGCTGTAACACCACTTGTTTATGACCATTGGGTGACCGGGATTAAAACTTCGTTTCGGTCATTGTCTTAGCGTGTTCTGGCCGTCATCCGGGGATATTCTGACCGTTGTCAGGGATGTTGCAACCATGGTCCTAAGATGTTGCAACCGTTGTCCGGAGATGTTGCAACCATTGTCCTAGGATGTTGCAAGTATTGTCAGGGGATATTTGCAACCGTTGTCCAGGTATGTTGCAACCATTGTCCGGGTATGTTGCAACCATTTTCCTAGGATGTTGCAACTATTGTCCGGAGATATTGCAACTATTGTCCAATGATGTTGCAACCATTGTGCGGGGATGTTGCAACAATTGTCCGGGGATGTTGCAACCATTGTCCGGGGATGTTGCAATCATTATCTAGACATGTTGTATTTTCGGACCGTACGGTGGGAGCTATTCCTATAGGCCACGCTATCTTCTAATTAATCAAATGGCGAGGGGTGTGGAGCTACTATTGAGGACATCAATTAACCGGATGGGAGTCAATGGTTTTGATTAACCTTCGTTACTTTAATCCAATGGTGGCTGAACCGTATGATGAAAATTTCGGCGTCGGACGTACGAGCCGTAGCAGCGTCCAACAAAAAAATATTGCGACCATCGAAAAAGGGCAATAATCCCACACATACGTCCGATAGGAAGCAAACCGCTCGGACACCTTATCACTCGGGGTTGCTAGTATCACCCGTATAAATAGGAGAGCATGCAACATGATTACTAGCTCTCGTAAATTAGCGCACGAAATAAATAGCACCGATGCTCATTAATCTTTTTCGGATCGTACGGGTGGTACGCTCCACCCGTACGTTCGACTACTAATAGCGCCCTTTGATTTGTGATATTGCAACCATTGTCCTATTATTGTTTACGTATGTACGTATGTGTTCTTTCTGTTCCAACGTAACTATATATACGTGTGTATATACCAAGAGTGCAAGTATGCAACTAATAATCAAGAATCAACACTGTTAATTAATAGAGCGCTTGTGCTTAAAACCGAGATTTTAGACTGGATTCGGGGCATACGGGTGGAATCCTTCACCCGTACGTCCGCTTCCTAGTGGCTCCCTATTATTAATCAACCTATTTTTCATATTATTTTTATTACTAACGTATCGTGGAATTCTTTTTAAAATTTGGCAAGACAACAGGGATAAGTTTAGCTAAATGACACTTCTCGTCCCATCATTAGCGTGACCAAACAATCTTGTCGCTATTCTTGATGGTAGAGTGATAGGATTTAGTCACGTCATGATGACTAATGTAACAATATTGTTTTCTCGGAAAATAAAGTTGGCACGAAGTTGCTAATTATATATATATATATATATATATATATATATATATATATATATATATATATAAATAAAGGATTATTTAATAAGAAAAGTTCAACCACCACTCACCGTGTCAGCAACAGTAATCTGGCAATAAATTGATTTTAGAATGGAGAATTTTACATGTTCCATTGCAAACACGTTTTATTATTATTTAATAGTCACTTCAAAATATGTTTTTCTTGAAGTTATAACAACAAAATTTTAATGGAATTGGAAAGTATTCACGTAATTAAGTAGATTGCATGGATTTATTCACGTAACTAACATGTCATTTTGAGATACATGCAGTCAAACTTTTGAAACTTTAGGTATAGATATCTTTTAAAATATTTAGATTATATACATGAAAATCATGTGTATATTTGTCTCGAAAAATGCTTCAATAATATTATAATTTTATTAGGTTTTATAAATATATTACAATAGAAATTAGTTACCAAAGTTATGTTTTGGTAACCGTGTCGATACCCAAACGACATGTTTTTGTGAACTGGAGAGAATATATTGCACAGAAATCCATGACAAATCAGCGGCAAACTGCCCCTACAACCATTACACTCCACTTCAACTAAAAATTGAATTTTATCTAACCAGGATTTAACAGGGAATAGCAATTTGAAACGTTGGAGGTGCTCAGTAACATTGTCACCATACTGGCAATTTGGCAAACTGCAGTGGGTGCTGCTCTTCATTCTCAAATATTATACATTAGCAAGACTTCAAGTATCCAAGTACACAAATTATCAAGATGGTGCAGAGAAAGGTCTGCTTGTTGTCACAAGACCTAAAACAGCCGAGCAAGTATATACATGGGCTATTGTTTTCTTCCCAGACTCCCAGTGCCTTATGTTTCATGCAGCTACAACAAGAGTAGTTACTCACTACAGGGCATAGATTTTCTTCTCATGGTCAGAGAAGGCTTCCAGGTCTGAGAAACCTTCGTGGATGGACCAGGAGAAGGACTTGCTGCCACTTGCCCTCTTGACGCGCCGCTGTCTGTCTTTGCCAAACTTGAATTGCGGGCGCAGCAACAAACAGGCTAGGAACAAGAGAGTCCCAATCATGATTGGCCCTCCGATGGCTGATATGGTGAAAGCCATCCAGGCATGCTGCGGGCCAACAACAACATAGGCCAATGAGATAAAAGCTGCGCATGTACTAAGGCATGCCGACCACATTAGCTTATTTACAATCTTGATAATTTGCTTCTGGGCACCAGTTTCCCAGGCAACCAGGGTGATCTGCACCACGACCACCGCAAGGGAAATGAAAAGGGCGGTGGCATTCAGAAGACAGAAAACACGGAAACCAGTAAGCTTAGCTATGTGGGCCTCACCGATGTCTTCCCCGTCCTTCCTATCCTGGAAGTATTGACCGGGCAAATTGAATATGGCAACAAATGCAACGGAGGCAATCAGGGTTGCTACCAAAGTAACTGAGTTGATTGTGCTCTGAACAGCTTCTCTGTGTAGTTTCCGCAGCTCTTTAGCAATCCCTGTCACTCTTTTATTGGTCTTTGCATTCTCGTTGAGCTGTGCTTGAACGTTGTGCTTGATATCACTCACAGTTCTCCTTAGCTCTGACGTTTCATCAAATTTTCCAACATTTCTGGCATTCTTTGCACCAGCCTCTGACAGCCACGCTATTATTTCCGTTTTAGACTCACCATAAGGAACTTTCTCAGCCAAATCCATAGCTGTTTCATTTTGATTATTGATAGCATTGACTTCAAGAGACTCATAGCAAAGCAGAAGCTGCACCATCTGAAAAAACATGGGAAAGAGAAATATAAAGTTGGTAAGTCATGGAAAGCAGGCTGGGAAAATTCCATCAGTTCACATGAAAATAGTGAATCGTTGTTTCAAATCCACTTAAGATGCACTCTGCAGCTTTACCAGATCAACGGTAATGTCAAGCCACTTTGCTCTTTGTTATGGCAGTAATTGATTCAGGAAGACCAGTACAAACACAACAAGAGACCATTTAGACAAACTACAGTGGACCTTTTTTTATGATCCTTAGACCATAGGGGTAAACTAGCCAAGTGGTGTCGGCTGCTAGGGAGAGAAGACTATAGATTGGAGAGACGAAGAGGATTGGGTCTTAGACTATTGTATTCTCATTGCTTGATATGAATGGTGCGGTTTCTCTCTTTATATAGATGAGATTAGCCCCTAACAATATAGAAACTATCATATCTAATGCAACAAATCACATAAGGATGAGATAATATCCATACTTTCTAAATATGAAGATATGCATCTAACTATTCCTAATATAAAGATAATATCTGGAAGATAACTTGTTAATAAAGTAAACAACTAATCTAATTTGTTTGGCGCACTGTTCACGCGTATGAACAGTACTTCCTCCCCATAATAGCCTCCTTTCATGGTCGTAGCTCCCCCTAGGCCCACGCCCATGACACTTCAATCCTCTCGTACAAGTAGCTCGTCCTCGAGCTACAGGGCAGCGACCATGGCTGCAACCCGAGGTATCCCCATATCGACGAGAGGTCGTGGCGCCGGCGGAACATTGCATGGAAAATGGTCCGCAACGCTCCAATAGACAGCAGCGAGGACTGCTGTCCCTTGGCGTGTCTTGACGTTGCAGGAGGCGTAGGTGGCATGGACAAACTGTGCGGGGCAGCAGCGACGCTCTTCCCACCATAGGATGCTTCAGTGTTGGGAAAAACACAACGTCATTGTGCTCCTGACACCTGTCATGCCCCACACCTACAAAGACACGACGTCGGCCGGGCACGTGGAGAAGATAGTCGTTGGGCATTAGCCTTCTTCCTCGGTGAGTTGGTGCAACCACGGGCAGCGAAGTTGACGATGCGGAAGTCACCGGTGAAATCAGAGACGCCTCCGGTGGCGCAGATCGCGCAGTAGCTGCTGCCCGTGCATTCTTCTTCTCCTTTTCCATCAGCTTGACCACCATAGCCGTCATGTCTGCCAAGATGACTTTCATGTCGTCTACACCGGCACTCATCTCGTTGAGAGTGGCCCTCATAGCCTTGAAATTCTCAGCAGTAGAAACCATAGTGTTGGCTCTAATACCAAGTTGTTATGATCCTTAGATCATAGGGGTAAACATCACTGGGAGAATAGACGGCTGGTGTCGGCTGCTAGGGGAGAGGGAATATTATAGATTGGGGAGACGAAGGGGATTGAGACTTAGACTGTTGTATTCCCATTGCTTTCTTATGAATGATGTAACTCCTCTCTTTATATAGACGAGGTTAGCCCCTAACAATATGGAAACTATCGTATCTAATGCAACCAATCAAATAAAGATAAGATAATATCTATACTTTCTAAATATGAAGATATGCATCTAACTATTCCTAATATAAAGATAATCTCTGAAAGATAACTTGCTAACAAAGGCAACAACCAATCTAATCTGTTTGGCGTGTTGTTCACACGCATAAACAGTGCACGTGAACAATACTTTCTGCCCATAATAGCCTTCTTGTATGGCGGTAGCTCCCCCGGCCCACGCCTATGACATTTTACTGCACCAAGTGGCTTTCAACTTCATACAGACTACCACTGGCAACTGGATATACTGTAGAAGGGTAATGCATATCTCAATCTTAGCTTTATCGTTAGTCCAGCTGACGTACAAAGGTACAACCTACATGCACTGGAAAATAGAAAAGCAATCCATCGTACCTGCGAGTTTGTGGATGGACATTTCACAATTTTAAAACTAGCCATGCTTCTTTCACTTCAAACTTTTGAGGACTATGACCAGTGGGCTGGACGCTGGAGGCATAGTACAAAAAACCGGACCGGTCACCAAACCGCTCATTCTCCCGGTTCACCGGTCCAGCGGTCTGACCGGGTTGGACAGCTAGCCCAATGCACCCCTCACACATAATAATAATAATAAAAGCCATCCATCCAGGGCTTGATGAGCCAAGAGCAGGAGAAATAACTTTCCTAAGGCCTTGAATTCGTTGGCAAGGTGATCAGGGTTCTCTCCCTGGTCACGAGCTAGGATCGATCAGCGCTTTCCGGATGCATAGTCCAGGATATTCTGTCAATCGGGGAAGGTTTGTGGTGACAAAGAAAAGAGGCTGCTGGACTGGACCACGGCTGAAACTGCCAGGCACGGACTAAAAGCTGGGCTCAGGTTGAACCGCAGTTCAATGTATCCTTATCTGCCTGCTATATCCACGTATTACACATGGACTTGGCTGGTGGGGAGATCAACGCAGCCAAGTTCCATCGCCCCAACCCACGTTCGAACCGAACCTTTTTTTATTAATTAACCCTATTATAATTTTTATTTTAAAGTTAACCCCAAGAAACTTTATTTCCAATTCGACCTTTGATCACGCATGGCACCGCGACGCGACAAAACAACATCGCCACGCCACACGATAAGTCTCAAAATAGACTTTTGGTCACGCATTGGTGATGACGTGATTAAACAACACTCATCGCCACCACCCGCGGCATGACAAGAGATTTCCCAAAAACGGGCTTACGTGACAGTGTTGTTTTGTCACGCCCCCATCCGTAGCGTGACCAAAAGATCAGAATTGAAAATAAAGTGTGCTAGGGATTAACTTTAAAATAAAATTTAAAAAGGATTAATTAATAAAAAAAAATTCGTTCGAACCCCATCGAAGCCCTCCTTTCATCAATATTTTGGCTAATTTTCACTGCAGGCCTTGGGCCTTGAGGTTCCGTAGGCTCCCATTTAAAAGCCCTTTTTGTCCAGTTTTTTCCCATCCGGTCCACTTCTATTACCAGAACAGGCTAGCCGCTGGTCCGTTTTTTTCTGGTTGAACCAGGGTCCGGTCCGGTTTTTGGTACTATGGCTGGAGGACATAAGTTTAGTAGTTGGTCATTCGGTAAGAAACTTCGATACTCAATTATTCATTGTAGTGGTACGGTATTAACCTCATATTTATTCAAGTATCTTTGTAATGACTTAGTAATACACCAGTGGCAGACAGTCAACACTCAATAGCGACAACAACGATGACTTTATAGTGCTTCATATAAGATGGGCACATATTATTTGATATATTTTGCACTTTCCTAGATACTCTATTCCACTAAGCAATCACTAAATGGCTTTACCCAAAGCATATGTTTATTACTTTCAGAAAGTCTGGCAAGTTTCTCAAATTAACCATCCTACCAAATTGAGCATGACATTTTCAAGGCCCCAACCACTGTGTTATTATCTCAGAATATGATCTGTACGTTTAGGAAAGTCTGGTCTAATAGAGTCATAGTAATATGATATCCTCCAACATACTAGATGATCACCGTCTTATTACCCAGTGCTGACATCCTAGTGCTAGTAGCCTATTACCCTCACTAAGGGACAAACAGACAAAATGTCCTAGGTTCCTTGTATTTAGTATGCCCATCATGTTACAAGTCCTCTTCTCCGCGTGTCTACGACAAATTATTTAGTGCTTCATCAGCTAATACGAGTCTCAGGCCAAATATTTAAAGGACTAAAACCAGATATAACAGCAGAGATTTTGTTGTTAGCACTGTGAGTCTGTGAAGATCTATCTAGAAGAATAGTAGTTGCAACCAGGGTCAGAAAACCAGTGGGAACCGGCCGGTTTTCGGTCAAATCGGTCTGGGCCGGGAACTGCAACCTGGTCCGGCTTTAAAGTCGGTTTCGTGCTGATTTATTCTAATTTGCTCCTTTTTACTGACTTTGACCGAGTCTGGCCAATTTTGACCAACTTCAACCGATTTACAGTTTCCTGGCAAAATTCCGGTAGCCGCCCAGTTTGTCTGAAAAAAATCATATTCCAGCTTCTTAAACACTGGTTGCAACTGCAGAGTATATGCTACATCTAAATGAATTAACTGGATTCCTGTCATGAAGCAGCAGCCCGGGGGGCAAGTTGTTGAAAAGTGTGAACAAACAAATAACCAAATATTTAGTTATACATATTAGAAGCAAGGTATACTTAACTAAAAACATCAAACATACGGGAGAAGATATTTCTACATGATTTTAGTGAAGAACTATACCTGGGGCCTCCATTTTCGTGTAGCTATGTGCAAAGCTGTATTTCCCTTCTTGTCACACACATTGAAGATGGAAACATCAGCCAAAAGTAACTCTTCCACCACATCTGTATTTTTACCTTTCACAGCCATGTGAAGTGCAGTTTGTCCCTTCTTATCTCTCATTGGAACAATCCTCGGATCCCTCTCTATGAGTACTTTGACAATGCGATGGTACCCAATTCTTGCAGCAGTATGTAGTGATGTCTTCCAATTTTTCCGCACAATTCTTATGCAGCTATCATCAGTGTCCAATATGGCATTAACCACATCCAAGTGATCTTTAACGGCAGCAGAGTAAAGTGGACTAGTGTTGGAAGAGTCGCACACTGAGCAAAGCTCAGGCAACAGCCCCAAAAACTCCTTCACAACCCCTGTTAGCATTTTTCAGTCATCTATAAGCTATGATTTGGATTGGATTTTTCAAAAGTAGACAAGAAATTCACATTTCATATAAATAGTGGCCCTCCACATATCAAGACCCTAATGTGCCATTAACATTGATGACTCTGGATAGATATGCTATGAATATTTTCTTTGAAAACTATGCATTTCATTGCAAACTTATCTGTGTTGACCTATGTAACTTAGTAAACATTTTATCATCACAAAATTATATTGTTTATAATTGTTTGGAAACCATTGTATCAGTCCACTTGTCATGAGAAAAGACTCGAGCATTCCTAGAAGATGTACATGTGCAGTATATTCACATCCTAGAAGAACACTGTGCTATATACATACGCAGATGCAATTCATGCTAAATCTGAAAACTCTTTAGGAATCTTAACCAAACAAAACACGTCCAAGGTACCAATTTTCCTGTGAATACTACTAATAGCCACTATGTTTACCACTCGTACAACCATAAAACTTGAGAATTCCCATATCCTGGCATAGTGGCATATATATAATAGGGTAATCAATCGGAGAGTAAAGTCGTAAGCACCAAACAACTCAAAACTACCCTGGATCAACTTAATCGAGCAAGGATCCCGCCATGGCGCCATTCCACCCCAATACACCAAGAACTCCCACCAGTACAGTCAAGGGAGTTGCGATCACCTAGAATTACCAACTCATTGGACTCGAAACATCGAATAGTTCCGAGAATCCAGCGGAATCGAAGGAAAGGCTCCACCTTCCGCTGGATTAACGCAAGAATCGCATCAGACGAGAGCGAGACAGGAAGCACTCACCGGTGTGCCCTTGCTTGGCGGCGACGTGGAAGGCGTCGAGGTCGAGGCGGGAGCGGAGGAGGCGGCCTCGAGGTCGTATAGCGGGAGGAGGAGGCGGACGATCTCCTCGGCGCCGGCCTCCGCGGCGACGTAGAGCGCCGTCTCCCCGGCGTCCGTCTGCGCGGCGGCAAGCGCCGCGGAGGAGCCGGACGCCTCGGCGCCGGCCAGGAGGCGGCGGACGGCGTCGGCGTCGGCGGATCGGACGGCGGCGAAGAGCGCCTGGTGGGAGAGCGGCGGAGATCCATCGGCGAGCGCCGAGCGAGCGGCTGCCGTGCCGTGCGGCGATTTTTTTCAAATAATATCTTTTACAAAAAATTACAAAACTAAGGACCCGTCCTAAAAAATTACAAAAGTAGGACCTGAACTGACGACAGGCGCGACAGAAACCCAGTTTGACTGACGTAAATTGACGACAAAAAATCTAGGAATTTTTTAATATAGTAAATTAACTCAAAAAATTATGATATTTTTTTTGGAGCATTCAGATAGAGTCTTTTTGTTTGTGTAATTTTTCATAATTTTATCCTTTCTAAATTTGTCTCTAATTTTTTTTAAGTATACTATTTGTAGAATTTGTAAATATACAAAATAAAGTCCAAAAATTATAATTTTTTTGTGAACACTCCTTACATTGTGTAATTTTTTCAGAATTCTATATCTTCTGAAATTATCTCAAAAATTAAGGGTTTATACAATCAAGTATACTTGATCGAAACCTAAATTAAGAATTTTTAGACAATTTCATAACATATAGAATTCTGGAAAAATTACAAAAATAATTACACTATGTAAGGAGTGTTCACAAAAATTTCATAATTTTTGGATCTCATTTTGTATATTTACAAATTCTACAAAGAGTATACTTAAATGAATTTTGGAGACAAATTCAGAACAGATAAAATTATGAAAAAAAAAATTATACAAGCAAGAACACTCTATCTGGATGCTCCACAAAAAATTTCGTAATTTTTTGAGTTCATTTACTATATTTAAAAATTTCTAGATTCTTGTCGCCAGTTGAATCGGCGATGAAACTCCCCCTGTCAGCCAGTCCTGTCGCTGATGAACCCACGACAGGGACCTATTTTTGTATTTTTGGGGCGATAACCTAGTTTTGTATTTTTTAAAAAATATTATTTCAAAAAATTCACCGTATGCCATGGGCACCAACTTGTTGTTGCCTCATGGCGTGGGTCGAGACAGGAGGTGCCCACCGTTGCTGTCACTACACTGATTGGTGCGGTGGACTAGGTCAAAGCTGCCTTATTTGTTGTTTTTCTCTCTCTCATGCTCTATGCGAGAAGGCGAAAGGAGACGGAGGGGGCCAAAAGCACCAACGAGTCCTACTTGTGTTTAGGGTATGTATAATGGTACAGATAGCAGTCTATAGCAACTATTTATGTTATCTGTAGACAACTCTATAGATAGCTTATACAATGGGTTGTTTTTTCGCTTATCTTTATAGATGACACGATCTTTTAATGCTTTCATAGATCTAAAACATTTCTTTCTTGGTTACAGTATATTAATGGCCATGAGATTGTAGACAACACATTTCTCTCTCTTTATTTTCTTTCATCCATACCAGTTTATATCTTATGTGATAAGATTATAAACAACTGATATAAACATATTGTACATTATCTTAAACTGTTAGTTGGCTTCCTGTCTTATTTCCTTGATCCGTGACTCTCTGTTGTTTCCGGAAGAACAAACATGTTGGGAGTTTGTTAGGCTTCGGTTGAAAATCCAAAACGTCACCATGCAGGAACAGGTTCCAGATGTCATCTCGCGGCGTTGGACGACGACGCGAGAATACTCGGCAAGCAGTATGACGCCCAATTCCATGGGACTTATGCGAATCAAAACCGCTTCGTTATTTGGAAAGCAGGGACAGAGATGAAACGCAGGTTCTTCGGCTGGCCAGTGCTGCAAAGGAAAATACTAACAGGCCACAGCAGACAATTTGATGCGTTGGAGGTGGCCACATATTGAGTTTTACCCCAATTGAGTTGTATGTATCAATCAGTTCACTCAAAAGTATTTTAGCTGGTGATGAAAAAAGAACAATTCACTTATACTTCAACATTCCTCTCGTATGTATACTCCCTCAAACCTAAGAGATGGAATAGAAGTAGTATGTAATTATTATTTTTAATAGAAAATGTCCATTTGACTCCCTAGAGTATCGCTGTCCAGACTCCGGACACTTAACCCCCTGACATAAAAATCTAACCCTTTGACACCCTCATATTGCAAAACCAGTACACTTAACCCTCGAGATGGTTTCGAAGGCGGTTTTGCCACGTGGTGACTAACGTGGCGATTGACGTGGTTGCAACATGAGGGTGGCTCGGTTGGTTTTGGTTAGATTCAAGTCGGGCTCGGTAGCCGGCTTCTTCTCCTTCGCCTCCTCCCGGTTCTCCTACTCGTTGTCGCTCCCCTCTGCAACCGTGCCACGCGCCCCTTGCCTCCGCCTCCCGCGCCGCGGTCCCTCGCCTCATCGCCACTGCTACGGAAGCCCCAAATTTGCGCTTGAAGTTGTGAGTTCACCCAATTGAAAGCAAAATTTTCGAGTTGAATGCAAAAAATCTGAGTTGAAAGCTTCAATTTGGAGGTAGTGGCGGAGGGGCAGTTGTCGCCGCATCCTTCTTCCTCCTGTCGCGGCGCGTCATCGAAGGAGCGCCTAGGGTCAGGGGGTTGGTGCCCGGATTCGGATCCAAATTGGAGGAGCCGAGGTCAGAGACGGCCCATTGCGCGGCGGGTGAGGGGAGGAACTCGATGGAGAGGTGGTGCTGCCATCCTTCGCCATTTTTCCCAAGCTCGGTAGCTTCACCACCGGAGCATCGTTGCCGCCCCATCTTGCTGTCGGCTTCATCTCTGCTCCCAACGAACTACTGCCTCTGTCGTCTTCTTCCCTCGGCAATTGTGTCACGAGGTTTGCCTCGTGACAACGAAGCTATTCCCCCCTTCCACTGGCCGTCCTCTCCACCATAGGTCACCATCGTCGTCCTCCACTCCTCCCCGCCCCTGGCATTCTCAGCGCCTCTTTCGCTCTCATCGACCTCAGGAATGGGTTCCCTATACTTTGGAACTTGAGGTGCGCTCATTTCTGCCACCGTATCCCGTCAGAATCGCCACCGCCTCTTTTCTCTCTCTATCTCTCTCTTCGGCGATTGCGCCTCTTCCTGCCGTTTAATTTGCTATAGTCCTATATGGCATCATGTTCCATCAAAATCTGGTTCGCCTCCCTCGGAACACGCCGTGCTCGCATCCACGCCATCGTTAAATAACTAAGCTCGCGGTCGTCCTGCGCCTTTGCTCCCTGCTCTCTCTATGAACCAAGGAAGAAGCACGTGTCGAGCTAGCATCGTGCATGTTGGCTAAGCCAGCCGCACTGCCCAGCATGTCGCTGCCATGTAGTCGCCCATGTGGCGAAACAGGCTGAATCCAGTGCCACATGGGCAGTACCACCGAGCAAAACAACCATGGTGGATTAAGTGCACTGGTTTTGCAATGTGATAATGTCAAATGACCGGTTTTTAGGTCAGGGGATTAAGTGTCCGGACAACAATACTTCTGGGGTCAAATGGACATTTTTCTTTTTTTAATTGCGTCAACCAGATCTTGAACTTAAACATCTTAACTTTGATACCATATTAAGTTGTATGTACGAACTACTCCGCTCGAAAGTTTAAATAGGTGAACAAAGACGACAATTCACCTCTACTTCAACAACCCCTGTGCGCCTAGAGTCCAGAGACGACTGACCATCTCTTCCTTGACTGTTACTTCGCAAAACAAATCTGGACAAAGGTGTTTTATTGGTGCTGCTACCGGAACCAACGAGGTTTGCGGACTGGTGGGCTGAACTGCGGAAGAGAATCAGAAAGGAACAAATCGATTTTTGACGGCATCATCTTCTACCCGGTTTGGAATGTATGCGAGGAAAGGAACCGGCGGACGTTTGATCACGACTACCTCCCGATCCAACAGGTCTTCTACCGCATTAAAGAGGATGTGCAAACGAGGAGGCGCGCACTAGAACCGGCTGTCAGCTAAACTATCGGACTATGTGTGTGTGTGTGTTTTGGTGTTGCCTTCTCTGGGCTAATTGTATTCTGTAATCTGTAAGAGTAGCTTCACCTCTGCCTGCAGCTAAAGCTGCAGACTGAGACGTTCTTTATTTTTCTTCTAATAGTGAGCGGCAGAGCTCCTGCCTTTTCTCTCTAAAAAACATCTTGCGGTTTGAACTGAAAAATTAACGGGAACTAACTCCTGGCACAAAATTCCGTTACCTAATACTCTGCCAGGAGACATAAATTTGAATACGAAACTCAAGGATGTTGTGATTGTATATAAAGTGTTACTTGAACATAAATCTATATACACATTAACGAGGGATCACAACACGTATAGTGTTAAATTGCAAATGCCACTACACAGATAAAAACAATTAGGTTGTATGTGACCATGTGGTACATCCGACCGAGCGAATTCCTACTGAAGAAAGGATATGTGAATGATGTATGTCCATATGTGTTCATAATGAAATCCGTTACTGCATCATCTCATGACGACGTGAACACAGTTGAAACCATTGAAGACATCAACCCAGCAAGTTCATTGTACTTAAAGGTTCGTTTGGTACGTATAATCTCATATTCCCCTCAATCTGGTTACTGGTAAACACATTACGAGTAATCTAAAATTCCAACGTTTGGTTGATTTGAAGGAAATTACATATTAGTCTTTATCATAATTTCAAACAATGAAGGTTAACATCTGTAAATTTTGAATTTTACAATTTAAAATTCCAACATTTTGAATTTCATTTTTTATGATTCAAAAGTTCAAATTTTGGATTTTGAAAATCTAAATTTTAAAATTTGAGTTTTGTAGTTTAAATTTTCAGTATTTAAAATTCCGAAACTCAAAATTGAAACTTTCAAAATTCGGCTTTATAAAATTTAATTCTCAGAATTTGAATATATGAAATCTAGAATTCAAAATTTGAAAGAAAGAAAAAAAAGATTTTCGAAAACCAACCTTGAAATTTTGAATTTTCAAATTTAAATTGTCCAAATTTAAGATTCCAAAATTTAGGATTCAAATTTATGATATTTTGGTTTCGAAATTCATATTTTGAAAAAATGAATTTTAAATTCCATAATTCAGATATTCGAGTGTTAGAGCAAATCATAATTTGGATTTTGAATTCTGAAAGTTCAAAATTTGACTGTGATGAATCAAAATCACATGATAAAAAAAACGCAATAACAAAGATTACTTTTCCTTGGTAATCTAAGATAGCCACCCTTTTCTACGGGAAAGAGATTCCTAGAATTGATGGTAATCTGTTTCCCAAAGTAATCTAAGATTCCTGGATGTTTTTACCAAACAAGGTAATCTTATAGGATTACTAGAGGATTCTTGGTAATCCTCGGAGTACTCCGCCAACCAAACGCACCCTAAAGGTGGAGTTCAGAATGAAAGATTTAGGTGAAACCAAATGTTATCTCGGTATGCAAATCGAGCATCTGCCTGGTGACATATTCTTGCACCAGACCATCTAAAAAATGGGTATTGGAGAGATTTTATTGCGATACAACTCATCCACTGAGTGCTCCCATAATCATTAGGTAATTAGAAATTAATAAAGATCATTATGAACATAGAAGAGAAAAGAAGGATGTATTGGGCCTAAGATCTCATGTTGAGGTCTCATTACAGCATTGTTATACCTTATCAATTATGCACGATCTGGTATTGCTTTTGTAGTCAGTTGTTTGGTAAGACATAATTTTGAGCACACAGAGATACACTAGAATGGAATCAAGGACATTCTCAAGTACCTACAAGGTATATTTAATCTTGAAATCCTTTATCCTAAAGGTCAAGATACAAAAATAATGGGTTATTCATATGAATGCTATCTTTTTTATTGCCATAATGCTATATCCCAGGCCGGATATGTTTTTCTAAGCTGGAATGTTGCTATCTTGGAGATTTGTCGAGTTGACATTGGCTGCTAAAGTCAACTTCATTCAGAGATAGTCGCACTATTTGAGACTATTCATGAATACATTTTTTAGATAATGGAAGAGCAAAATCTCCCCCGGCCTCTGCATCAAAGATGCACACTGCCTATTTTATTAAAGAGTCCAAAGTAACAAACAAATCACGAAATAAAAACGGCTTGCAGCCTTACAACCAAAAGGCAATTGCAACGTCCATTCAATCATTGCAAATCCTACGATTAAGCCTCCACCCATGAAAATTGAGAATTTGCTTCGCCACAAACTCCAACCTTTGGCTTCCCTCCAACATGGACTCCTTCTGATATGATTTTTGCAGACTTGCCCGTGCATTCAGCCAATAACCACTCAATAAGATAACCTGCAAATGATTAGTTATATATTTGTCAAAAATAACATCATTTCGATATAGCCAAATAGACCAACATAAGGCACTAACTCCCACCAGGAGTTGTGACTTTAGTACTTTTGGGATACCATCTAACTAATTTCCAAACATGTTAGCCATGCTCACTAGAGGAACTAATTTAAACGCACATTGAACAACCCACCATGTAAGACGTGCAAAGGGGCAATCAAAGAAAAGATGTTGAATTGTTTCCTCTTTAATACAGAAACAACACTTAGTGCTTCCTCTCCAATTCCTTTTAAGCGGGTTGTCTTTAGTTAACACAATCCCTCTTTTGAGATACCATAGGAATATTTTTACTTTTAAAGGAATTTTAATAAACCAAAACCAATTCCTAATGGGTGCTTGAACGTTGCCTATAAGCGCCGCATAAAAAGACTGCACTGAAAAAAGACCAGACTTATTTAAATGCCATTTGAAAATATCCTTTTGCATGCCTAACCACACATTAGAAATTTTCACCAATAACTCAGTCCAAGCAAGTAATTTAGTCCCAACAAGAGGTCTTCGAAAAGAAATATTTAAGGGATGCGATCTCAAAACATTTGCCACTAAGTCATCCTTTCTCCTCACCACATTGGTAAAGCAATGGAAATTGCCTTTACAACGGAGTATTTCCACCCAAATATCTTCCCAAAACCTAGTTTGCATTTTGCTCTTAACACGAATGAACCATAGCGAAGAAACCGATCTTTAATTTTCATAAGCTCCGACAAAAAATGAGAAGTCCCAGGTTTAGTAACCACCTGTGAAAGAATCTTCTCACCCAAATATTTCTTAGTTAGCAAAGATTGCCACACGCCTTCCTCATTAAGCAACTTAAACAACCACTTCCTAATAAGCTTTTATTTTTTGTGTCTAAGTTCTGAACACCTAGACCTCCAAGCTCTTTGGGAGAACACACTAAACTCCACTTAGTAAGCCTATATTTACGCTTATGACTGTCACTCTGCTAGTAAAATCTAGATTGATAAAAATCTAGTCTTTTGAGAACCTCTCTAGGAACCTCAAAAAAAGAAAACATATACATATGTAAACTGCTTAGCACCGAGTTAATAAGCACCAAGCGACCACCAACAGACAAAGTTTTTCCTTTCCAACTGCTAAGCTTTTTCTCAACTCTCTCTTCAACCCTTTTCCAATCACTATTCCTTAGTTTCCTGAAGTGGATGGGAATACCTAAGTACCTAAACGGAAACGCACCCACTTCACAACCAAATAACTGTGTATACTGCAGTTCGTCATCTTTAGCAGCACCAAAACAGAAAATCTCACTATTATGAAAATTAATCTTTAAACCAAATAAATGTTCAAATACACTTAAAATAAGTTTAAGATTTTTAGCTTGTTCCAAATCATTATTCAAGAAGAGGATCGTGTCATCAGCATACTGTAATATTGACAACCCGTCATCAATCAAGTGAGGAACTACTCCTGCTAAAAGACCAACTTCTTTAGCTCTTGAAATAAAGATGGCAAGCATATCCGCAACAATATTAAATAGAATAGGAAACAAAGGATCCCCTTGCCTAAGACCTTTATGAGTTTGAAAAAAATCACCAAGATCATCATTTACCTTTATCCCAACACTCCCTCCTTTGATCATATTTTCCACCCAGGAACACCACTTAGGGGAAAAGCCTTTCATCCTCAAAGTTTGAAGTAAAAATGACTATTTTACTTTTTCATAGGCTTTCTCAAAATCAACCTTGAACACAATTCCATCCAAATTCTGTTTATGAAGCTCATGAATGGTTTCATGCAGGATAACTACTCCATCAAGAATAAATCTCCCCTGCATGAACGCAGATTGTGATGGTCGAACAACCTTGTGAGCTACTCTCATAAGCCTATTAGTAACTACTTTAGTAAAAATCTTAAAACAAACATTAAACATACAAATAGGCCTATATTGCTGTATTTGCTTAGCATCAGCTTTTTTGGGAAGCAATATAATAATCCCAAAATTCAAGCTAAAAAAAGATAGGGAGCAACTATGAAAAGCATGAAACAAGGCCATCAAATCATTTTTAATAACTTCCCAAAACACCTGATAGAACTCAATTGGAAAACCATCTGGCCCATCTGCTTTGTTATGATCCATTTGTAAAATGGCTTCTTTCACCTCCTTTTTAGCAAAAGGCACAGTAAGAAGATTGTTTTCCTCGTCTGATATTTGAGCTATATCCTCAGTAAAAGCCTCAATCATAGTTAAATGATTTACTTCGGCTGGCCCAAACAAATCCTTATAATAATTGGTGATATACTTTTTTAATTGTACATCCCCCCCCCCGAATAATTCCTTCCTCTTGTTCAAGCTGAAAAATTCTTTGTCTTCTATGCTTCCCATTTGCAATCAAATGATAATAATGTGTATTCCTATCACCCTCCAATAAAAATTTCGCTTTGGCCCTTTGATGCCATTTAATTTCTTCTTCTCTTAATAGATGAGCCAATCTCTCATTAGCGACTTTTTGAGATTCAGTTCAAGATTAGACAACATCAAAAACTCATCCTTTTATCGAGCTTACCAATTAATAAGTTAAGCTCTAAATTTTTCTTTTATAAGTCCCATTGGTACTTTTTGTCCAACCCCGAAGATAACGCCTAAGAGATCTAACCTTACACTGCCAGTTAAGGAGTGCCAACTGACCTCTATTCATCTTACTCCACACCTCTGCTACCATCTCACTAAACCCCTCCCTATACAACCAGCCTAATTCAAATTTAAATAAAGGTTGACTACCTCTATAGGGAGCCTCTTTCATATTTAACAGTAACAGTGTAAGATCAGACAAAGACCTTTCAAGAGCAACAACCGAGACCAAAGGAAACTTCTGTTCTCAATCTGTACTCATTAAAACTCTATCCAACTTCTCAAAAGTTGGATTGTCTAACGAATTGGCCCAAGTAAATTGCCTACCAGACAAAACTACTTCTCTTAAATCCAAATTATTAATCACAGCATTAAACAGAAAATGCCATCTATAGTCTACATTATCATTATTTTTTTCACTTGAATGCCTTATGATATTAAAATCACCTCCAATTAAAATGGGAAGTGGTTCTTTCCTACAGGCAAGAACAAGTTCATTGAGAAACTTCTCCTTGAACTGAGGCTGAGCTGCACCATAAACAGCCACTAGAATCCACTAGAAATCATCCTCTCTGTTTTTTAAATGAAACTTTACATAAAAATCTCTAGCATCAATAGACCCAACGTCAAAGACTTGAAGATCCACCCCTAAAAGAATACCCCCCGACCGCCCTTGTGGTGGAGAAAAGTGCCACAAAAATTCCCGTCCCCCCACAAAGATGATTAAGACTAGCCACTGAGAAATCTTTTTTAATAGTTTCAAGAATGGCCACAAAATCTAAATGTTGCTCTTTAACCACTTCACAAATAAAACGATGTTTAGCCAAGTCACCTAGACCTCTGCTATTCCAAAAAAGACCTTTCATTTTAACTTTAGCTTGATTGACCTAAGTAGATGACTTTTTCCTTTCTTCTTTCCAGACGATCTCTTTTTATTAGTGACCAGAGTAAAATTAGACATGTCGTCCTCCAAAGCATCCATATCTACATCACTACATAAATGATTAAGGACTGCGAAACAATTGTAATCCTCATTCTCAGCCTCCAACTCCTCAACATCTACACATCCTTTCTTTTTCTATTCTTCCATATTCAATATTCTTAATATTGTGAATAGATCTAGCGATCTCTACCCCATCAGCCCCTAAAGAAATCCCAATGCTAGCAACTTTGTCAATAATTTGCTCATCAGAAAAAGACAAAAAGGAAAGGTTATTATCGGACTTACTTGGATCGCGTTCAAGATTACAAATTTGCTTGACGCCGTAGCCTTTTGAACCAGTCTTCATCCTCGTATTCGCTTCTTTATGCCCTCACTTTGCCTAGGCTCCTCAGAATCAACCAGCTTGATGGATGATCTCCGATCTACAAACCCCAATTGAATTGGTACCACGAGAATTTGCGCCATCCACTTGACCTCAAACTTCCCCCAACACAACATCACCCGACTACCCATACACCCAACAGGAGATAAAGCAACCTCGGTACCAAGGTTCACAACAAGATTAGCACCCTTGACCGGCGATGCAATAGCTGACTACCCCAACTAACTAACCTCAATCTCAACCGGCTCAACTAGTAATCCACCGGCAACCTCCAAAACTACCGCTTCAGACGTTTCCTGGTCAAAATCCACCGCCTGACTGTCCTGATCAGTGCCCAAGCAAGCTACCACTTCTTGTATTTGGCTGACCGAGCCTGCTAAACAAGGCTCAACTAGGACCCCATCTCCAGCCTCCACGACTACAACTTCGGACGTCTCCTGGCTAAACAAGGCTTCGAACTCCACCTCCTGACTGCCCTGAACAACGCCTATGCAAGCTACCACGACTGGTTTTTGGCCGACCGAGCCTGCTAAACAACCAACAAGCTCTCCTGTCAATGCCCTACCACCAGACTGCCATAACCCGACCGCCTCAACCATCGCAGCCCTAGTCGGTTCCCTTTGCAATACCTCAATCTCACAATGGCAACCACCCGATGCAACAATTAAATCCTCTACCTTCTCTGAGATTACACACTCTTTGTCTGTGACCATACTCCTTCCTTGGACCATCAGGTCAGACACCCCATCCTTTCGAGCCTCAAACTCAGACTCCTTATTTGACGCCCTTGGCGTAACCCAGATGAAATCTGAAGCCACCAGCCCCAAAGTATTCCCCTTAGAGCAAGATGAAGACTGACCCTTACTGCTCCCAGGCTCAAGTACTTTATTATCCGAATTATTCTTTGGTCTCTTAGACTCCCTATCTTCCATCTCAACATCACCACGATTGACTACTTCCTCAACCGCACCCACCACAGAATCTTTAGTTTTGAAAAAATGTCGTAAATAGATTCACCAACCACAATCTCTACACTAGAAGGTATGACATCTACATTCAGGACACCCACTAGCAAACGAACCAAACCATTCTTACGCACTTTTTCCATATCCACCCGCAAAGTAATGCCAACGATGGACCCTATAGCACACAGGCTCAGAAAATCACGAATTTCCAAAGGCACTCCTAAGACCTGAACCCAAACCTTGTGTAATTGGTATTTAGGAGTAGGTCTCGAGTTCCATTCCACAAATTGTAACACCACCTTATGCTCCTTCACATTGACATCACCAATAGCCACCATACGAAGTATTTCAAATCTAGTTGGGAAATGAACCAAAAACTCCTTCTCCCCTGCATCTCCACGTGAGGTTGCCAATTCAATGGAATGAGCCTTCTCATCTATGCAATCAGCATAACTTCGGACAGAGGTTCACCAATTATCCGAACAAGCCCAGTCTTGTTGTTTTCTTTTTTCAACTTCTTAGCGGATATTGGGATATGATAAAACCCCAATCCATTAGCCCCGAATCCACATAAATTGGCAATAGGTCACGGCATCAGCGTCAACGGGCACTTATTTGCCAAATGATCATTGCCCTCATAAATATCACAAATTAAACTAGCCTTGCAATTAGCAATTCCATGCCCCTTTCCTTTGCATCAGCAAACAATGCGAGAAACATCACTGCACCCTCGTTGTTAACCGGCATGTTGCCGATCCAGCCACGCCCCCAGCCTCTATTGCTTCCACCTGTCCTCCCACGGCCTCTGAAAGGCGCTCGAAACTGTCGCTGATTAGGGAGAGAGGTACTACCTCCAAAACCAACGACCGAGAAACCACCGCGCCCACCAATAGCACCGCCAGGCCCCGTAGCCTGACCACTAGCACCACCGTTGACCGAGAAGTGACCAGATCCACCTGAGCCCTGAACTAGCCCTCCGCTGACATCCACAACATCTTTGCCCAGACGTTGTGCATCTCCAAGCCAGCCCTCCATCGCTGCGGACACCGCCCATCCCAACACCTTGGCCACTAATGCCACCCCTGACCTGGAACTGACCACCGCTACCACGAGCATGCCCCTGCCCAAGCATATCGACAGAACTTGCAAGAACTTCCGCCCAAGATCGCTGGTCGCAAGTCATCGCCCCGCCGCCAGACGAAAAAGATGTTCGTTAGCGATGTCCTAAAACTTACAAAACCACGGAGACCCTTTCGACAAGATGGATCAGATGTAGCTAATTCCACGCCATCTCTTAATTGGCCCGGCCCACTATCTTCAAAACCAACCAGTTTGTTAACACCTACCACAACCGCCACGCTTCCAAATCAATCATGGAATTCACGGCTTTTGAAAATTGAGCGCCAACGAATCATGCAACAATTTGGCACTTCAACCACCTCATGCAAGCCAGCGTGGTCTCCTAGTAGCAAAACTTCAACAATCGTCGGCCTTTAGATCTGAGCAGGTGACGATGGCGGGCTTGAGCAATGGCGTCTCCTACCGTCAAGGGTGGCGACCGGCGAGGCGGCGGTAAAGGTCCTTTTCAGGGCCGTCCACCGCCCTCACCCCTCTTACTCTACCCTGGTAAAATCCCCACCTCACGAAGCTCCGCTGACGAATAACCCGCAGCAATGGCATCACCAAAAACTAGATCATTTGTAATCATCGAGGACGACTCATGGCCAGTGTCCCCCTTATCTCCAACCTGCAAGTATCTGCGAAAACTAGAAGAGTTAGACGATCCATTACCTTGACGGGATTTTGAGACACCGCCGGAAAGGTCTGAGGACCGCTTTCCTGCCTTCGCTTCAATCTCCACTTCTGCCAAAATAATATCTTCATCATCGGAAGAATCATCTTCTTGCAACCACCAAAATCTTGATCCAATCGCCCGACTAACTACGCGATGAACCTTCGAGAACAGTACAACGACCTCTTCAGCGACGGCACCACCATCGAACCATTGAGACGCCATTGACCGCGCTACGTTCACCTTTTCAGTTGATGCATATGTTGGTGGTTTGGTACGAGCTTGGAGGACTGGGTGAAACTCGTGCGAGCGAAGCTTGTGCTGCCACTTGTCGTGTCGCTCGTCTGCGTGCTCTATGAGTATGGCAATTGCATTATCATTAATACATATGGCTTACAAGATTAATTCATTGTATCCAAGTCTTGTGTAGAAGTAGTTAAAGCCCACACAGCCCTCTATGAGAATAATATAATTTGTGTTGCACAAATGAAAAAATAATTATATCAAAAACTCATTTGTATCCATGAACTACAAGAGAATGAGAATATACAAATACACAAAATCTAACCGATGAAAATCTTGCGGATTTGTTCACTAAAGCATCACTAGGTTCTACCTTTACGGAGCATGTTACTCGCATTGACACAAGGAGACAGAGTTATCGTCTTAGGGGGAGATATTTCATATTCATAAACAATCATCATCGTGATGATACATTGTATTCCTTTCCTCTTAATTAAGTTTTGTCTCGGTCGATTTTCTTAATTGAATGTTTTTAATGAGGTGTGCAATGGCAAACCAGCGAGTTATGTACTATTTTCTTGTTACCATTTTCCCCCACCGTGTTTTTGGTGTGAGTTTTTAACCAGGCATATGCATTGCATTGACAAGTGTGAAGAGGGTGTTGTGGAATAGATACTCCATTTGGGAATTGTGATCCTGTGACTTAGAGCAATGAGGCAGAAGAGCACATTTCCATGACTTTGATTGATTCTCAACTGTCCGATCAAAAAAGAATGGCCCATATATGCTACAATAAAAAGCTCTAGTGCAAAATAGTTCCCGGACTTTCGTTCACATCTTTGCACTGCAGTGTATTGTACAGTACTGTGCTCTCTGCCTTAGAGCCTTCACTGTACAAAGTTAGAGGATCCGTATCCTCTCGTGGACACTTACCTAAATCAACAAGTAATAAGGCTAATAGGTCCAGGAAGGCCGTAAGAACCTTTTCCCACATTGCCTATAAAAGTTCAAAGGGACATGCTATTTGTGCACACATATATGGTTTTTTTTTTTTACAAAAGGACATAATCCCTGCTTTTATAGAAAGCAAATTACCAAGTTCTTACAACCCAAAACACAAACACATCTAGGCTGGGGATACCAGCTAACGCTAACATCTATCTCAACTAATATCCAGAACAGGTAGGAACAACTTAGAACCAACATCAAACTAACCATTACAGACAAAAGATCAACTAACTGCTGTCGAACAGTCAAGATTTACAATCAAAAGATCAGCTAGAAGCCGTCAGACAGGCCGAGGATCTCCAGTCTTCAAACCTTTCTAGGAAGCAATCCAAAATCTCTCTATCCACCCCTTTGGTGAGGACCCTCCATTGCTGCAAACAAGATATAAGTTTGAAAATTACATCCATATGATTCCTAGGAAATTTTCTCTCAATCGCCATACTGTTCCTAAATTTCCAGAGATTCCAGGCGAAAACTGCAAAACTAAACAGAGTAGCATTATAAAACTTAGCCCCCTTCCCTTCTAGCTAGTTATACTAAAAATCATTAAGAGATGTGGGAGTTCTTTCCCAGTTACTCGCCTCCTTCACACAAGTCCAAGCAAACTTTACAAGCACACAAGAAAACAAAATATGATCAATAGATTCATTTTCACCGCAAAGAACACATGACTCCCCTCCTTTCCACCCCCTTTTCTTCAGCTGACCAGCAGATGGAACTTTATTAAGGTAACATTGACACAAAAAAAACTTTACTTTTAGGGGAATTTTACTTTTCCATAAACGTTCATACTTAATGCAAGTGACCCCCCCCCCAAAAAAAAAACCAACTGCTTATAAAGAGACTTGACTGAGAACAACCCATTTTTCTCAAAACACCAAAAAAACCTTGTCCCTGTCTCTATTGAGATTAGTGTTCATAATAACATCTTTCAAAAGGATCCATTGACTCATCTCCTCTTCCCCAAAAGTCCTAAGGAAAGGAATCAACCACCCCGATCGAACAATACTACCACACTAATCTCCGTGGATGACAAATTCTAAAAAGCTTATCGAACATAATTTTCAAAGGACATCACCCCTCCAAACATCTGTCCAAAAAGAAGTATAACAACCATTTCCAATCTGGAACCAAACCCCCTTGTAAAAATTATGCTTAACCTTCTGTAAACTTTTCCAAAATTGAGAGCTCTTTACAGGTTTGGCATCTCTAAAACAACCCTCAGGAAAATATTTGGCCTTAATAATCCTGAACCACAATTCATTATTACCATTGAAAATTCTCCGAATCCACTTAACTAGCCGACAATCATTCATGATTCTAGTGTTAATAACCCCTAGGCCTCCAAACTCTTTGGGTCTACAAACTGCCTCCCAATTCACCATATGATATTTAAACTTATCACTAGGACCTCTCCAAAAAAATTGAGATATGATAGTATCCATTCTGTTATGACTCACCCCACTCAACCGGTAAAAACCCATTAGCACACATATATGTATCACTAGATAATATTAATAATAAAGAGAGATGCATATCTCTAGATAATATTAATAATAATGGAAAAGTTAGTTGTGCACACCTCTACCATCCCATCATATCAATCTAACGAATCGGACCAACCATATCCCTTCACATCACTATCCACGCACCCATCCAAGGCGGATCTAGGATTTTCAAAAATGGGTGTTCAAAGTTATAAACATGTTGTACAATGTAAAACATAAATGTTCATAATCATAACATAAAAAATAACAAAGTTCAAATTGTTCTTACTAGAGACAACATGTCAAATAATTTAGAGAAATTACAAAATAATTAAGAAAATTACAATCTAACTCGACGTTCCTTCATGGCTTGGAAGCGAGATATGATGTCATCATCTTCAACTTGCACAATATCATTGACATCATACTGTGTGATTGGAATCCGCTTTCCGGGATCATGAGAAAGCAAATCAATATCATAAACTGCTTCATCATCTCCATCATCTTCCTCGTCGTCATCTATAAGTGGGGACAATGGGGGAGGTTCTATGCTTGGTTGCGTTGGTTCTGGACTTAGGACTTCGTCTTGGATATCACTCTCATTTTGTGCTTGCAATTGAATGGAAGGAGAAGTACTTTGAACTTTGCTTTCAATAGATATTGGTATCTTTCCAACTCTATCCCACAAAGATTTCAAATCTACATGCTTCCTCTTCATTTTTGAATGCTCTACGGTCTACATGAAAACAAAAACTTCACATAAATAATTGGACATTTAAGACAAAATAATCTTCTCTTTTATCTAACAACTGAAGCTACACAAGCTATTGAACTATATAGAATAATCTTCTCTTTTATCTAACAACTAAACCTACACAAGCTACCAAATAATTGGATATTTGGACAGAATAATCTTCTCTTTTATCCACTGACATATACATACAACTATTGAACTATACAAGCTATGAAGCTAATAAATATCGATTAGCGATTCAATGCCAATATGAATATCTTCATATTGGACTCAACTACAAGTCTTTCAATGCCAATATGAATATCTGACTCAACTACAAGTGTACCTCCTTGCTTCTTCTCTCCCCTCACTTTCCTCTTTGCTTTGTGCCTTTATCTCAATCCTTCGTCTTGCTCGGTAGAACTCCCCAATCCATCCATCTTCTTCTTGTTTTCTTTTCCCCAATGGCCAATGCTATTTCTTCTCTCTCCGCCCAGCCCATGGGTCATGGGTGCTTCCTCCTGGTTCCTTCGCCTAACGCCGCCTCCCGCCTCAAGCCCACCGCCTTCGCCTCCCTAGTGCCCAGAGCCCACGCCGGCCGCGGTTCCTCTGCATGGCTCATCCGCGGCGGCTCGGCCCGCTCTAAGCGCCACCTCCCATCCGTGGCCGGCCTTGCCGTCGGCCTATGGTGCGCCCTTGCGCTGCGGCTTCTTCCCTCCCCTCTGCGCTCGGTTTGATGGTTTGGATGGCGAGCCGTGGAGGCGACGAAGAGGAGCGGCCGCAGGATGGCGAGAGGCGAGCGCCGCCAACCTGGCCCGTGACCCCGGGATCGGATCATTGGGCCGACCGGAGTAGGAGGCGGCGTCCACGAGACGAGACGACTGACGAGGCAAGAAACCAGCAAGGAGGCGAGGAGCTCACCTTGACCTTGCTGCGTCCGCCGCCTCTCCTTGCGTCGATGCGGTGGTTGTTCCTGCTCGGCCTCGGCGCTGCCATGCGCCGCAGAGCTTCCTTCCCCTTACCACTCGCCGCGTGAGGCACCCTCCATCCCTGGCTCCGGCATGGGCGGCTCGGTGCTCACGGGCTCACGGCTCACCCCGCCTGCGCTTTCGCCGCGTTGCCGCCAGCGTGTGTCGCAGTGCGGCGTTCTTGTGCCGCCATTCTGAGCGAGAAGAGAGGGCCGAGAGGCGCTTGAGGATTTCATGAAGGGGATGGGTTAGGTCTGGTGACTGGTCGTCTCGGCGCTTGGTTGGGGCCGCCGCTTTGTGACCTGTGAGGGCGTGAGGCGCTCGGCCGCTTCAGTTGGGCCGTGGTGGGCTTTGCACTTTGCAGGTGGGGTGTGGGGCGGTTTGGCGAATGGGCTACGTGCGATGTGCGAATCGCGATCGGAGGAGTCGCTGTGCAGTTCAAATACATATTTTAATTATTTACTAGTATATATACCTAATATACCTAATAAATACTAGATTTTTTCTAAAAAAAAATAGATATACATCTGTACATCCACATCTCTATACTAGATCCCCTACCCATCCCGATCTCTTCCATCTCTCCCCGGTCCCCATTCCCCACCATCCTTCCATCGCGGCAGCGGCAAGCGCGTGCAAGGGCCGCGCGGTGCCAGCGAGCACGTGCGTGGGCGTGGGCGAGCAACAGTCGACGAGCACGTGCAGGTGCCACACGGTGGTGGCGAGAGCGGGCGTGGGCGAGCAACGGACGATGAGCGCAGCGAGCGCGTCGATGTTCGGCGCCTCTCCGCCCTCAATGTGGGAGCACAACTGCACAACGCTGTTGAGCGATTCGACGTTGTGCCGCCGGTAGGAGACGAGCACGGGTTCGAGCAATTCGACGCCATGTCCACGAGAGAGATGTCGGATGTGGGAGATGAGCACGAGTTCGTCCGTGGCCCCCTCGAAGGCCTCCAGGCTACCTTCTCCGCCGACGCGGAGGCTACCATCGCGGCCGAGCTCGTACCCTTCGCCCCCTGCGGCGTCAAGCGTCCACCACATGGGGCCGAATCAAGCCGGCAGGACCACAATTTTGTTCAATTTTTTGAAACCTTTGGTGAAACTGCGTGTGAAATCTTTTTTAAAATTCTGTTGAAACTTTCTGGAACTATTGAAACTTGTTTTGAATTTTTTTTTTTTGAAATTTGTTGAAACTTGTTTTGAATTTTTTAAAACTTATTGAAACGTGTTGAAACTTGCATAAAATTTTCCACGAAACCTCTTGAAACCTCTTTGAAACTTTTGCAGGAACCGCGAAACCTCGTGAAACTGCTAGCAGCTTCCTAATAATAAAGAAAAGAGAGATGCTGCTGGAACTAAATCTCTCTCTTTTTCTTCAAGGCCCTATTACACAACAGGTAGCGGTAAGGTTGCATATATAACTTTAAGAGTTTGGGTAACTCAGGAATCAGTAGAAGAATTCCCTGCACAAATCTGTAGAGGAATATCTCAGGTGATGCCACAGATCCGTTGAAAGAAAGGTAGGGTCCCTTTACTAGCCTGGTACAGAAAACAAAACAATCAGGATCCTTTGCCCAACTTGCTTTGCTAGGCAAGAAAAAATAGCTCAAGGAAGCAGAACTACACGAGAGGCATTTGGTTCTCGTGCCTTGAAAGCGTAAAATGAGTGCGCATTTTCTAGAAAAGTATAATTATTGCTAAAATACTTAACAGTATTAATTTGGAATTATTTAGTGGACCACAACATAACAAAATGCAAATAATAGGAACCTAGCCTACATGAGAAAGGCAATTTGTCACTCCTCAATGAAAGGATCTCCTTGCTAGTATGCTTAGCTAAGCAAAGTTTTTGAGCTCCACCAAACACGAGCCCTAATGAACACCTAGCTAAGTAACTAGTAAGGTTAGGTGGTCAATTGGTTGGACTAGCAAGAGAAGCAAACTTGAATTAAAGCGCTACAATTACGATACGGTGGCCACTAGATTAGTCTGATCTGAAACTTCAAGCATATAGGATGAGAACACCATTCCTGTGCATACATAATTAGCATGGTACCAATGCATTTTTGTCTGTCATGCGAAAAGAGCCAGATAAAAAGAACAGAAAAAGCCCTGTGTATTAGTGACATTGTGCTCAAGAACGAATTTCACATTCTGTGTAAGTTAGGCAGTAAATCAGTAGGAAATGTGCCAGGGAAAAAGAACGGAAAAAAGCCCTGTGTATCAGTGACAGAGTGCTCAAGAACGAATTTCACATTCCACACAGAATTGACCGGTGTTATACTGTTATGTCGAAAAAATTGGATAGATGCATCAAGATTTAGTTAACACAGTGCCTCAATGAAATCAAACATCACTAGTCACCTCCTATGGTATATACATGCTTGATGAGAACAGGTGAACAGCACACCGGCAAAATTTCTAAATATGCTCTGAATGAAGGCGGAGCAAAAGCGACAATTTTAACTGAATCATTAGCATGCAGTTCAAAGACTAAAAGGAACAATGGCAAACGGCCATAATTGAATTTGAACTAAAAGAAACAGGAACATCGGAAGCATGCTCAAGCAGTCAAAATGTCGCGTATCGCAGATCGGAATGGAATACGAAAGAAATGTAAGAAGTACCGAAAATCAATCTGTCAGGGCGTCTCAAAGATCGCACAATCACCCAAGCATCAAAATTAACAATCATACAACAACACTGTAATTAATTTTTCAGCCACTTGGCACCTACATTTCTACCAATCATTCTGTGAGAACTGAGAACTGAGAAATTAACAAGCACGCAGGTGCTGCATTCGAGATAGTTCACCAACCATGCATATAATAACTATATAAACATTTGCTAAATCTCGGCAATTTTACCAATCACAATTGGACTGGCAGTATTCAAGGACGACACCCGATTGGACATCCCCATGACCACCATAAAACCACGTCCAGCCCAACACACGCACATTTTTGCAACGCAAGAAGAGAACCATAAACGGAGGCCTATAACTTGGTGAATTATCATGCATGGCGTTCATCAGTGCCTAACTTAGCACACGTGACATGGTTCGCAGTGTCATACAGTTATGGGTGGATCGCAATAACATAGATGAACATTAACTAAGCAATATGATGGCTAAACTTGGCTGCGGACATAGATCGATCATATAGATAAATGTGCGTAGATAGATAACATAGATGTGCACCAAGTAAATTCTCATCTGAGTTGAATTTCAGAGCCACGTCCTCATCTGAGCAAAATCCACATCATCGAACTCGCCATTATCATCAGTATCGGAAAGAACGAGGTCACCGAACGTTTCGTCCCATTCTTCCTCGATCCATGCTCGGACATGGGCCCTGCAAGCAAGGAAGTCGACGACGACCATGACGGAGCCCTTCTCGTAACGCTACCTTTCGACCCAGGCCTTGAATTCGGCAAATCTCTCTTCGTGAGAGTAGTAGGCGGCAGCCGCTCTCTAGAGGAGCACCCTGGACTCGTCCATCTCCTCGTGCAGCTGCGGCACCAACTCGGGGTTATTTCGCCTCGGAGACTCAGTCGCGAGGGGCACGCCCCGTCTCCTGGGCAGGGTTAATAATTTCGGCGAAATTTCGCTGAATTTACCCAAATTTCGTCTATTTCGTCTCCATCCGAAAGGAATTGGTTTTGTTCAAAAAAAAATTTGTTTGGTTTGAATTTTGAGGGATTTTTGAGGGCTAAATACACTAAAAGTAGTGAACACACCACTTGTCCATCCTAGTGTTGTGGCCGCGCGTGTCCATCCTTCATGGTTTGTGTTCGACTTCCACCCATAGCGCTGGTTTTCTTTTTGGAAAATTTTTGAAATTTTAAATTCAAATTTGACCAAACCGTTTGGCCAAAATTCACTAAAAATTCGCTCATTTCATCCATTTCGCCTCCAAACAAAAAAAATATTCAAACCGAAACAGTGAACCTTACTCCTGGGCAAGCATCCTGTTAACCTCCTCCTGTGTCAGCAGTGTCATCTTTTTCCCTGGAGCCTCATCGCCTTTACCACCAACGGCCGTCGCTGCCGGCACCTCTGCCTCCGCTGAGGGCGCGCCGATTCACGGCAAAAGATGTGCGCTGCCATCTGTGGTGCCTCCAGGTTAAGTGGCAGGTTGCTTGTTGAGCTCCGTGCGACTATCACGTGGTCTATCACAAGATCTAAGGGCGCAGATCACCACCCGTGAATTTTAGCACGGCACGGAGCTCATAGTGGAGCTATTTTTGCTATTTTACTTTAGAACAGTGCTATTTTGTAGAGAGAGATAGGCGAGGAAAGAGACACGTTGAGAAAGTGAGAAAGAGACAGAGAGGTGATGGAGATTTTTAATGTCTATGTACCGGCCACAGTATGTACATATATATGTATTACCTCTATCTAAGTGTGTGTGAATCTTGCGACACTTCAACGGTGGGGTAGTGCATGCAGTTTCAGTGGCCAAACTAGAATAAAAATAGAGGTGGTGCTTGGTGGGCGAGAATCCAACTGCTGTTGAGGAGGGTGAGCGCCGGTGTGAGGTTGCGCGCCTCGAGTAGCATGATGATCTCACCACCTCTGTCTATGTCTCGCTGGATACCCACCTAGTCACCATTGGCCGCCATCGCCGCCGCGAGCCCTCCGCACCTCTGCCCTTGCCCTCTGCGGACCGTGCTTCCCAGCTCCCGCCTAGTCGTCGTTGCCTCCGCGTGTTCGCTTTCACGGGCCTTTGCAGGGGTGACCAGGTGGTGCTGTTGGGGGCGCACACCATCGGCTTTGCACACTACGCCCACTTTGTGGGCCACCTCTACGACTTCCGCGACACGCAGCAACCGGACCAGGTCACGGACGCACGGTTCGTGAAGGCGTTGCCCATGTTGTGCCCCTACAACGATGGCGGCGCCCACGTGGTGGTGCCCTTCGACGTGAGCACACCGTTCCAGTTCGACCACGCCTACTATGCCAACCTGCATGCTAGGCTGGGCCTCTCGCCGACGACCAGCGCTCTTCACGACGCCGGACCAGCCGCTCATGCAGAGCTCGACGCCAACAAAACCGCTTCTTCCAGTTTCGTCGCCCGAGCCGCCATCGCCATCGCAAGCACCTCCCAAGGTGGTAAGGGTCCGAGGTAATCGTGATCTTCCCTTGTCATTAATGATAAGAGGTACCTCTAAAGGTTGTATAAAGACATTACTATTTATAATAATAAATATAGATAAATAAATAATTGATGATTATTAAATCCTCATCGAGAGAGGTGCAATCAAAGTGGATGTGGGCGGATATCGCTTGTCTCAAATCATATTCCACGTTTTTTCTTCTCAAAGACAAAGTAGAGCACATATAGAGTTGGATATCCATTTCCTTTCGAATTCGCTCCAAAAGACTTTGGTATGTCTGGATGGACATAAAATTTTAAGCTCTGTTCGCACCCATACATAAGACACCCCTAGTATCCAATGACTTGTGTATGGGTGCAAATGGAGCGGATAATTTTCGTCCGACCAACCGATCAAGGCTTTCGAGAGCGATTGAAGGAGAAATGTGTGTCCAACATTAACCGTGTCGACCACGAATACGTGGAAAAAAACAAAATATGAAATAGGATAAACCATATCTGCTCAGATCCGCTCTGTTGCAAATTGTTGCGATGATGATTTTTTTCCATTTGATTTGGAAAGTTTAAGCGTATATATCTTTCAAATAAATTATTCGATTTTTACAAACGGTTTGAACCGTTTTGTCAACAAAGCAAGACCAATATCGATGAAGTTTTCAAAACAACTATTGACAATGTTTTGTACACTTATATCAAGTGTCATGTGGGGCTATTATGACATAAAAAAACGGTGTTGCATCTATCCTTTGTAATCATTCAAATTTTCATAAAATATTTGTATTTATTGATTAAACATAAGATAATTATAATATGATAAATCTTATTACGAAAAATTGGCTACACGACACCTAACTTTTGTGTCATTGGTGGTAGACATCCAAATTCGTGTCTTTGCCAAAAGATACTAAAATTCTGTGACACTTTCTTTGTAGAACATTGAGGCTAATATAATATTATTTTCAGTTGAAGAAGAAAGAGAAGGCTAGCGAAAAGTCTATTTTACTCTTTCGATCTCCTTCTTCTCTTCCCTTCCTCCTCCTCTGCGCTCGGCGATGCATGGCAGCAAAGGAGCAGCGATAGCAACTCTCTCTCTGTCTCTCTCTCTTCGTGGTTGGCTGTCCCTTTCTCTCTCTCCTTCTTTCCACGCCACCGCCTCAGGTCCTCTTCCCTGGCGACGAATCAAGAAACCCCCTAATCCCGAGGTCCCATTCACATGGATGGCGACAGCAGCCTCCCCTCCAAGCGCGTCGAGCTCTCCCTCGCGGCCGCCCCCAGACGCAGACAAGACCGCTTGAGCGGTCTCTCCGGTGAAATCCTCGTCAGCAACCTCCTCCTGCTGAATGAGCGAGATTCTGTTGTCGCCATCTGGCGCATCAACAGCGTCCTACCGCCCATACTGGCGCGCAGATTCGGGCTCAGCCCCACCTTGACCATCGAATGTAGCTCCCCTGACGCCGCCCAGGTCCGCCACACCCTCGCCACCAACGTGACTCCCTACATCGACTGCCTCACCGTCTACTCCTCCTTCGACGCTGCACCAGACGCCACCGCCTCCTCGCTCTAGATCGTCGCGCCCGCCTCCTCTCCCACCATGAGCCCACACCGCCACCTCGGGTCCTCTTCCCCGCCACGACGCCGCCTCTAGTTCTCTTGGTGACTTGTCTTGCCAGCGTCCTCCGCCCGGCCACGACGCCCAGCCTCATGAGCAGCAGCCTCTCCTCTCTCACCACAAGCCAGCACGCCACACCGGCCTCTGCGGCCGCCGCCTCTCTCTCTCTCTCTCAGCAAGGCATTTGCCATCACCAAAGCACCACGTACCTTGTCAAGCATTGACAAAGGGCTTTCCTACCAACCTAGACCACCAAAATGGAACCCCACCCCCAATCCCGAAATACACCATGCAAACATTACTTAAGTCGATTTTTGCCAGATTTCACCGTCGACCATGAGGGGGTTGTCGGAGAAAGAACAATGAGGAAGAATAAGATGATAAGGGCATGAAGGTCATTTTGAATTGTTTCTCTCTCCAAAACAACAAATAATATTAGTATATTAGCCTTATGTCCTATACCAAAGAGTCATAAAATTTTAGTATCTTTCGGTAAAGACATAAAATTTGAGCGTTTATCAACCAGTGACACAAAGGTTAGATTTCGTGTAGCCAATTTTATCATGAAAGCACGTACTGATTATTACTAGTAGAGTTAGAGGGAACTGGGCCGGAGTCAGCTCCAGTTTTTTTTGGAGGGCCGATTCAACTCTGGTTGCAAAGAAATCGTGTTTGTGGCGCGGATGGGTCTTGTTGAGCCACAGTCCAACTAAAACTAGTCCTACCGGCTGCCGACGTCAACAGGCCAGAAGGCGTCCACATCCCGGCCTGCAGACGTCCGGCCGTCAGCCCATCTCTCTCACCCTCGTCAAGAACCCACCTCCCAGCACCAAAAACCGCAATACTGTCCTATCGCACGGCCCACAGGAACAAATCCCCAGCCGCGGTCTGCTGCGCCGTGCCGCACCGCACGGCCGTTCCACAGCGCAGGCGCGCGCCCATTAGCCCACATGTCGCTGCGCCACAATTCGGCCAGGCGGACAGCCTGGTAGGAACCGTAGGATCGAACGGTCGCGTCCCTGAATCTTCATGCGCCGACACGAGAAAGGACGCAGGCAGGAGAGCGGTGTGCCGCACGACCAACTGGTACAGAGGTACGGACGATGCCCGCCGATCCGAATCTGGGAACTGTTCAGCGTACGAGTACTCCGGCACCGTCAAGCAAGTTAAACTTGCCACAGCTGCCAATCTGCCAGATTCAATGCATATGCAGCGTTGAAGTCGTGGGATTGTTACGTGAAAATTGTAGTCAAATGGAGGAATCCACAAGCTGTACTCTTGGTTGCAAAGGGCTCGGCACTACAATTGGTAGAGATAGACTCTCGTAAATAGGTAGAGATAAAGCCTGTGTGTAGGGTAAAAAGCATCTCATTTAACAGATTTTTTATAGGGGTGTTTAGAGTGGTTTCAGCTTTCCATTTTCACCCGAAAAAATCATAGCCATTTCAAACAGACTCTATATGTCACAATGAATGTCTTGTATATTTGATCCGTCATTACAAAGTGAGTTCTCTATCACATATCGAGTGCAATCTTGAAACCATACTCTTTTATACCATCTATGACCACTCTCACATATCAGTGCAATCTTGAAACCATACTTTTTATGCCATCTATGACCAGTTAAACCATGAAGTAGTGATAAAAATACCATTTTACCCTTGTCATCTTCTTCTTCCTTCTTCTCTCACACTCAACACACACGCACACACTGAGAGTGGCAGCCACCGCCAAGCTGCTCCACGAGACGCGCTTGCCCTCATGCCCTTCGGATTCACCACGTTGTTCCCGGCGGACTCCATCGCGAACTTGAGCTCGTGGAGGCATGGTCGGTGGAGCAACAGATCCGAGCAGCGCAAGGCCGATGGAGGCGGTGCGGTGGTGGACCTCCTCGCTGATGTGCATGTTGTCCCCCCCCCCTCCCACCCACACACACACACACCGACGACGGTAGCAGCCGCCGGCGAGTTCCTCCCGCCACCAACCAACTCCATGTGGCTCCACTTCCACGGCGCGACGGCAACGAATAAATCCGTCGATGTGGAGGCTAGATCTTGTCGAAGGCGAGGCCGACCAACTGACGGAGCCCGACGGCGACGACACATAGAGACGGCAACACCAGGCAGCGATGGTGCTAGAAAGCATAAAGAGAGGGGGGAGGAGGATATAGATGAGGAGGAGGTGGCGCCAGGCGTGCTGGCTTGCCACCGGTGAGGATCAGTGGCAGCGGTGCGAGCAGAGAAGGAGGCGGCGATGGGTGCGTAGCAGAAGAGAGAGAAGCAGGAGGGAAAGGAAAGAAAAGAAGGAGAAGAAAGAAAATGAACAGAAAAAATGGGGAGGGTAATATGGGCATTTTTGAAAAGGTTAACGAAAAAACCAACGGAGTTGATGGCAATGTCATAAAAGGGTATGATTTCGAGTCTGCAATGGAGTGGCATGTAAGAGATCACTTTGCAATGATAGATCAGGGACCAAAGCATTTGCAGTGGCACATAAATTTTTTCCCTTTTAGCGATAAGCGCTTAATTAAGAGATCAATTAGAACCCTCAAGTAATTTTTACTATTATAAAAGGACTTAGTGGTGATGATGAGTTTGACGGCGTCTATCTTCTAACCTTTTGGATTTGTGTGATCTTTTGCGGATATATATGTGCGTATATGCATATGCTACTATGAGAATTTTATGTGGACAATTAAATCGTCTACCCATGTGGTTTGTGATAAAACTTTGTGGCTTATTGATCGGATATAAATTATGTGTGCAACTTTTAGAGGTGAGAATAATTATCTTATGCATATTGAGTTTTCAAGTTTAGAACTTATATATATTTACTTGAGATCCATTGCTGCCCATGGACACGCTGTAATACTGGAAAATTACATATCAATTTTGGTGAAGGAATGCCCCCTATCTTCTTGAAAAAGTTCTCTGTCGCATCAAGGCAAGCGCCCTGAAGTCCTAAGATTCTTGAAGGGCTGCAATTCCAAAGATGATTCCAAAGGAAGCAAAGCCCCTTTTCTTGACGAAATGCAAGTGGAAAAACCATCGCACTTTAAAACGACAGCCGGAAATACGGGAAGCAAGAGAACAAGTCAAGCAAAACCTACTACTACTTGCATCAGCTTAGCGATCTGCCAACGTCTGCATCGCCAGTGCTAACACAGGCACATTCCCAGCTGATTTTGCACGAAACCTCTAGTTAAGCTTTGAGCAGTTCCCACTTGAATCTGATTTTAGATCCAGTGCGAAATGCAAAGACCCACGACTTGAGGACTCGTGAGTTGTGGAAACACACTCGTGAACGGACAGCAAGACTTCTGTGAAACAAAAGGTACAAGCGATATTAACCATCAGGAACGCTAGAACCTTCTACTGTTTTACTGTTCTTCTCTTCCAACTGGTGATCGATAGTTTTCTGATCAAGTCCAACGCCGTTGCTTTCGACGGCGTAGAAGATGCGTATCTGCGTCGATCACTGCGCGAGAGACGGCGACACCGGCAAGAAAATCAATCGATAGGTTCACTGGTTCAATGAAAGGGATTGGAATCTACGTATGCAGCTGTTGCGTTACTCCTTGGATCTTCTCCTTCCATGGAACACGGCGGCAAAAATATTGCCAAAGGAACGTCGATCTCACTGTCTCAGGAAGTTGAAATTAGATGGTAATTACATATGAACACACGCTTGAACAATTTGGTAGTAACTTCAGACTGGATGCTGGGTTTAGTCAGGTCAACTGATTAAAAAGAAGTGATTTTTCCCGGTCGACGTGATAACTACATGTTGAACATATAAGCATTTTTTGAATTACTTTAATCAGAAATATGCTAGATAAATCATGGAAATTACTCTTGCTATTTTCACAAAGCAGGTAATCAAGAACACTACAGCTATACCAATTTCTAGAAGGACGAAATTAGCATATCTATCTCGGCGTTCAAGGCAACAAGCGATAGTAAAGCTAACTAAACAACAAGTGCGAGATAGCCATACCAGATCGATGGAAGAAGAAGCGTGAGAGGAGTCTTGGTGAGATCGTTGTTCGTCATAAGCGTAGCGGACGTCGTGATAGTAGTCGTCGCGATTGGTGTAAGGCGTAACCAGAATGTGAAGACGAAGAAAGTAAGCGCAACGATCGCCTGAACGCTCCCCAAAACATTATCCGCCCTCGCTTCGTGCAAGCCTTTATGACGAGGGTTCCGGAGGCCTACTCTCCCAGTCGGGCCGTACACGCGCCTCGTCGGGATGGAGATCGCCAGAGACAACAACAAATAATGGAGTTCTGTCCTATGTCTTTCGTGGAGAGAAGTAGAGAAGAACCAGTCGCTATCCTTTCTAAATGCCAAAAACAAAGAGACCAGAGGCTTTTGATTCACCAAGGAAACGGTCACCATTGATTCACAATCAACCAGTGTTAACTGCAACCATTACTTACTAGTAACTGAACTGTTACTACCTGCCGTTTATTAATGCCATTTACTGTGAGTCGGTGCGTTTCGATTTTCGAATAGATAAAGAAAACGCGCCGCGCTAACACGCTGAAGCGCCAAGACACGCACATGCAACGGCTCGGTTCGCCAATGAGCGCAGCGCAGGCGTGTATTGGCTCTCTCTAATTCCACAAGGGGGCTACCACGTTCCACCTTATAAAATGGTGTAACTCCCCTTCATCTCTCCATGTGGGACTAAACAATTTTAGCATGTGCACATGGGCCTTTGAGATTTCCCAAGAATTAATTAGAATTAAAATTGGGCCTAGCCCGTATTAATTCCAACAATCCCCCACCAGATCTCAAGGGCACATATCAAATGCCTTGATCCACAAGATATTGTTTTAATATACCAAAGGTTTTGATGGAGACCGTTAAGGTTGAACATCCACCTATAATGAGTTACACTTATCCACAATCGCACAATGGACTAAGCCTTGAATTGACAGTTTTGTGTGAATAAGTTTCACTTAAGTCCTTAACTGATACTAGGCTGCTAGGCATCCCCGCGGGTTGGAGCATATAAGTCATACTCCTGGTCTATTCATGAGCTTCCTAGAAATTACCCTATTTCAAAGACTGTGACTAGCAGTCGGGCTCATATAGGTGTGTTCTTTCAAGACTACTCTGTAGGACAGCATCTTTGCTTAAACAAGCCACAGAACACATTAAGATAAAAATCAACTTGTCATACAGATCTAGGAGAGAATTGCATCTCCAATGGAGTGGGTCTATAAAGGTATTCTCCTCCCAGTTAACCAATAGCTTGTTTCGCCAATCCTACTTCACGGGATCTCCGATCACATAGGATGGGTTACTACTATGGTATAACTCACGTGGGTCTCAAACCCATCTCCCTTGATGTATTGTTTATCACATTCCGTGATAAACCCTTTGTGAAGGGATCTGCTAGATTCTTAGCTGTTTGGATGTAATCTAAAGCTATTACTCCGGAGTTTCTCATTTTCCTGACAGACTTCAGTCTTCTCTTCACATGTTTTGATGCCTTCATATTATCCTTAGAACTGTTCACCTTAACGATCACAGTCTGATTATCACAGTTCATCAGAATAGCTGGTGCCGGTTTTTCAACCACCGGCAAATCCATCAAGAGCTCACGAAGCCATTCAGCTTCAATAGTGGCGATATCTATACCGTGAGTTACTGCTTCCATTGTTGACCTCGTTAAGATGGTGCGCTTGCAAGACTTTCATGAAACAGCGCCACCTCCAAGTATGAAGACATATCCACTTGTGGCCTTAATCTCATCAGCATCAGATATCCAGTTTGAATCGCTATAACCGTCTAGTACCCTGGGTTACCCGGTATAATGAATGCCATAGCTCATAGTACCCTTTAGATAGCACATTACCCTCTCAAGAGCATGCCAATGATCATCTCCTGATTGAAACAAACGGCTTAGTTTGCTCACAAAGAAACGAGATGTCGAACTCGGTACCGCTTAGCTAAATACATGAGTGAACAAATTATCGAGAATATCTCAATTGGTCTCTCGGTTATTCTCCCATTCTTCCTAAGCAACATGCTAGGATCATAAGGTGTTGGAGATGATTTGTAGTCGCTATAACCAAAATAACTCGTAACCTTTTCCACATAATGGGATTGCAACAATGTAATCTCACCATCATCACCTCTCAACAGCTTGATGTTCAAGATAACATCAGCTACTCCCAGATCTTTTATCTCAAAATTCTGAGACAAGAAATCCTTGACCTCCTTAATCACATTAAGGTTGGTCCCAAAGATCAGTATGTAATCAACATACAAACACAGAATAACTCCCTCGCCCCCATCATGGCGATAATACACACACACATTTGTCAGCTTCATTCACAATAAAGCCTGCAGATGTTAAAGTTCTGTCGAACTTTTTATGCCACTGCTTAGGTGCTTGTTTAAGACCATACAAAGATTTCAACAACTTGCACGCCTTTCCTTCTTGACCATCTACTACAAATCTATCTGGCTGTTCCATGTAAATTTCCTCGTCCAACTCTCCATTTAGGAAAGCCGTCTTAACGTCCATCTAATGAACGAAAAGACCGTGTGAGGCAGCCAGAGATAGTAGTACTCGAATAGTGGTCAATCTAGCCACAAGTGAATAAGTATCAAAGAAAGCTTCGCCTTCCTTTTGGGTATAACCCTTAGCCACAAGCCGTGCTTTGTACTTCTCGATAGTACTATCAGGCCTAAGCTTCTTTTTGAACGCCCACTTACATCCTCTGAGTTTACAACCATAAGGACGCCAGCTGATCTCCCAAGTTCCATTAGAGATAATGGAATCCATTTCACTACGGACTGCTTCCTTCCAGTATTCTGCATCTAGAGAAGCGTATGCTTCAGAAATGGTACTTGGAGTATCATCCACAAGGTACACAATGAAATCAGGACCAAAAGATTTTGCAGTCCTTTGTCTTTTACTCTTCCTCAGAGTTTCATTGTCTTCCTCCTCAGAAATTTGCTCAGGGGTTTGCTCAAAATATTCCATTGGAATGGCGGTGTTCAGAGTTGTATCGGGCTCGACTCGATAAACTAGGCATATCTTTCATCGGAAAAATATCCTCAAAGAATGTAGCATCTCTCGACTCCATAATTGTCTTGACAAACACGTCGGTACTCCAGATTTCACCACTAGAAATCTATATCCAACGCTATGGTGAGCATAGCCTAGAAAGATACAATCCACGGTTTTTGGTCCAAGCTTACGCTTTTTGGGAATTGGCACATTGACTTTCGCCAAACAATCCCAAGTCTTAAGTATGAAAGTGATAGTTTTTCTTCTCCCATTGTTCATATGGAATTATCTCTTTATTCCTTTTGGGAATCTGTTTAGGACATAACATGAAGTCAATATAGCCTCCCACGCATGCTTTGGAAAGACCATTTGTGTCAACATGACGTTAACCGTCGGTTAGAGCGCGGTTCTTTCTTTCAAAGAACCCCGTTTGACAAGGGTGAATAGGAGACGTCCTCTCATGAATTATACCATGTTCCTCATGAGAATAAATTGAACTCATTAGAAAAATACTCGCCGCTACGATCAGACCTAACCCTTTTGATTTTCCTTTTATGTTGGTTCTCAGCTTCTACTTTATAGATTTTAAAGTATTGAGAAGCTTCATCTTTAGTTTTCAAAAGATACACATAGCAGAACCTTGTAGAATCATCAATCAAAGTCATAAAATATCTCTTACCACCTTTTGTCAACACACTATTCATCTCACACAGATATGAATATATGAGTTCTAATGGTGCCAAGTTTCTTACCTCCGCGGCCTTATGAGGCTTACGAGACTGCTTTGATTGCATACAAACTTAACACTTAGAACCTTTGGTAAGGGTGAATTTCGGGATTAATTCTAAACTGGCTAACCGCGTCATGCAACCAAAATTTATATGACAAAGTCGTGAATGCCAAATAGTAGTCTCATTACCACTGCAAACAATGGAGTTCTGTCCTATGTCTTTCGTGGAGAGAAGTAGAGAAGAACCAGTCGCTATCCTTTCTAAATGCCAAAAACAAAGAGGTCGAAGGCTTTTGATTCACTAAGGAAACAGTCACCATTGATTCGCAATCAACCAGTGTTAACCATAGCCATTACTCACTAGTAACTGAACCGTTACTACTAGCCTTTTGTTAATGTCATTTCTCGCGAGTCGATGCGTTTGATTTTGAATAGATAAAGAAAAAGCGTCTCGCGCCTCGACACGCTCTTGGCGTGTACATGTACACGCACCCGCGCAGACTGCGACGCGGCTCGGCGCGGCTTTCGGCGCGGCGAAATAGTGTATTGGCTCTCTCCAATTCCACAAGGGACTACCACGTTCCTCCTTATAAAATGGTGTAACTCTTCTTTATCTCTTCATGTGGGACTAAATAGTTTTAGCACGTGCATATGGGCCTTTAAAATTTCTCAGAAATTAATTAGAATTAAAATTAGGTCTAACCCGTATTAATTCAAACACTACAGAATGCAATCGTTTTCGAAGAAAGAAAAGAACTATAGAGTGCATTGTTTTTTGTTGTATATGTATCGGTAAGGGCAGGGGATGTGGCGACAACGCGGATGAAAACAACTGAAACTTCAATCTCCAAAACATGGTTGGCCGTCGACTCCAAGGAATTATTAGTGAGATTAGCAAAAAAAAACACATCTCCAGGTGATAATATTAGGAAGGATTAAGATAATGCTGAACATTATAGCTGGTTTCCACTTGATCCCATGATCTGTTACGCGAGACAGATGGTACTAAGAAATTGTATTGTTTTCATTATTTTTCCAGTCGTATTCTCCTTTCACGAAAAATCTTGCGACTCCGAATATTAAGGTACTATTGGCTATTATATTATACACAACCAATGTACCTTTTAATTGCCGACTGGTGTTTCAGAAATATATTAGTATCTGGATCTACGAATCTTTAGGGTTCTTTACTAAAGTCCGATCTCAATAGTATTATAAACAGTGTAGCCCAACCATTCAGTGATTTAGTACATGCAAATGTAGATAAAACAACGGTTTTGCTAAACAACACTCGACTGTTTTCTTTCGTCAAAATAGTTGAATTTTTTTTCTGGCCGATATACTTTGAGATTTGAACTTATTCTCATCTGATGAATTGAGTCCGAATTTATTATGATTTTTTCTTTAGAGCATAACGGGTTCATAACATTGTCGTATTTTGTTGATATAGAATTTTATTTTTTATCTTTATTTTTGCTCAGTCTCTCAAAGCATATTTTAGATTTTGAATCATATGATGGAAATATGCGTTATTAAGACTCTGAAGAATAAATACAGTGAACAAGAATAAAAATTACAGTAATAAATTACTGTAATTTATATATAATAAAATTTTAAGTGAACAAAAATTTGACTATTTTAGACTGAATAAACAGTCGAATTTGTATAAAACAAAGCGTTCATGTGACTCGTATGACAATATAATTCAGAATCCGAGATGCATGGTCTTTGGCCTGGCGTGTAGCGACCGCCAACAGGTATGATCTGTCGCTGTCTTGCAAATACGTGCCTTTTAAGCTTTGCTCCTATCGGAATTTTCACACATTTTTTAATTATTATCTGAAGTTTTGAACATTTTTACTGAAGTAAACATGGGATTGGACGGAAGGCCAGGTTCTAGGATTAGCTGACAATAACAAAGCTGTAGATGCATTGAAACTGAAACACCTGAAAAATTTCAAAGTTTGAAAATCAGTTTGAATTCAAAATCGAATTTCAAAATTCAAATCAAAAATCAAATTTCGGTCAAATCTCGCCCAAATCCCAAACCCTAACCCTAACCCGCCTTCTCCTCTCCTTCCCGCTTTCCCCTCACGGCCGCGCCTCCAGCCCTCGCCGCCTTCACCCACGCGGTCGCGGTCGCGCCCGCGTCCGTCTCCACCCGCCTTGGCCGCCGCCCCGTACTGAGCCGCTACAGCGCGCCGCCTCCACCTCGCCCTCGCCTTCAATGCACCCCTGCCACCCCTGCGCCCCAAGCAAGGGCGGCGCCACCTCCCGGATTGCTCCAGTGAGGGGTCGCCGCCACCCCTTGCGCCATTAAGGCCCCTGCACCGCCCTGTACGCCCCTCCCTGCCGCCGCCTGACCCGCCGGCACCGCCCAAACCCTCGCGGCCAACCACCTCACCCCCTGGCAGAGGCGACCCACGCCGTCCCCATGCCCTCCCCTGCTCCCACCGCCTCGCGGGGGCTATAAATAGCCGCCCCGCTCAGCCTCCCAAGCTCACACCAGCTCGCCGCCACCCTCCCCTTCTTCCCCCACCCCCGCAAGAAGCCCCACCCCCCCCGTTTACCCCCCCCGAAGAGCAAAACACCCCACCCCTTGCAAATCCCCCACCCGGTGCAAACCCAGAGCCCTCCCCTACCCTCCCCGGTCACGGCACCGCCGGATCTATGCCGGCGCCGCCGCTCCCGCACCCCAAAACCCTAACCCTAGAAAACCCGAGCCCACACACGCGCAAAACCCTAGGGTTTTTGAGACCTACCTGGGCGGCGCCTCCTCGCGCTGTCCTCCCCGTCCCGCCTTGGCCGTCGCCGCTGTCGCCGTTGCGGCCGCGCCGTCGCGCCCGCGCCGCTGCTCCCGAGCCGCCTCGCTCGCTCCGCCCACGCGCAGCGCCGCGGGGGCGCTTTGGCTGCAAGCCAGCGCCCCGCGAGTCCCTCCGGCCTTTGGCCGCGCGAGTGGGCCGGCCGTGGGCCGTTTCGGCCTGCTCGGCCTGTTTTCTTTTAGGCCGCACAGTAAAAGCCCAGTACTGTTCATCCTAAAACCGGCCCAACACTGTTCCTTGCACAGTAAAATTTGGTTTTATTCCAAAAATTCCAGAAATTGCTTTTAAGCCAAAATTCCTATTCCTAAGCCTAGATTAATGATTATTTATTGTTTGTGTCTAAATAATAGATATAAACAATAAAATGATTATTAATTGTCGAAAATCTCTAACTTGAGTTAGTATAGCCTTCCTACCGCCTCAAACCGTAAAGTCTAATCCTAACTCCGCTCACCAGATCCATCGACTTCATTTAATTTTCTTTCTCTTTTCGTATTTTTGTTGTACTTGGATTCGCTTGCTAGGCTCAATCCTTGTCGAGCCAAAGCGGTTTATTGGTTTTGTGTCTTCATGCTAGGTTTCGACGCCGACGAGCCACCAGACTTCACGACAGACACCGACATCGCAGACAATTCGAGGACGCCGAACCAGAGGCAAGTTGCATACCTTGAACATATTGAACCCACATGTCATATATTCATATTATTATCTTCATTAAAATATTTTAGCCAAGTATTTCAACAAAGAAATAATACTTTGGAATGCCATGTTGATTAGATATAAGTCCTTAACCCCACATATTAAACCACCTATTCTTGTAAGCCATATTTACCTTGACAACCTTGGTTCACATAAAATATTAGTAAATATTACGCTAAGTCATGAAAACCTCGTTTCTAAATATCATATGAATGTTGGCTTTAGGCCAATAGGATTTTGGGTGTAAGTTGAGGGTCAGTCCATTGAGTTGGGCAACCCAATATACTTGGTAAAATGGGTCATCGGTGAGATCAAGAGGCGGGCAACCGCGGGTTGGGCCATCGCCTCACCGGATGACAAGTAAGGACAAGAACCTTGTGCTAAGTAATGACACAAGAATCCGCTCAACCACATGCGTGGTCATTACTCCCTAGCTTAGTACATCGCTTCATCCAATTGAATATCTATAGCATCAAAGGCAAGTCGGTGGACCCCAAGGACACTCACGATCCTTGCAACCAGATAGTCTGCCACGACCTCGGGTGCAGAGTCCACTATTGGCCGGTGGTCTCCGAGGGTCAGATGGATTAAGATCTACCGGTAGAGACTAAAAAGGATAAGCAAAGAAAAGGCTTTGTTATCCTTACTCGCCAGCGCAAACATGTTGCGTGGCAATATGAGTCTGTGATATCGTGTGGGTAAAGTTGGGCAACTCGCAGAGTGTAATCAATGTTATTCAATACACCGTGCTTCCTGCTAATGAAGTCGTGTTCATGGGTGATTCCAACATACAAAGCATAAGTAGAATTTACGATGTTAATTGGTAATGTCGGTTGTTAAACCCCTTGGCTATATTTATTATTTTTATCGTCTGCATACTATTGTAAAGCTTTTAAAGTCAACTTTTGCATTCCACATATACCGCTTGGTAAAGCCGCACCATTTCCTTGATATTTCCAAAGATATAGTTAAATAGCTTTTCCTATGCGATTTGTTGAGTACAGTAGTTGTACTCATTCTTGCTTAAATCAATCAACGTAAGAGTTTTGGGAAGATCCGGTGTTCTCTACGAACAAGAAGAACCGAGACTTCGACGACTCACCGGTACTAGGGTCTCGCTTACGCCAAGCTTCCTGTGGTTCTAGCAATTCTTTTGCAAGTGTATTATATTACTTTGGGCTCGACGCTTTGCTTAAGCTTTTAAACCGGGCCATTAAGCCCTATCTGTATAATAAAAGTCTGTCTTTTGTTGTAACGCTTGCTTGCTTGTGAAACCACGGCTTTTACGATCGTACATCCCGGACAGCGGTTGTAAAGATTCTAGCGATCCCTAGTTTCGGTCGTTACAAAAGTGGTATCGAGCCACTTGCCCGTAAGTTGAGACCTTAGCTTGGTTATAGGTTGAAGACCTTTAAAACTAATAATTTCAAAAACTACAAAAGAATTCTCAAAACAAAAATATAAGTATTAAATTGTCGTCTCTTTTCCTCTCTTGCTACCTTACCTTACTTTAGACTTGAAAAACTTGTGTTGTTCTTCTAAAAGATTTATCTCCTCTTAACTAACCTTTCAAACTTTCCGCTTGTCGTGAAAATGCGTAAATCCTACTCCCACCACTCGAGTTTAGAGGATGGAGCAAAAGACTACTCGAGATGATGCGGTTTATCGGCGCCACAAACAGAAAGAAGCATTACGCCTTCCACACGAGGAGCAGATCTGTGATGGAAAAAGGTACCACCGAAGGCATGGATAAACTCGTTCCGTTAGCTTACAAACCCGACCTTCAATGTCGGTTTGTGGGTCAACGCTTCTGAGAGAGAAGCGATACAGATGATCAAGGCAAAGTAATGCTACACTGCGTCAAGATTATGATTCAGAGTTTGAACACTCTGAATATCAGCTGATTCCACAGAGGGGAAGCGATGGATCCAGCTTCCAAATTCCTTGCCCAGGTGATGATGAAGACCCGCGATCCGTGAAGTTGCCACCCACGCATAGCCGTGAGATTCTATATACCAGGGTCCTAAAGGAATACCAGAAGGTGCACCAGAAGTATCACTTGGCCAAGCACGGAATCAAGAACATGCGAAGGGAGTTAGATCGTTATAATGAACCAGATCAGGGGACAGGATCAATCTGTGATGAGAGCCCCGACGTTCCTGAAGATCCAACAGTGGAATATACACTGAGATCACCGGATTACACTCCTTTGTCTCCAGTTATTACTCCAGAGTCACCTCCAGGCGCTCGCCCTCATCCAACGGGCATAGCACGCTTCTACCGTCGCCGCTTCCGAGGATCCAACAAGGAAAGGAGAAGATGGAAGAGGCAACACCGACCAAAGAGTGACGAAAACTGCTAAAGAAGAAAAGAAGGAGGATTCTGAAGAGGAGGAAGACCCAGGATGCCGATCCACTACACCACCAAGGAACCCTCCGTCCAGTGGGTGGTAGAGTCCTCCGCAAGGTGTTAGATTACGATAGAGTATTGTAGATCCACCTACCTTAGTAGTAGAACGACTTTTGATTGTAAGAAAAGTTGTGTATTGTACTCTAAGTAGTATACATCCAAATTTTTGTAAATTAATTTGTCTACTTTGTGTAAAATATAATAAATAAGTTGTTTTCCTATCCATATCTCAGATATCATCTTGTCAAAAGTCATTTCCTTCTCGCTCGCCTTAATCACTTACCTATTGCTTTCACCGCTTATCTAAGAATCGAGTCTTACTTATCTCATTTGTGTTTGGTCAAAACCGCCGTGAAGTAAATTCACAAAGATGTCCGAAATAACAACAATGAAACCTGTTTTGAATCAATCTGGCAACCACCAAGCTTGGCAGAGGTCATGGCTATGATGGAGAGAAATAGATTCCGTGCGTAATGTAATCAAAGCGATTAATGGAGCAACATACTCAACTCCTCGAACAAATTGCCGCAAGACCTCTACCGACATACTCTCGAGGCAACAATGGAGGAGTGACTCTGTGCTTCGGATGGGCGATTTTAAAACAAGGCCACCAACTTTCACAAAGGTCACCAGAGCAAGTAGTAGTGATGACCGGATAAGGGATATTGAGAGAAAGTTGACACTATCCAAAGGTAGTGACAAAGAGAAGACTTTGTTTGCTTCTCATCAACTACAAGGTCAAGCGGCGTGGTGGATGAATTATCGACTCTTCATCCAGCAGAGAGATATACCATGGGCGTAATTCAAGGAAGCATTTCATAAAGCCCATGTCCCTCGAGGGCATAGTTGCGACCAAGTGTGGAATTTCTTGCTCTTAAGCAAGGAGGTCAGACAAATATAGAATACTTGCACCAATTTAACCAATTGGCGCAGATGCTCCACATGAGGTGGATATCGGCTAAGAAGATGGAGAAGTTTTCACAAGGTCTCGCAAAAGTCATCGAAATTTCACATTTCACTCTTGACTTCGACCTAGCTTCCATGGTGAATAAATTGATAATCTCGTAAGAAGCGAATCGATATGGAAGAAACCCAAAGAGGAAAATGAAGCAAATAACTCCACCACAAGTGCACCAAGGGGAGAATGACGCCCACCCATCTTCCAGATTTCACCAAGACCTCTATGAATACAAATACCAAGACCATCAATGAACCCAAAGAAGAAGATCACTTTTAGTGGAAACAGAGCCGCGCTCAATGCTATAACTGTGGAGGAAACTATTATTTGAAGGATTGTCCTCGAAATCCTCCAATTGCTTTCATTGTGGACAACCCGGTCACTTCAAGGACAAAGGCCCATTGAAGAACATGTCATCGATGCAACCAAAGCTCAAGCAAGAAACCACCCACAGAGTAACCTAATCCTCCCACCTTCCGTGCCAATAGAGGAGGAATGCTACGACCGTAAACCAACCGAGGCAATCAGTCAATTCTCGTGGAGGAGGATACCGCACCAAAGACCATCGCAAGGGAAGATCAATCATATCACCACTCAGATGCAATGGAGGCCACCGATATCATCGCTTGTATGTTCCTACCAATGCAAGATCACTTTTAGTGCTTTTTGATTCAGAGCTACACATTCGGTTATTTCCTTGGATTTTGCTGTGGAGAGTTGTTTGCCTTTTATTGTTTTGCCAAATCCCTATGTGTTGCAAACACCCGGGACTATATTGAAATCTCAGTATAAGTGCAAGAATCTGAACCTAGAAGTTCAAGGGTCTGCTTGAAACGTAGTTATTGGTGATCCGATGAGAGGCATAGATGTCATCTTGGGAATGGATTGGTTATCAAAATATAAAGCCACAGCTTGATCGTGAGAAGAAGACAAGAACCTTGAAGAATGCGTAGGGCAAGAAGTGACAAATATGACAGATCGGTCTTTTGATAAGGAAACAGAGACGAAAGGTCAATAGCACCATCTCAGAAGTCACTATACAGATGCCAGTAATTGATGAATACCCAGATGTGTTCCCAGAGAAACTACCCTGAAGACCTCCAGATAGAATGATTGAGCTTACTATAGAGTTAGTACTGAGACCAAGCCTCAGAATTCAAGGCACAAGATGTAATGGCAACCAAGGAGTTAAAGGAGCTTAAGAAACAGCTTGGATGAGTTGAAGAAAAGGTTTCATAAGACCTAGTGTCTCACCTTGGGCCGCACTACCCCGATTTATTTGTTAAGAAAAAGGATGGAACTTTGAGATTGTGTGTGGATTATAGAGCTTTGAATGCAAGAACTATTAAGAACAAGTATCCTTTGCCAAGAATAGATGATTTGTTCGATCAACTAAAAGGAGCTAAGGTATTCTCAAAATTGATCTCGGATCGAGATATCACCAACTCAAGATTAGAGAACAAGATAGAGAGAAGATCATTTACTACAAGATATGGACTTTATGAGTTCACAAGAGTACCTTTTGGATTAACCAATGCTCCTAAGATATTTCATGAATTTGATGAACCAAGTCTATATGGAATTCTTGGATCGGTTTGTGGTAGTATTTGTGGATGATATTTTGATTTATTCAAAAGTGAAGAAGAGCATAAGGAGCATCTTCATTTGGCCCTAACCAAGTTGAGAGAGCATCATTGTATGCAAAATTCTCCAAGTGCTAATTTTGATGAAAGAAGTGTCATTTTGGGGCACATCATCACGGAAGAAGGAGTAAAAGTTGACCCGTAAAAAGTCGAGCAAAGGTAAGAGTGGAAGCGACCAAAGACAAAGGATCGAGATAAGAAGTTTTTAGGTCCAAGGATATTACCGCAGATTTATAGAAAATTTCTCGAGAATAGCCCGCCCACTTACTCACTTCTCGTAAAGGATATTCCTTTAAATGGACGGATAAGTGCGAAGAAAACTTTCAGAATTGAAGGTCGATTAACCACTACCCCAAAGGCTCATACTACCAAACCCCGAGAAGGACTTTCAGATTTATTGTGACGCTTCAAAGCAAGGATTAGGTTGTGTGCTAATGCAAGATGGCAAAGTTGTGGCTTACGCCTCAAGGCGCTTAAGAACTCATGAAGAGAATTACCCCACACATGATTTGAGTTAGCGTTAGCCAGTGCACTCATTAAAAATTTGGAGGCACTATCTATCGGGGAATCATTGTGAAGTGTTTTCGGACCATAAGAGTCTGAATATATTTTTACCCAAATGATTTGAATCTCAAAAGAGAAGATGGCTAGAATTAATAAAAGATTATGATTTGATATTCAAGATCACCCGTAAAGCAAATGTTGTCGCAGATGCACTTAGCGTAAAGGCACATCATAGTCCTAATGCATTGCAGAATGTCACCGAGTTAGTGTTGGAAATGCAAAGACTAAACTTGGAAATTGTTGAACAAGGGTTAATATCGACTTTGGAGATACAAATGAGTTGGTCCACCAAATCAAACAAGCACAACAGAAGATCAAGAAATTCAAAGAACTCTTGGCGTAAAATCAAGGTGGAAAAATAAAGGAATTCAAGAAAGATGATCAAGGAATGATAAAGTTCAAAAACCGCTTGTGTGTACCAAACAAAGAAGAACTCAAACAGCTTGATTCTCAAGAAGAAGTTTCACTCATCTCAATTCTCAATACATCCAGGGGGAACAAAAATGTATCAAGACTTGAAGAAGAGGTTTTGGTGGAAAAGATGAAAAGAGAGATAGTCAATATATAGCCAAGTGCGACATTTGTCGAAGATCAAGATAAACCATCGAAACTCAAGGGGTTGTTACAACCCTTACCAAAGGCAGATTGAAATGGGAAGAAATCGGCATGGATTTCACACAGATTACCAAGGACACAAAAAGGATTTGATGCAATATGGGTGATAGTAGATGAGATTAACTAAGGTGGCATATTTCATACCAATTCAAAGAAACATATGGAAAGAATAAGTTGGCGAAATTGTATATGACCAAGATAATATCTTTACATGGGATTCCAAAGAGAATAGTATCCGATAGAGGAGCACACGCTTACATCTAAGTTTTGGAAGAAACTACAGAAGCCATGGGAACGGATTTAGCTTTCAAAGACACTTACCATCCACAAACCGGGGATGTACAGAGAGAGTCAATCGTATTGGAGGATATGTTGAGAGCATGTGCTTTAGCTTATGGAGCAACTTGGGATAAGTGTTTGCCTTTTGCGAGTTCTCTTACAATAATAGTTATCAAGCTAGTATCAAGATGGCACCTTTGAAGCCCTCAGATGGCGTAGAGTGCAGAACACCATTGAATTGACTCGACATCGGAGAAAGGCGCTTGTTAGGTCCTCGATAGCCCAAGACTCAAGATCAAGTTAGACCGATAAGAGACAAGATGAAGATTGCTCAAAGCCGTCGGAAGGAGTATGCGATAAACGCAGAAGGATTTAAGTTTTGAAATTGAGATCTCGTATATTTGAAGGTTACACCATTCAAAACAGTCAAGATTTCAAGTAAAAGGAAAATTGGCCCCAAGGTATATTGGTCCTTATAAAATTGTGAAAAGAATTGGAGAAGTGGCATACAAGTTACATCTCGACATCCAACCCAATCGGCATACATGACGGTTCCATGTTTCTCACCGTAAAGTGTTTGAGGCACCAATGTAATGTGTACCACTTGAAGAGATAGAACTGCAGAATGATCTGACTTATGAAGAGGAACCCCTGATGGTACTTGACACTACAGAAAGGCAGTTGAGAGGCAAGAATGTTAAGTTTTGCAAGGTTCTCTGGAAGAATCATACTGAGGAAGAAGCAACATGGGAAAAGGAATTGAAAATGCAGCGAGATTTTCCCAACCTGTTCTCGACCTCTCGTGAATCTCGAGGTCGAGATTCCTTTAAGGGGTAGGTTGAAACACCAAAAATTTCAAAGTTTGAAAATCAGTTTGAATTCAAAATCGAATTTCAAAATTCAAATCAAAATCAAATTTCGTCAAATCTCGCCCAAATCCCAAACCCTAACCCTAACCCGCCTCTCTCCTCTTCCTGCTTCTCACTGCCAAGCCCACACTCCACCACGCGGCTGCTGTCATGCTTCAAGGTCTCCACTCCTCCTTGCCTTGGCCGCCCAGATCTTGAGCCTTCACAGCCGCCCTCGCCTCGCCAATGCACCCACTCACACCGCCTCAAGCAAGCATGGCGCCACTCTCCTGATTGCTCCAGCCGAGGGGTCGCCACACCTCCCTTGCGCCATTAAGGCCCCAGACCGCCGACGCCTCCCTGCCGCCGACCACGCCGCCCAAACCTCATGCCAACCACCTCACTCGGCAGAGGCGACCCACGCCGCCCCCCATGCCCTCCTCTCCCCCCACTCCATGGGCTATAAATAGCCGCCTGCCCACCTCCCAAGCTCACACCACCACTCGCCACCCTCCCTTCTTCCCCGACTCCTAAGAAGAAGCCCCACCGCCTTGCTTCCCCACCAGAAGAGCAAAACACCCCACCCTTGCAAATCCCCACCCGGCAAAACCAGAGCCTCCCTACTCTCTCCTTGGCCACAAGATCACGGATCTATGCTTGCGCCACGCCTCAAGACCCCAAAACCCTAACCCTAGAAAACCCGAGCCCACACACGCCAAGAAACCCTAGGGTTTTGAGACCTACTGGCGGGCGCTCGCACTGCCCTCCCTGTCTGCTTGGCTGCCGCCCGCTGCCATGCCAAGGTTGCCATGCTGTCAAGCCTCACATGCTTCCCGAAGTCATGCTCGCTCCGCTCCACGCTGCAGCCATGGGCGCTTTAGCTACAAGCTACCATGAGTCCTCCGCTTTTTGGTCACATGAGGGCGGGGCCAGGCTGTTTTACTGCTTCCTGCCGTGCTTTTTTAGGCCGACAAGAAAAGCCCAAGATCGCTCATCCTAAAACCGCCCAACACTGCTCTTGCACAAGAAAATTTGGTTTTATTCCAAAATTCCAGAAATTGCTTTTAAGCCAAAATTCCTATTCCTAAGCCTAGATTAATGATTATTTATTGTTTGTGTCTAAATAATAGATATAAACAAAGAAATGATTATTAATTGTCGAAAACCCTAACTTGAGTTAGTATAGCCTTCCTACCGCCTCAAACCGTAAAGTCTAATCCTAACTCCGCTCAAATTGCATCCACTTCATTTAATTTTCTTTCTTTTTCGTATTTTTGTTGTACTTGGATTCGCTTGTTAGGCTCAATCCTTGTCGAGCCAGTGGTTTATTGGTTTTGTGTCTTATGCTAGGTTTCGACGCCGACGAGCCACCAGACTTCACGGACAGACACCGACATCGCAGACAATTCGAGGACGCCGAACCAGAGGCAAGTTGCATACCTTGAACATATTGAACCCACATGTCATATATTCATATTATTATCTTCATTAAAATATTTTAGCCAAGTATTTCAACAAAGAAATAATACTTTGGAATGCCATGTTGATTAGATATAAGTCCTTAACCCCACATATTAAACCACCTATTCTTGTAAGCCATATTTACCTTGACAACCTTGGTTCACATAAAATATTAGTAAATATTCGCTAAGTCATGAAAACCTCTCGTTCTAAATATCATATGAATGTTGGCTTTAGGCCAATAGGATTTTGGGTGTAAGTTGAGGGTCGTCCATTGAGTTGGGCAACCCAATATACTTGGTAAAATGGGTCATCGGTGAGATCAAGAGGCGGCAACCGGTTGGGCCATCGCCTCACCGATGACAAGTAAGGACAAGAACCTTGTGCTAAGTAATGCATACAAGAACCGCCAACCACATGCGTGGTCATTACTCCCTAGCTTAGTACATCGCTTCATCCAATTGAATATCTATAGCATCAAAGGCAAGTCGTGGTGGACCCCAAGGACACTCACGATCCTTGCAACCAGATAGCCGTCCACCTCGGGTGCAGAGTCCACTATTGGCCGTGGTCTCCGAGGGTCAGATGGATTAAGATCTACCGTAGAGACTAAAAAGGATAAGCGGTGAAAAGGCTTTGTTATCCTTACTCGGCCAGCGCAAACATGTTGCGGGCAATATGAGTCTGTGATATCGTGTGGGTAAAGTTGGGCAACTCGCAGAGTGTAATCAATGTTATTCAATACACCGTGCTTCCTGTTAATGAAGCCGTTCATGGGTGATTCCAACATACAAAGCATAAGTAGAATTTACAGATGTTAATTGGTAATGTCGGTTGTTAAACCCCCGTGGCTATATTTATTACTGCTTTTACCGTCTGCATTATTGTAAAGCTTTTAAAGTCAACTTTTGCATTCCACATATACCGCTTGGTAAAGCCGCACCATTTCCTTGATATTTCCAAAGATATAGTTAAATAGCTTTTCCTATGCGATTTGTTGAGTACGGTAGTTGTACTCATTCTTGCTTAAATCAATCAATGTAAGAGTTTTGGGAAGATCCGTGTTCTCTACTTAACAAGAAGAACCGTAGACTTCGACGACTCACCGGTACTAGGGTCTCGCTTACGCCAAGCTTCCCGTGGTTCTAGCAATTCTTTTGCAAGTGTATTATATTACTTTCGGCTCGTACCGCTTCGCTTTTAAACCGGCCGTTAAGCCCTATCTCGCGTAATAAAAGTCTGCCTTTTGTTGTAACGCTTGCTTGCTTGTGAAACCACGGCTTTACGATCGCACATCCCGACAACAGTAAAGATTCTAGCGATCCCTAGTTTCGGGTCGTATACGTAAACCCCTTTATCCAAAACTGATATGGATAGGAATACGCACATTTGGCAGAGAATACAATGCAACTGTTTTGTCGAAATGTTTTACGAAGCGGCGAGTTTTATTTTCTTATCCAGTGCACAGTTGGAACTATGTATCTAGCCTTGTCCTGGGTTCTATATAGCTACCTAACGTGAATATAATACATTCTCTGCTGATACAATATAGTACCGAATTTGTCAACAGCTACGAAAGCAACGTCCTTTTTCCTGTTCCCGGCATGCACGAAGCCGGGGCCGCATTGGCCAGCAGATCGAACAGAATGAATTGTTTTTTTTTTAATGAAGAGGCAGGAGAACTACCATTTACATTGATAAAGTAGGAGAAAACAAGGTAAAATAAAAAGATATATTCCGACAGAGAGAATATCCCCGGTAAGAGAGAGCCCTAGACTGAGGCACACTTTCAACACTCTAACAACAACACCAGAGCTAGAGACACCAGCTAGCAATCTCTGGACCACGCCCTAATGCCACCCAGCTCTGTTGCATACACATCAAAGCTAATAGAAAAAACAACACCTCCCAACCAACCCACGGGAGCTTCGAACTGGTTAACACCGGACAGTGAAGAGGATCGCCAAGACACCGACTTGAGAGAGAAGAGTAGAAGCAAGTGCATGATGATCCACCCGCTGATAGTGCCACCAGCGGGGAGCTTCATATGAGTTTTGTGGAGATGCGGGTCTTCCGCCAATGATAGTAGTGGATGATGCGTAACTCAAGACAACGACTCAACTCCTTCCCTCCACCCGTGGCTCATTCAAGGCGGGCCCGACAAATCATATTGAAATTGGGCCTCCGATACGATCGTTTTGCGCTTCTTGCGCCAAGGCGACATTTCACTTCAACAAAGAATAGCCCCACTCGAACTCTTCCAATCGACAACAACAAATTTCGACATAGCAAAGCATAAGAGGCCGAATTTTGCTTTCTCGCTTCACCCGAATTCAGCGAGCGCCTGGCCGAGATTTCAAGGCGGGGTTCTGGGTCCAGGTGAGGATACTCTCCGGGCAGGGCATGGATGAGCTCGATAATTGACGACGGCCGTGCCTAGCAACCGCGCAAGGCGAAAGCACGGACACCGTGTCGCACAGATCACAACGGTGTCCCACACGCAACTCCACACGCGACCTTCCGACGGACGACAAACACCCATGCCGCCCACACCCATCAAGCCCACGGCCACCAAGGTAGACATCTCCGCCAGGAGCACGGAGGTTCGCCTCGGCGCTATAGGACGACGGCCCTAGATGCGACGACGACCACACCACGACGCTAAGACGATGGCCCCAGATGCCAAGATTTAATCATGGTGGAATCCTATGCCGATAATCGACAATCTCGTTGCTACAATACCGACGGCCGGGGCGTCGGCAGAAGAAGGTGGATTCTCCCAACAGGCACCGAGGCCCACCCGAAGTCGCGAAGACAACGCCCCGAGCTTTGCCAAGTGAAGGACGATGACGACGACGGCTCCCCACACGCCGAACTCCTCGGCATCAATACCCTCGAGGCCGCAATGGACGCAGATCGGCGGTGGCACGGCAACCAGCAATCGTGGGGCGCTGGCGGCCCGTGAGCTCTGTCGGCCAGGGGGCGACAGATCTAGATCTGTCCTCCAGGGAGGGGGGAGTGGGCGGCAACCCCTGCGCTCCGACCAAGGGGAGCTCAGCGTCGCCGGAGGTCCACCGGAGGCTCGCCGCGTCATCCTGGACGAGATGCCGCCACCTCTCTGTCTATGGACGGGGCAAAGCTCCCTCAGCAAGAATAGGGGGGAGGAAGGAGAAGGCGGGGCTCGGGGGTGGATGGGGGCCACCAGGTACTCAGAAAGCAAGGCGCGACGGCCGGGGGTCATGGGAGGGCTCTCGGGAAAGGAGGCGTCACCTCCCGGGTCACCCGAGACGAGCGACATGGGAGCAAAGGTTATACTGTGAGTCCAAGAAGATTTCCAATCCCCCCCCCCCCCTCTCTCTCTCTCTCAATCCTCTCCTGTCTACAGAATGAATTGTGATGTAACCAAGGGAAAAGAAGTCCTAATCCGATCGATCCTTGTAAAGAAAAGCTCAGGCCAAATCTTGAGTGTTGCGAGTAGAAGCTATGCGGCTAAGCCCAAGAAGAATATATGATTTCGTTTCAGAAAGAAGAATAGAAGGAATCAGGAATCAGTCGTCACGGCCTAATTAACCCCGCGCAAGTTGGAATTAGCGGCTCATCTAGTCAGGTTGCATTGCTGCGGTATTGGAATGGGGATAGATGCAGCACTGGAGGAAGTAGTGATTCTGATGCAACTGACAGAAGCGTGTGGATGAGTTGTGATACAATCACCTAGCATGGATGATGAAAAGCAACTTATATAAGAATAAGAATAAGAGATACTGCCCATTTGTAGTTCAGCTGTCTCTCGCGGAAAAGAGAAGAAAATGCAACCCGCGGGTATAAAATGCCACGCGAATAGGAATAGTATTTTCCAAGCAACATCTTGTTGAGATTTGAGCTGAGTAACGATCTTGTTGAGATTTGAGCTGAGTAACGTCTGCACTTTGAAAGGAGATCTGGCAGAATATTTTTTACAGTTGCAGAAAAACATAGTGTCCATTACGTAAAATCAAAGTGACAAACTTCTTCTTCTATTAATATAACGGATAATCCTTCTACCGGTTTCATTAAAAAAGAAGAAATGGCAACCTCTCGTTTATTATCTCTTGTACTACTTTTTTTCAACGATGGACAGCGCGCATGCTATGATGCTTGGTTGTTGGGGGCGCCAAAGTCGTCAGTTAATTTTATGCGCGTGGCTATTAGACGGACCACACAAACACGATTACAAATTCCGATTTGTTTCTCTCTCAATCGATATTTTTAGCTAAACAAATGCAGAGAGGTGGAGTACCCATTTCTTTTGCGCATATATATATATATATATATATATATATATATATATATATATATATATATATATATATATATATATATATCTCCATAAACACCCCACAATTCACCTATTTGTTCAATTTACCCTCCATATATAATTATCGCTACTTTGTCCCTCATAAGTTTAGTTGACATGCAAATGCCCCCAACCGTATGTTTAGCACTATTTCTTGTGGTTTTCATTATATTTGGTACTAGTTTCAGCTTGTGTCAATTCTTGTTTCAATGATGCTAATATTTATTTTAATAATTTGGATGATTTCGTAATTGTAATACACCATTTCACCGCTAACGCTTTCAATGTTGAAATCGTGTTCACCTTGATCGAGCGCGGTCTCTTTTTCACTTTGATCGATTCAACACGATTTTTTCTCCAATAGCTATGAGAGCTATAAAAATCAAGGTACAAGCATAGCGGAAGACTTGTATTGAATCCAATCAAAACCACGAAGCAAAACGACCAAAAACATCAAAAACTCGATTTATAAAGAGTTGGGCGGTCAGACCTCTCACCAGGGGCGGTCTGACCTCTTCTATAAGGCGATCGATCTCCATCCTATGAACAAGAAAATCACCCAAACTCAAAATTACAAATTGGTCTAACTTTTGATTCACAACTCCAAACTTCACGAAACTTGAAACATACATTCTCTAGGATGTCGGAACATATTCCAATTAAGGATTGTGAAGATCATTATCAAAGTTCTGATATTTTTCCGTTTGAGTGAATGTTGTTTCAAAATCGAGTCAAAACCAAAACATGATCTAAAAACTTACTCGTGGGTAAACGATAATCAAAATAATCCTAGATGTATTCCCACATGTCACAGCAAGCAAGATCCAGATTAGAAACCAAAGGAAAACCAATGGATCAAAGAAAGCCCCAAAATCACAAAATAAAGAGTAAGAACAAGAAGAGACTCATTTTGAGAAATCTTGCTTGGATTGATTTGATATTGATGTTGGTTTACAGTCACTCCATCCAGGAGAACAAAAGCTCAACACTTGAGCACACAATCAATCCAAATCCGTAGAACCCTAACCGCTCTACTATCCTCTCCCTAAACACAAATTAGGGTTTTTCAATACAAGGGTTAGAGGGGTACACAACTAGCACCCTCCCCTATTTATAGTGGAGGTTAGTTTCTAGAAGGATATTCCTAATGGGCACCCGCTAAGCCCACACACAAACAGGTTTCACTCACGCACGTGTTTTAAAGCATCATCTTCATCTTCTCTTGACCTAAACCACTTCTCCTCGTACCGTCTTGTGCCGTGGTTTAGCTAAAAGTCATCAAGACGGTATTTAGGTGAAGTTGCCAAAATACTCCTTCTCGATCCTTTTCCAAAAACCGAGTCCAAATCTTCATGAAGCAATCTCATGCTTCACCACGTGTAGGTAGGGGTGAAAACGGATCGGATACGGACGGATAATGGCTCTGCAATATTTGTTTTCATATTTTTTCCTAGATGCGGATACGAATATCGATACCGGACATTTAATACGGATGCGAATAATATCGAATACGAATATGGTCATGGATATTTTTTCGGAATATAAAAACCCCTTAAATTGTATGCCAGAAATTAACGAAAACATATAACTAGTTTGTTTGATGCAAACATTCATGAATTGCTCATATTTTCAGGATCCAGAGTTCCTTCATAGTCCTTGTAAACTACTTCTAAGCAAGTTTTATTGACCCTCTAGATATCAAGTACACATTACCAACCTCAATTAGGTCATAAAACTGATTAAGCACCGAATTGTAACATGTTGCACAAATTTCTCCACCATGTGAATCAAGGATTAGTGTATTTAACGATAATTATTACAATAAACATTTATTACAACAAATAATTATTACAAACAGTTCATGCCCCCCTCCACTTTTTTCCGGGCTACAAATACAAAGTGCATGCATGTAACATTACTTTTGGACTAGCAATTCCCAAATTTAGTTTCCAATGTCTGCAATAGAATGTAAAGACATTGAGCTTACAAAAACACACTCGAGGGCAAGACTCTAGTCAAGCCTTTCCCGAAAGCAATAGGGTGGAAGGAGGGAGCTAGATTGGGAATTTTCGCAAGGGGTGTAAGACCCTCAAATATTGAATGTGCGAATTAAAATTATATCGTAGCATAATTTTAATTAAGGAACAAAGCAATTCCTCATTAAAAATCATACTGAAGTATAATAATAACAAGTAACAATTCCAATATTCGGGTTCCCGGATATATGTCATGCAATAGTTCCCAGGATTAGTGACTATTGCGCATATATCCTTAAACAACATTGCATCATACACATACAAGGCATACATTTACATAATTATACATGACAGGTTACATTTTGGTTCGGTGCTATAGTAACAGATGACTTTGGTCATCACAAAAATTCAACAGCGGAAGCAAAGCTAAACAACAAAAACCACCAATGGCCCCATCACCCGCAGGCTATTGCGTGGAGACTAGAACTAGCTTCACTCGTTAGCGTCACCCTGATTGGCGCTAACGGTATCTCATACAGTAACCATCCTCACCGCAACAAGAGGTTTATAAACCCCGAGTACGGAAGGTACTCAACAAGACTTACACAAACTAATAAAAGAAAGTGTTTGATAGGACCTAGACAAAGGAATAGAAATTTTACATGCATAAGGTTAACAATAGAAGGGTTATAATGGTTCAGTTTGCATAAAGCAATACATCTTAACCTACAATTGCTAAGTTTTGACAAAGCAATTTTATAAATAAATTTGGACTAAAACAGTAAGTAAATGAGAGCATAAGCATAAATAGTAACAATATTAAAGTGACAGATCACTATCAAACCGTGCATGACAACCATCATGCCGAAATAATTCCCAAAACCGAATTTAGAGCAAAGTCTATACAGGTGACATCAATTCAAGTGTCAATCAGAATCGTGGACACGGCTATTCAATAGTTTTAAAACCTTGCGGGTGTACATCTTTACCCACACGACTTAGTTAGCCCGTAAGCCTCCTAATAATAGCACACTTCCTTTGGTATGCTGGCGGGTAGACTAAGATTTGGTATTTTTCAACAAGTTGACACTATTGAGTTGGACAACCCATGTGAGACCTGATCCCGCTTGAACAACGATCGATAGCATCCGCTCAACCGGGGCCCACATGTTGTGTCGGGAATGCCGACCCAATCAATTAAATGCAAATTCGTGTTAGCCACACATATTAGACCGCAGTCGGGGCCCTGAAGGTATGTACATGCGATGGAACACATATACGCCTTCACCCTTCTAAGAACATCTGATATCGATATAAAATTCACATGGCATAAGACACAGCCCGAAGACTTAAGCATCTATGCCATATGAGATCAATACACATGTACCTACTCTCCTATTCCCAACTCAATAGCATTAACCTTCTACTTAACCAAACAGTGCCCATACACTGCGTGTGGAAGTACGTTGGGGCTTGAATTGGGCTGTCAGAGTTTAGTCCTTAATCAACCCAGACAAGACATCCATATTTCCCAATTCTCGTGCACAAGGCACCATCACTAGCATCCACTTGTCCAGATTTGAAATCAGTTTATTAACAAGATTTATAGTCATTTCAGATTTAAATAAACTGAACAAAGAATCAAAATAAATAAAATTCATTTGTTGTTCCCAGGTTCGACAAGATAAGCATGCCAAACACTACTGCTCTATGGATCGCATGGCTAAGCAAAGTTCTAACCTAATTATTTTAATACAAACAATACCTTAAGTCGAGTGTATGATTAAATTCAAGGTAAGCCACAAAGATTGGGTTGTAGCTAACTAGAGATGATCATAAATAATTTTTAAAAATTGCATGCAACAAGATTACCGTGTTTTGCAAATCTACAGATTCACAAATTTGGGATCAACATGGTGCAGAGAGAAGCTTGCCTTGGTAGTAATAAATAACCTCTTGTTCGTGTTCTTGTTGCTCAACAATAGATTCAACAACCTCGGAAGAACCGAATCTAAAAGAAAATAAAATCCAATGAACACAGGGAAAAGCAGAGAACAAAGATGCATAAAAAGAATGCATGGTCAATGGCTTAATGCATTGTTAGCAACATGCTTAAGGTACATTAATTTAATTAAGAATAATAAGCTACAACTAACCTTTGCTAGTACTATTTACTACAGGTTTAGAGTTTAGATTGAGCTACGCCAGATTTTTAAACCGAACAGATGACCTTACAATTGAATTACTTGCCTAACTAATCATCACCTAAATGAAATACCTTGCTTGCTAAGAGTATTTAAACTAGTGTCAGAACCTAACCGATCATTTAATAATTATTAATAGTAATTTAAAATTGGACTCTTCTTTGTATATGTTGTCGGTTTGACCAACAACAAAAACAAAGAAAGAGTCTTTTTACGCTTTTGGTTGACTTGGAAAAATACACAAAACTAGGGCTTTAAAGTGGAGTTAGAGCTATCTCGGAGAGTAATTAATAGCACAACCCATCAATGCTAACTCTAACGCCTTGATTTAAAGAAAGAAAAGAAAGATTAAGCATTTGTCGGTCTTGACCGACAATAACTAACAGAGAGAGGGTTTGTATTAATAATTGAATCGGTGCCCTTAATAATCAAAAGAAGGTCTACTTATGATACTAGGGTTTACCTAGGACCTAAATAAGCTAGTATACTGGTAAGAGAAATCCTAGGTCTTGATAACGATATGAAAGACCGAAAAGTTATAAAAACAACTTTTCAGTTTAAAGAAGTTTTGAGTATCCATGTACCAGTAGATAGCTCAAGTGAACTATTGAAGCCTTTAGGGTACACAAGGTGACAAGAGACAAGATCTAGCTTACCAGCTGGAGAAGAAAATATATGAAGTCAAATCTTGGCCGAAACAACAAAGAGCCAAAGTCCCCTTCTCTGGTCTGACCAAAACGAAAAATGATAGAACTTAAGCTCTAAAGACTACCACCCACGTTCTTGATAGGAAGGGATGGGGTCTAACTCACCATAATGAGGTTTCACCGAAGTGGTGCTCTCACTTGCTTAGTCGACAGAGAGTAAACCCTGGGTCCAACCCTACAAGAGATGCCCAAAATCCACATTAATATGAGATTTAGGCATGCTCATAGTCGGACAAGGGTAAGAGCAAGGAAGCTTCACCGAAGGAAGGCCAAGCTAAAGGAGCTCTTCTCTCACCAATAATGGCAGAGCTTCACAGTTAGGGTTTATATAGAGTTTGGGCTCCTGGAGCAAGCGAGAACTCTCTAGAGCTGATGAGGTGGCAACTAAGGCTAAATATCAAAGGAATATTCAGATATTCCTGTGCATTGCCACCGCTCCCATGAGAATGTCGGCGACGGCGCAAGACAAGAAGAGAAGGAGAAGAGAGTCGTTGCGCCAAGCGCCCCCAAAGGCGATCCATGACCACGACAAAGACACGGCAAACTTCACGAACGAAGAATCATCAATTAGAAAAGAGCGGCTGCGATGAGGTGGACAATTACATCTAACCCAGATCCTTCAATATGGACCGTGCGATCTCAAAGGAACGGTTAGGATTGAAGGAGGTCCGGTGGTCGAAGGTTACAATCCCCCAGGGTCGTTCGATCACAAGCCAATGGTCCAAGATTTAATGCGCGCCTGCGAGTTCAAGCCCAAAAAGGAAGACACGGTTGGATCTAAAATCAACGGTCAAGATCGAGGGGAGGTCCGGATGGTCCGAACGGCCCAATGGATGTGGTCCGTCCGATCAAAATTCAACGGAGGATATCGCTATACCTCCAAATGGTCCAACGCCCACCTGATCTAGTCCACACGTTGAGGATCCAACGGCTCACATGTTTTTCAATTTCTGCCATTTAAAAATGGCATAGCCTGCTGATCGCGCGCCGCACAATTTAGATCCTACGGTCAAAATGAGATGGCGGATTGGAGTGGTCCGAACGGCCCAGTAGATCTGGTCCGTTCGTTAAAAATACAACGGCCATGAAGGGAGGCGCGGTAGGATGGAGATCTAACGGTGGATATTGTTTCGCGTGCATGGATGGCCTACACAGCGCCGCAAATCCTGGCCGTTCACGAGGAAATCGACGGCTCGCGTTCACTGGGAGTTGGGGCGCACGCGTGAACGTGACAGAGCCGGACCACTTTGCACTGGATTGGACTCAACTTGGTAGGATCGAGTCGCTACAGTGCTAAGGTTGGGTTTAGGCCGGAAGGGTTGACCCAACCAATTTCAAAATTTCAAAAGCTTGACCGGAGCTTTAAAAATAGCAACTAAATTTGTAAAATTATGAGACTTTGCAGAATTGCTACTGGGATGATATATTCCCCAAATAAATTTTGAAACCACTGTTTCTTCTTTGGAAATACATAAATAATTCATCTAGGCCGAATAGGTTTTGTTTAAAGACAAATATTTTTCTCAAGATCCAATTAATTTCTAAAAATTCAACAAAAATTATTTTTGGGCAAACTAAATCATTTGGCTTCTAAATAAAATACTTCCGGTCTTAATACCAACACTGAGTGGTATTTCCTTTTGAAGCTTTGATCAAGTTGGAGTTTTGGTTAGAAATTGGGGAAATTAGATTGTAACATCTTGCCCAGCTTTTGCCAAAATGAACAATGATGTTATGAACAAACATCTTATTCTTGTTTATTAAAGTCGAGGTCATTTATTCGAGGCTAGATTTGGAATTTCGAATGAACAAGGGCTAATAGTGTCCACATTTCGCATGCTGGTATTAGTACTAGTTTTATGAAGTTGTTTGCTAATTGACTTACCTTTTAGGACTAAACACTAAGATCGCACAAAATTTGGTAAGAATTGCCGACAGCTTAAGTGGATGCAGCACAATGCAGAGAACAATCAAAACACTTTGCAATATATTTTCGCATGTGGTAGAAGATCCCTGGTCCCATGAAGATACCTCGAATCTTCAGGCCCTTTGGCACGTAAGGCTGTTCCTAGTGCTCTACTCTGGCTGGTATCTTAAGCATGTCATATAGACAAAATGATGATGTGGCACTATAGTTAATGAAGAGAGAGGGTGTTCTAGTATCTAATCTGGATACCGGTTCGGTCTCGAAATCCAACGCGTAAAATTTATTGTGATCGATCCCGTGTATTTACGTTTGTGTGTGTCAACAAATATGTATTGCTTTAGTACATGCCACAAATAGGCCACAATGCTCAAATACTAGTAAAGATCATGCATGTAATTAAATGAAACAACCTAAGATACTACACCATAAGAAATAATGCATTGAGAAGATAGTATCCTAACACTCCTCATGTATTAAAGAAACTGTACTAAGATACTGTCCATCGGGAGCAGCCTAAAAAGACAGCTAGTGTGGGGTGGCTTTAGGTAGGATGATTTATTGATTGAATCCAACAATTTTTTTAATCAATTCCTTTTCCGTTTTGGACTTTAAAGCTACGGATTCCTTTTATCTTATTTTGACTCTATGCTTGGAACTCATAATAAAAATCGGTCAGTGCTGCTTGCTGATTAGGCCACCGCTCGGAATATATTATTTTTCTGCAACAAATCGCTTCGGAATTGGATCCACATGTTAGCCGCCGGACTGGGCCAGAATCAGGTGTGAAAGCTGTAACATCGCGGAACTACCCCGTCGATCAAATAACCGAATATTATATGCGCGGAACTCCAAAAGGAGAGGATGCTTCGGTATACCCCGTATAGTTGTACGTGTACTGTAGATTTTGTATACGCAAAGAAATATTTTTTCCCTGTTGAAACTAACACGAATACGGATACGCATCAATGTGGTTTTTTAATCTAAATAAACTATTTATTAAAAAATTACACAAATAAACAATATTTTAATATTTTTAGAAAAAAGAACACACAATCGTCAGGCCACCGCGCGACTTCGGCCAATCACTGGGTGGCCCAACGATTAGCTGGCGCAGAAGGCTCAACCGCGTGACGGAAACACGACTGAGCCCTTAGTCCCTGCCACATGTTAGTCGCGAGCTGATGACGTGACTAAGGCCCATGCCGAGCTAGTCCCGTGATCAGTCGGGCGATCGAGCCTAGTCGCGCTCTCACACGACGACACTAGGCTAAATTTTTTTTAAAATAATTTAAATAAACTTAGCTTTAATTTTACAAACTTAAATGGTTTGAACAGTTGTTTGTGGAAAATTGTTAGTGGTAAAAAAATTCGAGTTTGTTGACTGTAATTGTTTGTAATAAATCATGTTTTAATTGTTTAACGTGGATATTCGCCATTTTAAGTTTTTACACAAATAACCCAAAATTTGGAAAAATATTTAGTAAACTTCAGTTTGAACGAGACGAGAATGGAGCAACGAAGATGAGATTACAAGCCCAGCATAACACTTGACTATGAAGGTATGAATCACGTGGTGCGTAGGGTCGGGTTAGGTGCATATGTTTGACTCGCTATTTCCAACGGTACAAATGGCTACATGCATTGACCTTCGATTTGAACTACAACTACGATACAAACAAACCTTTTGGAAGAAAAAAAAACTTGACAGACGAAAATCAAGTCAGGTTTACAGGCATACATCCTACTCCCCCTTTGCGAGCACGGTCCTTCGCGCGGGCCTCCCAATACTCAACTTAAAGGTCTTTTCTGGGCATATCCTCGTCCGGAATAATCTTCGGTAGAACAAGAGCATCAGGGACTATCAGTACCTTTCCCTTGTCTTTCCCGCTCCCGGTTGAGTAAGGTTTCCAATGGGTAAAGGCCTCAGGCGCAATTGCATAGTTCAACATGGATTTATGTTGAATGAATGCTTTGTCGTATTTCTCTGGGTCGTCGATCCATTAGAAGAAGTATCGATGCTCCAACGGCTGCCATGCACGGATAAAGTCGTCCATATTTAAAAGGGAAAATTAGCTCAGTGACATCGCGTTAGAGCGTAATCGGAGGAATGACACTTCGTTCGTGACACACTGGAAAATAACATCGCGAACACTTAAAAATTAGACGAATGACATCACCGTCAGTTACTTCCATTTCTAGAATTTTTTAAATATAGAAAATGAGATAAAAAAAATTTCAATTTTTTGTGGAGTCTTCCGACACGCTTTAATTGCTTGTGTATTTTTTTTTAAAAAAACTTTATACGTTATGATTTTGTCTCTAAAATTAATTTAATATACTATTTGTAGGAATTTTTTAATATAGAAAATGAGGTCCAAACATTTTTTTGAAGCTCCTTACATAGTGGACTTGATTGTGTAATTTTTCTAGAATTTTTTTAAAAATTAAGTAATGAAATTTCATAATGTCCACTATGTGATGAGTCTAATATTTCATAATGTAAGGACATTATGAAATTGCATTAATTAATTTTGTAAAAATTTCAGAAAAATTACACAATCAATTCCACTATGTAAGGAGCCTGAAATTTTTTTTTCATAATGTTTGGACCTAATTTTCTATATTAAAAAAATCCTACAAACAATATACTTAATTGAATTTTAGAGACAAAATCATAACGTATAAAGTTTTTAAAAAATACACTAACAATTAAACTATGTTGGGAGACTCCAAAAAAAATCCATAATCTGTTGAGCTCGATTTATATGTTTAAAAAATTCTGGAATCATAAGTAACTGGCGGCGATGTCATTCGTCTAATTTTTAAGTGTTCGCGATGTTATTTTCTAGTGCGTCACGAACTGAGTGTCATTTCTCCAATTACGCTCTAACATGATATCACTGAGCTAATTTCCCCTATTTAAAATGCAACATGCAATGTGAAATATCGATGTATGACATTCACTTACTTGGCAATCCCCGCATATGTAGAAAACTTGTGCTGCGGTACTAGGATGTGTAGATTGAATGATCCATGTGGGGTTACCGCAGTCGCACAACGTGAGTGGAAACTCTGGCGGTACAAGAGCATCCTTGCAAGAACTATCATGGTACATCTGTGCCTTCTTGGTAGCCCATTTTCGCTTTCGGAGCATCTCCCCATAATCCGACATCCCTAAACCGGACGGAGTGACCCCTATACCTCTCTTTTCCTCTACCTCTCTTCTCACTCCCCTCCCCATGTTTGCAGTGGTCGGTTCGGTTTTTTCTGGCTCTATACAATGTTCAGTTCGAATCCCAATTCTGAGAAACCGAATAGGCCGAATTACCAAAAAAATCATTTCTCATGTTCTCGCACCACTCAACGTCCCAAGCTCCCAGCCGAAGCCCACGACCCAGACAACCAACTCCTAGCCCACCCAATCGACTCCTAACCCTAACCCTCTTCTCCAACACACCCACTCAACCAGTTCCCATTTCACAATTTCCCGTCCCATCCCTGCTCGGTTCCTAACCCAAGTCGTCGTCGCCGCTATCCAAGTCACCACTCACTAGGCTTCAACCATCTAAGCGAAGCGGCGGGAGGGATTTGGAGGTGGCGAAGCGGCGAGGTAAGCGGAGGGCGGCGAGAAGAAGGACGAGGCGGGTGGTGTCGTGGTGAGGAAGAGAATGGGGAGCGAGTGGCAAGCGGCGGCGGTTAGGTACTACTGCTCCGTTATTTGTGCGATTGGCCCTTCATTTGTGTTGAACATTCGGTAAACCGAGTTTACCGAAAAAAACGAACGCCCACCCCTAGTCCTCCGCCCCTCTATTCTCCCTCCCCTCTTCTCTCCTCCCCTCTCCTCTCTGTTCACTTTTCTTCGGTTGGAATGACGTTTGGATCGGTCGATCGGGCATATAATCGCGCCTCCGTACCTTGACTGGCCATAGTCGCGCCACGTGGGCACAACCAGACCGCGACAAGCGACATGGCTCACTGTCATCCGCTCATTCTGCGACAGCAGTGTCGACATGTCTCAATTGCGGTTCCGCTGCGTGCGACTTGGCTCGCCACCTCGGCTAATTCTTTGGGCCACCGAGCGATTGACCCATTAACAGTGGCTCGGTTATTTTTGTAAAATAAAATATGGTTTTGTTTGTGTATTTTTTAAATGGTTTTTAGAAGAAAAAATTCAACTTGTTTTCCTGGGTCGTCGCGAATTTTTTTTATTTAATATTTATTTAATAATATTTTAAAATTAATCCCTCACAAACTTTATTTCCAATTTTGACCCCTTTGGTCACGCCACCTCTCATGGCGTGACCAAAGGTGCCACACAAGCCCTCGGCCGCCTGCCGCAGTGACGTGGAGCTTGCGTGGCATCTCACACGCCGAGCCTTATAAGCGTGACTAGGCATATTGTCATGCCATGAGATTCGGCGTGACATGGGGACTTATACTTCGGGCCCTGGTCCGTTCCTCATTTTTCCTATCTTCTACTCTCTTCTACTCTCGTGTCAGCCGCTCTCCTTCTCAAATTTCTACCAACCATCATGCCATGTGACTATGTGTAACGTGTTACATTCATGGAATCTAATGTAGTTACGGTTCCGTGTCTCGCTAAGCCATCAAAGCAAGCCTATATTGCAAGTATGCCTCTTCTAGTAGAATCCCGAAAGAACCATTCACACCGACATCGAATCCTCTATGTTTTAGGGCATCTTCATAATCACAACGAGCGTTCTCGGCCCTTGCGAAGTTTGCTTGGACGACATCCTCAAGGTTATACCTAGTCCGATATGCTTATCAATCATCCTTTCTCTCGAGCGAATAAAATTATACAAAAATTACGTAAGCAACAACACTACGATGGAAGGCTTATCAATCATCCTTTCTCCGAGCGAATATCACTTACCTTTCTACTTACAACTCATTACTGAGATCAATCGACAACCCCGACCCTCACGAGTTTTCAGATCGGCGTGATAACACTCTCGTCTTTCCTTGCGAGTAATGTCTTTTCGCTCGAAAAATTTGGTGAGACGATCGAGTTGTCACCGCATAAAGTCATCCGTCTTGTCTTGTCATCGCTAAGGTCAGTCTCCTTTGGCCTTGTCACCGCAATCTTTGCACTGTGTGGTCTTGTCACTGGCGCAAAAGCGCCATGTCTGGTCTTGTCACTGCACAAGGCTATCTCTTTTGGTGTTGTCACTTCGCAAAGCTGCCCTGTTTGGTCTTATCTCTGCACAAAGCAGACAGCCCCGTTAGGTCTTGTCATCTACAACCTAACACATTTCCCCGTCAGGTCTTGGCCTCCCCCGCGGGCTATAAAATGTGCACCCTATGCTCCGGAAGGACCACTTGATCCTTCAAACCGTAGAAAGAAGAACCTTCTCCGTCATACACTAACATACCATGGCAGACGCTTAGGGACCAGTCCAACCAGGGTCGCCGAAGCAAGATCTTCGCACCGAAAGGAGGAGGACTTCGCCCTAACTACGGTTGGTGCCGAACAAGCGTGCCCAACCTAAGTGGCCGAAATACGGACACGGGAGGACGCTATCGTGCAGGTCATAGACGGCCCTTTCGATGGCGGACGGCGTTTCTTCCGATGCCCATACTCTGGGGTAAATAGTTTTGTTTAGGTTACTTACTGTTAATACATCCTTCATACTAACCGTCCCTTACAGCAGATGGCGAAATACAACTTTACCCGTTGGATCGATCCTCCCCACGCTTACTATGTTGCGAGGCACGTGGATATATTGTGGAACCGAATCTTTGATTTGGAGGCGCAAATTGAAGATCTCAAGGAGTAAAATGATGACCTCCGACAACAGATGCAACAAGAAGAGGGCAACGAGGAGGTCGTGAACATAGGAAGTTCCTATGATCCCACATCTTCCTGCGCCAACCCTAGTCGCATATGTGTGCCACTACAACGACGGCCAGCCACGTCCGAGGCGCCTAACTAGAGAACACTCCATGTGGGTTGTACGAGGCACCTTTCCGTACTAGTTCCCGGAAGATCTAATTTATTTCCATTCAAAAAAGGTGCATATGTATCGTAGGAGAACTTCAGTTTATTGCATCGTGCATGATGTTGTTTCTTATGCATGTAACCAAACCTTGTGCGCTATGTTATTCCAAGCTTTGTTATGAAGTCTATTGTAATTTGCAACTTTAAATCTCATCGTCTTTTCGCTTTCAATTCTTCGCATAGTAAGAGATCCAACAACATGACAAAAACGAGTTCCGAAAGTTTACAGTTTGGTCTACGACCACAAACCTATGATTCCAGTAGAATGTCTGCGTACCACCTATCATTCCACTAGGATGTCTACACATCTTTCATCAGTGGTACTGTCTAGCATATGTGTATAATGATGCCTCATGTTGTATCACACAATCCACATATTACTCATTTTTTTTCCAAGATACATTATGTATCACTTCTGGGACACGTCCTGAAAATATTGTAAAGTGTCTAAGGTTTTCAAAGCAGAAAAAGATTACAGGTCTATATATTCTATTTACTCTCAGCTAAAAAGGATGGTGTTATATTTGGTTACGTAAAGAGATTTCTATTTTCAAGTTGTGAATTGTTAAATGTTGCATGTCCATAGCGTTATGTATCACCGTATCTTCAATTGTTTTTGATCCAAATAGAATCCAAACAAACTGGAATAGCCCCTGTCACGCCGTGATAAATGACGTGACAATTGCGAGCTGCCACGTCAAGAAATAAGACGTGATAATCGGACTCTGTCACGCCAAGAAAGAAGGTGTGACAAGTGCCACGCAAGCACTCCACGCTGGTGTGGCGCGCGGTCGAGGGCTTGCGTAGCACTTTTGGTCACGCCACCTCTTGTGGTGTGCCGAAGATTGTTTGGTCACGCTTTAGAGAGGTGGGCGTGACCAAAGCCAGTGGAAAAAAAAAAGTTTGCGAGGATTAATTTTAAAATATTATTAAAAAAAGGATTAAATAAAAAAAAATTCGGTCGTCGCCGCCGTTATATAGCCGCCCTCCCGATCTCCACCTTGCTTCGCACCACCACCACCGCAACCCCTTCCCAAACTGAGCTCCCCGTGTACCTGCAGCCGCCTTCCTCCTCCGCCATGGCCTCCCTCACCGATCTCGTCAACCTCGACCTCTCCGACACCACCGAGAAGATCATCGCCGAGTACATATGGTACGCCGTGATTGTCTGTTCTCCTACGCGCTATCATCTCCTTTTTCTGAATCTTTTTTGTGTTTCGATCGTTTGCTCATGGCGGTTTAGACGCCGGGGACGGGCTCTTGGCGCCTGTTCCGCGGAGAGGAGGGATCTTTCGGGGGGATTTTTGGGACGCGCTTACCATAGTTTGCGCAGTAGTGTTTTTTTTCCTTCCTTCCTTTTGGCCTTTATTATGATCCGTGTGTGAAGCGGTGGTGGTACTACCACCTTTTTCTCTTCTTTTCTGCCGGTCTGCTCTGCGCCTCTGTTCTTCCGATCAGTCTCGCTTTTACCCGTTCATGTCATCGAGTAAAAGATGAGGTTTTTGGTCGTTTGTTTTTCTCACGAATGACTATTGGAATCCGGTTCTGGATAGATATGATTTAAGAGAGATGCAGTACCGCTGGTACTAGGGGGGGGGGTACTCCTTTGTGTTTGTCTTGTTGGGGGAGGATCTCTGGAGTGGCAGCCTCTGCCTGCCACCTGGTCCTCCCCTGCGTGTATGCCGTTTCTCTGTGCCATTGCCCTCGGGCAGATGCTTTGTTTGCTCGCCTGAGCGGTTTCTGCATCCGTTAGTCTCTCCTACCTGCGCATATTACGGTCAAAGATACAAGCTTTTGTTCTCTTAATATTGCTACTGTGCTCGGTAAACCATGGCGATAAGTAATCAGAAGTTGGTTCGATTGTTTCTGGTTTTCATCTTTTATTTTTTTTAATGCAGGATCGGTGGATCTGGCATGGATCTCAGGAGCAAGGCCAGGGTAAGATAAAGATTCCCAGCACAAGGACCCCATGATCTTGTTTGTTGTGGCTTATCACTTTTCTGCCAAGTTATCCACTGAGCTGCTCCTGCGCTTATAACAGAGCTTGCCTAATTCCTTTTGTTAATTATATCGATCCGGTTGGTGCAGACTCTCTCCGGTCCGGTGACCGATCCCAGCAAGCTGCCCAAGTGGAACTACGACGGCTCCAGCACCGGTCAGGCCCCTGGCGAGGACAGCGAGGTCATCCTGTAGTAAGTGCCATGCCATGGCGAGCCAAGCTTTCTGACCTTGTGTTCATGTTTTTACTTGGATGCAAGGAGTAATTTTTTCCTTGTGCATGTGCCATCTTGCAGCCCACAGGCTATCTTCAAGGACCCTTTCAGGAGAGGAAACAATATCCTTGTAAGTGACCACTTCTTTTCTTTCTTTTTTTTTGCATTCGTAGGTGACCACTTTTAGTAATATCATGGAAGTGATCTGTAGTTGTATAGTAATAGTCAACTATGTATAGGATGTATTATTGAAAAAGAATCAACTTTAATTTGTTTTGATGTAGAAGTTGAATTATCTGGACCCTGTAGTTGTTACCTGTCCCTGATGCGATATTGGACTTTTTGGATCTTGATCTGCTCATGCAAGTTGTATCTAGGACGGACTTTTTGGATCTTGATCTGCTCATGCAAGCTGTATCTAGGACGACTCGGGATGCAAAGATTTATATATTTTTGTTTATTGGGTGTGATTGTCTGGTATACCTAACTATAGTTGAGGAATCCAATGGGTCATTTCGTTACCTTCTCTAATAATTGAGATCACTTTTACTAAATTCACATAACCTGCAGGTCATGTGCGATTGCTACACCCCAGCTGGCGAGCCGATCCCCACCAACAAGAGACATAATGCTGCCAAGATATTTAACAACCCTGAGGTTGCTGCTGAGGAGCCCTGGTATGTAAATAATTGCTTAATAATTATCACGTCACAACACTTCAAACAATCTTCTAATTATTTTGGATGATGATTGATTGACTGATCATATTGTTCTTGCAATGACAGGTACGGTATTGAGCAGGAATACACCCTCCTACAGAAGGAAATCAACTGGCCTCTTGGCTGGCCCATTGGTGGGTTCCCCGGTCCTCAGGTACATCTCATTTCTTTGTTTGCTTAAGGCTTGCTTGCTTGCTTGATTTTTCTATTAAGTTTGTTTGAAGTGTAACCTAACTGGCCCCAATTTTCTGTGTGTTTAGGGTCCTTACTACTGTAGTGTCGGCGCTGACAAGTCGTTTGGGCGTGACATAGTTGACTCCCACTACAAGGCTTGCCTCTATGCCGGCATTAACATCAGTGGCATCAACGGAGAAGTCATGCCAGGACAGGTGAAATACTAGTGTACATTGCCATTTTCTGTATCTTGAAATTACTGTTTTTCTGACTATGGTAACATTACGATTGGTCTTCAGTGGGAGTTCCAAGTTGGTCCGGCTGTTGGCATTTCTGCCGGTGACCAAGTGTGGGTTGCTCGTTACATTCTTGAGAGGATCACTGAGATTGCCGGTGTCGTTGTCTCGTTTGACCCGAAGCCCATCCCAGGAGACTGGAACGGTGCTGGTGCTCACTCAAACTACAGGTAAGATGCTCAAATAGACACATATGTTCGTTCTAACTTTGTCATGTACTCTGCTGATCACGGTTGCCTTGCATTCAGCACCAAGTCTATGAGGAACGATGGTGGCTACGAGGTCATCAAGGCCGCCATCGAGAAGCTCAAGCTGAGGCACAGGGAGCACATTGCCGCGTACGGTGAAGGCAACGAGCGCCGTCTCACCGGCAAGCACGAGACCGCCGACATCAACACCTTCAGCTGGGTATGCACGCACCGTGCATTCTTCTTGTTCTGAATGACCTGAATTCATATCTCGTTGCAAGGCTGATTCCGAAAACTATGTCCGCTTGCTCTGCAGGGAGTTGCAAACCGTGGCGCGTCCGTCCGCGTCGGCCGCGAGACGGAGCAGAACGGCAAGGGCTACTTCGAGGACCGCCGGCCGGCGTCAACATGGACCCCTACGTGGTCACCTCGATGATCGCCGAGACCACCATCGTCTGGAAGCCCTGAAGCGCTCCAATTCTGCTCGCCGTGTTAGTCGGTTTGGTGGTGGCCATTGGAGGATTCGGCAATTGCATTTGTGCTGGGAAAAATGCAAACTTCTCGTTTCATTTCCGTCTGGTTACATACTAGTACTCCATTTAGTTAGGTCTCAGTCCGGTCTTTTTGGTCTTTGGGTGGTGGCAAGAGGTGTGTCAACATTGCCGTTTGGGTGCTTTGTGTAATCTAATAATGTCCGTACCGCAGCCGTGGTACCCAATGTACCTGTCTCACGTTACGGATGGTGTCGCCGCTCTCATCTTCGTGTGCTTTATTAGTAGTGATGCAACTTTGGAGTGCTTGGTGCGCTTCTGATGGCGAGAATCATTGCTCTGCAGACGGTGGGTGGCAACATTATTATGAGATAATTATAGTAATAAAGCTTTTCTTAGGTCAGATTAGAGTTATGTTTTCAGATACTTTTTTTTTGGGGGGGGTGCAGCTTGCACGGAACGTTCGTTTCGTCCAGGCAATTACGGTGTTCTTCTATTGGGATTTGGGAGCGAAAATATTCAGCTTAAACGGTGGCCTCCAAAAGCAGCGATTACAAAGAAGAGAATTTTCTAATCCGGCAAAGACGACGGCGCCATTGAAAAGAAGACAGAAAAGATTTACTGAAGAAAACATCGCTCGATTTGCTCTGTACGTCGCCCAATGTGCTAATAGCTCCCAGGGTATGGAGCTGCACGTATAGAGCGGTGAATACAGCCTTGATAATGCCATCGACATTTCTACGATGCAGGGCATCCATGATCCGTGCGGACCGAGCCTCAAGGAAATCGATCGCATGAAGAACATTTGGGACTGGTTTAGATTATAAGATTAGGGATGTTGTAATGTAAAAGGGGGTGGCGTGGTTTGATCTAGACCATGCAAATGAAGCAAAAGCCCAGATTTGAGGATGACTCTAGGGGATCTGCACCCAGTGTACACGCTCCTTTCGCTCCGAGAAAGCGCTGCCCGACAAGGCCACAACCGGAAGGTGAAACTTTCTTTCCCAACAAACAGAAGCAGGTCGATAGCTCGGATCAGCTGACGGAATAGTAGTATGCAACTTGCAACACCAACCTATATCATTTCAAGTTTTTCAGACAATCCAACCACTCTTAGTGACGCCATTATTATGGCCTTCTTTTCTTGACGTTGATTCACAATGTTGACCTATGGCTGGGCAATTACAGTAACCTCACCAACTCCTGCAACTTCGTATAGGTACAATGCAGATTATCACTCCCCATCACGTCTTGAATGGCGACCCCATCTTTCTTCTACCCCTCTACCCGATCAACCTGCTGGTCTCCTGGTCTTTCTCACAGCAAAGTAACATAGTCAGTTTAGCTTACCGGTCACTAACACATCTCTCAGAATCTCGTTGATTCCAATGTCGAAACACGATCACTTAGTCAAAATACACTGCGAATTGGTTGTAGAACTGTGACCCAAAAGGCAAGCCTAAGGCCGCCATCCTTTAGTTGCTGAAAGGGCTGGTTAGTCAAGTCCAACCCCTAGCATGATCACCATGGATCGGCAAGAAAGCAACAAATCAGCAAGTGACACTTCGTGCTGCGAAAAGCTAACGACACTACCTTACTCTCTTGCAGTTCTAGCTTAGCTCTAATTTTATGATAAACCACTCTGGTTCCGAGGAGAGGAGAGAACTGTATATGGCAGCAATTTGCAGCTCTGATGAGAGGCACCAACAGAAAAGACAGAAATCGGGAGTAGGATACTGGGATAATCAGATAGATAACTGTTCAATGAATCATGACGCTACCAGGAGTGGCTCAATTCAACGCTGCATTTGGAGGAAAAACCCTCATTATATTATGTGCCCGCCTTGGTGCAGTTCTGATTGTGGTCGAGATAAATCCTTCTCTCTGAGAAACTTATCGACGATCAAGTCACCGATCTTCTGAAATAAGCAGAGGAAAATGACAAAGAGAGAATGAGAGAGAATGAGATTGCTCTTTATTACTATGAACTAGATCTTTTCTGAGGTGCCCTTGACAAGGCGATGGACTAATCCTAATTACACCGGCGTAATTCTTCTATGCTATTGAATCAGATTTGAAACATGAATCTAATGCCGATTGTGATGCTTCAATCGATACCCTTGTTCCTCCGTGCTCTATCTTTAAATAACCATCGAATGGGTGATGATTACTCTTGGAGAAGACAAGCTGTTGGAAGTGACGCGTTCAATCGAATGATCGATTCACGATTAATGAAACGATGGCGATCGTCGGTTGGTGTCTGTGAGATATTAAACCGTATAGTGGTTATTACCATCAGATGAAAAGATACTCTGCTCATAGTCGTAGCAGGCATTCATGTCGAATTCTGTGTAGTCAGCCAGGTCGAACCAATTCTCCTAGTTCCATTCTCCTGCCATGGAAGTATTAGAATTGAGAGAATAAAGAGAACCTGGAATAAAGAGAACCTGTCGACGAGAAATCACCGGAAGTTTCCCACAGTTAGCGCCAACTGTCAATGATCTAGTACTGATCTTACGTATGATTGTTTGTTTCGGGGGATCTCCTAGAATAAAATCAAGTAGAGAATGATACATAGATTTTATCTGAGTTCAAATATTCTCCGGAGAGAATAACAACTCTACTCCTATGTGGATGTATTGAGTGTCTTGATTACAATCAAGAGAAAGATTAAAATCTAATTTCTTGTGCTCCAGTTGCTCTCTCGATCAATCCGTCCTTCTACCTCTCGACTTGACCTTTATATAGCGTATGAAGAGGTGGCAGTTCCTCCGGGTGAAGAGGCGCCTCAACGCTCCAAATGATGAACCGCTTGATGGTGGTTGTCGTTAGGGACGTGGCACCCCCACGTCATCAGGTAGTTATTGTCAGAGACATAGGTGATTTATGCGGTTATTCAGAGAGAATAACAGCGTATATTAAATACCCCATGTGTTAAACACGGTGCATAAGACTCTCTAACCGACTGGGCCCACATGTCTGTAGACTCCATCGATAAAGGGTAGTCGTAACCGACTAGGTTGTGGACATACTTACGACCACAAGGTGCTCATAGTGGAGGCTCATAACCTAACGCGTAGGAAAGATTACGACTAGAGACTAGTGGTAGAAGAGGCTTACGACCAGGGGGTGGTCGTAGCAGGACTTGCGACCACTCGATTAAGCTTGCCCCTTACGAATGGTAAGGGGTATACCTCTGAGTAATATAAAGATATTGTTATCTATAATATGAATTACAGATAAATAATTAAATGAAGATTATTAGATCCTCGTCAATTTCAATCGCCAATTCAAATGACAACAGAAGTGGATGACGACAAGCAGATCAACGAGGTCCTTGGCGTCAATTGGAATGGCGACAGAACCTACTTTTATAAAAAATGACTATTGTAATTATATTTTAAAATAGTACTATTTTAAAAATCTCTCATTCACCATTCGTCATTCAACTCATTACATCTCAGATCATTACAAATAATTGTGAGCATCAGTCAGGCATGCATCTAGACATCGTCATCTCAGAAAGCATTGTCTCACATTCACCATTCGTCATTCAACTCATTACATCTCAGATCATCACATCACAAGCACAAGTACAGCCTGAACCAGTAGGTTACAGGGGGAAGGGGGGGGATTCAATCTTACCCATTGTAGGGCTTGAGCGGAAAGGAAGAGTGAGGTCCTGGGAGACCAGTGGAGATCCCCCAAGACCAACATAGCCAATAGTGGCGCCATGGCAGCGAAGTCGAGCGGCGGCAGCGTCGGGCGCTTGTTGGCGAGTTACAGTGGGGAGGATACATGGAGGGGCTTTGGATAAGAGTAGATCCAGGTTAGGGAAGCGAGGGAAACCAAGGAGGAGGTCATCCATGGCCTAGTATCACAACATCGGCGTGTGAGGCAGAAACGTGTCGGGCGGTGGCGGCGCTCAGGCGGTTTAAGTAGTGGATATCGAGAGAGCTCGGGAGGCCATCGGGAAGGTGAGGCTAAGCGGAGGTCGGCGGCATCCTGGCATAAACGGTGGAGCCAGTGGCGTGGCGGAGGAAGGCGGCATCTGGCGGTGTCGATCACGAGAGGCGGAGGCGGCGAGCCACAAGCATCGTCGCGAGGCGGAGATGGGGGTGTGGTCGCAACTCGCGAAGGAGGCGACCGACGGGAAAACTTTCCGCCGTGGGTAGTCGAGTTTTTTTCCGGTGGAAGCAGGCGTGATTAGGACAGAAAATCCATATCTCGTGAGCATCCAAACAAACATTCTGGCTAGGCGAAGAAATTTTCCTGTAGATTTCCATCCCTAGGAATTGGCCAGGATCGGCCAACATTATGATTCCTAAACAAGCCCTAAGGCAGCCGTTCGCCCTGTCCAGCGTCTCTCATCCTCTCTCTCTCTCTCTCTCCCTGCTCTGAACGCCCACCTCCCACCCCTGCTTCCACGCGCCATCGTCCACCTCCAGGAACTGGATTCGGTCCTAGAGGTCCCTGTGGTAGTGTGGTGATGTCCACGGACGCCTTGCAGCTGGTACGCGTCATCACGGTGGCTGCGGCAGCCTCCACCTCCGCGCCCCTCAGCGTCAGCGCCCTCTGCAGCTTCCTGCTGCAGAACACCTCCACCTCGGCGATGCATATGGCGGTCACCGGCTGGTGGTCGAAGAGCGTGAGCTCGAACCTCCTGTAGCTCAGGAGCTTCACGCCTTTCCCCAACGAGAGGACCTCGTTGTTTCGCCACGTCGACGAGCTCCGCCAATAAGTTGACGGGCGAGGATGCCGACTTGCCGAGACCCAGAAGCGCTTCCGGTCCTCCACCACGGCGTGCCCTCGCAATCACGTCCCCAACCAGGCAACCTGCGAAAAAATTACACGCATCGAACACCTTGAAATGTACGAACACCGTGCACGGATGGATGCGTGCGTCGATCGATGTACATCAGTACATGTAGCTCGTGCCCGAGCACCGTGGCGATCTCGGCGTCCTTCCCGCAGCGTTCGAGGAGCCCGGTGGACACCTGGATCTCTCACCGGTGCGGGTGCTACACCCTTTGACGTGCCTAGTCTCAATCACACAGACCATCCGGTCCACCGTCCACGCAGTCGAGGCGGCGCCTGATCGTCTCGGACAGTCTTCCCTTCCAAAAAAAGCTTGTCGTCGCGTCGCCGATGGACGCAATGGTCGCGGCGTCGCATGGAAGCGTTGTGTTTTGCATGGTACCAGGCTACCAGCTAGCTAGCAGCCTAGCAGGTTCCGGAGAGGGTATCAGTCTCAGGAGACGGCCGGGGAAAGGATGTTCTTGCAAAAACTATGTTCCTTTAGTATCCTGCACATTGTCATGTTTTTATCTTGTAATTAAACTTACAAGTTAAGGTTTGTAAAAGCGAGGGCAGTCCAATCAAAAGTACAACCGTACAAGATCTGGCTATATGACCTTATCACACAAAAGGAGCTCAGACTGCGTTCCAAAAGAACCATGCAAAATTGCAGACAGACTAGAAGAAAATAGAACATGCATCTGGACGGATCCAAGAAAAAATGTTGCTGGACCAACGAACTCATAACGCTAACTAGTGGCTCGATCATAACACTAACTAGTAGCTTAATAAACTAACGATATGTATAAACGGGGGAATAAATTAACGACGATGTATCATGAAAAATATTTCACTTTACAAAAGCGGTTACCTCTCGTAGACTTATATAGTTGCTCTTTACGTTCTTTCTTCTTCAAAAAACGATCTATCAACATCATCACTTGGAATTATAGCTAGAAAGCCATCATCACTTGGGACTGTAGCAAGAAAGTCCTGCTCCACGAAGCAAATGATATAATCATTCATAAATTGATCACCGATACCATTACGTTTAGGATTTGGTTGGAACGGGAGGGGAATTTCCGATCTCGGGACTCGTCCAAGCAGCAAAACAAATTGGGCCAGGAAAAATTCCTCCGCTGGGGTATTCCCTGTGGATCGATCTCTAGTCCCGGTCGATCCCGGCCTTTCCAAACAAAGCCTTAGGTGGGCGACTGGGCAGAAGAACGATTTCGTTCTGAGGAGGAGCGATCTATCACATCGTTATTTGAAATTGTAGCTAAAAGCCTTGCTCCACGAAAGCAAATGATAGAATCATTCGTAGATTGATCACCGATACCGTTACGTACTTACGTTTAGGTGGGCGACTCGGGGCAGGAGAACGAGAGCGTTCTGAGCAGGAGCGGCGCTGAGGAGGCGAGGGAATCGAGGCTTCTGCATTGAGGACTTTTTTTGTTTTGTTGAGAAAATGCATTGAGGACTTGAGAGGCGAGTCTGTGTTGGGCTGCTGGGCGCTGGCTTGAGCCTTGTCTCCTTGATTCCCTCAGCGAAGTGGGCTGCTAGGCAGGAGGTAGCAAAAAGCCCTGGGGGCTGCCGGCTGGAGTCAATTGTTGACATACTACAAGGGGTACGTGGGCTGGGATAGAGGCCATCGGTGTCATTTGATCCCGGCCTAAATCTGTAGATCCGCCCGTATGCATCCAAGCAAGCAACGGCAAAGGCATGCTGGTAAGTTAAAAACATAGACGAAAGAAGATTGAAAGACGGGGAGCAGCTAGCGCTGGGATAGGATCTATCGTACCCTTTTGACTTCTCTCCGTAACATGTCCTGTCCGACGTACATACATATTTTTTTAAACATATGCAACAAAATATTTGGATCTCGAAAAATATTTTTCGAGGTCCATATTCTTATCAAATTTCACTTAAAAATTAAAAGATCCCGTTAGCATACATAGATATACTTAAAAAATAAGCACAAAAGTTTGAAAAAACATTAATCGATGATGCTATAACCTTTGCAACATTTTGAAAACACAAATGCAGCAATTTGGGAGGCACTTGCAACAAATTATTAGAACTCTTGCAACAAATTTTCAAGTATCAGGCATCTCAAGTGACCCAACATTTAAGGCTAACTTATGAAACATTTTGATTTCGTTTGTGCAACAACCAGCAGGACAATTTCAACATTAAAAATATTTTGAGAAAAAACTCATTTCAATAATTCTTACATAACATTGAAAAAACACCTAACACGCTCGGCCTTAGGCTTTGGACAACATGATGACCATGACGGAGGTGGTGGTCGGCTGGAGGAGATGACTTCGGGCGGTGTGGTGGCGGCTGGTCGTGGGGAGGCAGGCGTGGGGCAGTGGCGGGTAGCACCATGGTGCCATTCATGAAGGTTCTTGATCGGTCATGGCGAGGCCGAGGAGGAGGATAGAGGTTGTAAAGCCTGAGGAGGTAACGGCTCACTACCATGGTCTCTAGTGCGATACTCCCCACTGTATACGTCATCAGGGAGCCTTAATGTGTCGCCACCGGACTTGGGGAAAAAGCATGGGAGAGGGTGTGGAGCATAGAAAATAGGGAAAGAGAGGGGTTGTGTGTCCTGCATGTAGGGGAATGGAGGTGCTGGTTGGAAACAGGAGTCACGGAAGTGGAGTTGGATAGACCAAGTTGAGTAGATAAGGATTGGATGAGTGGATACGGATCTGGAAAAGCAAATGCACCATGAAAAGTTTTTGTTTGGTTGATACTCTCGGAACGACTTAACAACAAAAAGACATGTTGCAGAGAAGACAAATCACAATTCAAGACAACCATAATTGTGTCCTCTGTTAGGATCATGTTGAAGAAACCATGCTGCATCTTTTTCTTCGATTGTTCTTTCAGCATGAGGTGCTGAAACTACCTACATATTACATGGCACAATTCATTAGAGCTTCATCAGAGGACGCGGGATGCACGCCATTCTTTCTTCATGGATATTTTTATTATTGCATCTTGTCATATTTGGAAAACAGCGCAATGGAAAGAATGTTGGTCCTTCATATACCAATTGGAAGAATCAGTCCAAAAGAGGAGTCGCACTTCATTTGTAGAGTGAAATAACCTCACAAATCAAACTTAACTGGCTCGCTAAAGTCTCTAATCTGATTTAGTCCCAGTTTGGGTTGTACTTCCATCCGTCTTCTACATACACCCTTTTTATTTTATAATATATATTTCTGTCGAGGCCTCCTCTACAGTATCCTTTAATTTAAAAAAGCCACCTAGTCTCTAGCGACGTCAGGTCAAGGATTCTCCTTGAAAGGCCGTCGGACAGATGCTCACAAACAGAACACGCTAAACGCACTGAAGACCTGAACCTGGTAGAATGATGGAATGACGGCCAACCGACACAGTACGAGAGCAAACCATGAAAGAAGTGTGCTAAAATAGGTAAATAGCTAGCTATAGCTTTTTTTGACATTGCCGCGCGAAAATAGCGATTTAAAACCTTGATTACCCATCAATGCTGGTTCTTGAGCTGCCACATGACATGATGTGTGGAAGCACAGGAGCACATCTCCTTTTATTCTAGTTTATTTGAAATAGATAAGCTTGAAATTGCACACCAATGATCACATAATACAAAAGCGCTCACATTAGATTGATTCAATTTGTTGCATTAGAAAGCGCTCACATTAGAGTAATTACATTTGTTGCATTAGCAGTTCATCAATTACTTCAATTGATCAATAGCCGTATCAAATTCTGATGAAAAGTTGTAAACAAATAAATGGTAAAAACTAGAAACATCAAGCAACAACCAATGAAGTAGAACAAGTTATGCATTCCAACAAAGATAAGGCAACACAGATCAATCACGAAAAGAGCTATAAGAACATCAACAGACTGAATATGGATCAAATTCTCTGACTCCTTCGAAAATTCCAGTATCATCCTCTCATTGCATCTCATACTCTCCATTGCAGGAAATAGGTTGCTACATACCATACCTTCACGTGTCAGCGATTTGTTTCACACGCCAGCAATGAGTATGAGACTGGAATTGTACTTTGCACCATGTAAACTTCCAGTCTGCGATTTGTTCTTGGTTTGAATGAGTACTACTATTCTCCCAGCTTAATGTAAACCAAGTCACGTTCCAGACAACAAAAGTTGGCTTACATCGTTTAATAGGAAAACAGAGAACAAATTCCATTCTGTTTCATTTGATTCGACATCAAGTTGACATCAGCCTCCAATTGCAAGCACCCGAACCCTCCCGGAGAAATGTGGCAAAAATCATAGAATGAGACCCATCACGTCACAACAAGGCACCTAGCCACAACCAATTTCAATTCCCGTGTGCTAAATTTCTCAAGCATGGTACCAAGATCGACGAGTATTAACGACCTTCACACAAATCTACACCGATTCATGACAAACCATGTAAAATTATGATTCCAGCTACCAAATTTAACCTAGAAAGTCACATTTGCGACAACATCTTCGAAGAACGTTGCTCAATTATGATCTTTATAACATAGAGACCTGAAATTACTCAAATTAGATCTGAAGCAAATACTAGAACGCTCAAATCAGGATATCGATCTCAAGCATCCACACTACAAAAAAAAACACGAAGCCCATGCATCACATGATATATCTAGGAACAGAAACAAGTAATAAGAAGAAACAGCAAGACCACCGGCCGAGACGGGACGGGTTGCGATACTGGGACCGGATCAGTCGTCGCGCTTCTTGAGCTTATCGACGCGCTGCTGGAGCTGGTCCAGCCTGACGACGAGGGAGGTGACGGAGAAGAGGATCCAGTAGAGGAGCAGCGCGGCGGCGATGAGGAGAGCGTTGCGCTGCGACTTCATGATGGACTTCTGGTGGCGGAGGTGCTCCGAGGGGGTGCAGGCGTGCTCGTCGCCGCAGGTGGGCCGCGTCTCGTACTTCCAGTAGATGTCCATGGCCAGGAAGAGGCAGAAGGGCACCACCGACATCATCGGCTTTAGCGCGCTGCGCACCACCGAGATCAACCCGCGCCGGAGCCCGTCCAGCCCCGGCAGCGTCAGCAGCAGCAGCATGATGGCCTCCGCGCCCGCCGTGTAGCCGAGCACCACCCACTCCAGCGCCATCGCGACCGGTCGGCTCGGTTCGGGTTCGATTCGCCGGGGATTTTGGTGTCGATTGTGGAAGAGGATTTGGGAGATGGGGATCGGCTGTGCGGGCGAGGCTTTTGCCTTTAGCGAGGGAGGAGAAGCGGGCGGTGGATCGGTGAGGGGGCTGTTGGGTGGAAAGGGTCTACGGATGCGAGGCTTGGAAAAGGAAAGGCTTCTTAGAGGTTCTCGTAGACGCGGTTCAGGCAGTGCACCAGATTTAGATGGGCGACACGTTCGAGGAACTTGATGGCTGAGTCATGGGTGTACAGGAATGGCCGGATGAGCACGAGAAACTTCGTGCCGGCCACCGAAATCATCGTGGACGGTTCTGAGACTCGTAGACGAAAGGCACGAAGCAAAGAGAAAGGGAAGGTTTTCTTCTTCTTTGAGAGAGAATATTTTTGCACCTTTGCTTCGCTGTTTAAGTTTGGGATTTCGGCACGACCACGCCAACCCGTTTCGTTCGGTACTTCTAGAACATCTGTATTACAATAATCATCGTTATCTGGGTTTTCTCATCATCTCATGGGTAGAGGTGTAAGTGGGGCGGCTATAACTTTGTTTAGTTGGTACTTCTAGAACAAGCGTATTCTGATAATCATCGTTATCGGGGTTTTCCATCATCCCATGGGTAGAGGTGCAAGTGGGGCGATTTGCAGACGACCACCTCGCCTATAACCATGACAGTCGCACCTCCTTGCGCCGCAGCCGCTTTGTGCCCCCCCATGTGACCGTAAGGCATCCCTCCTCCTCCTACCGACAAATCTGGAATCCTCTGCAGAACCTCTCCTACTTCTTCTTCCACTTGACAAGCCACGCGCCTCACTTAAGAACCTCCCTACTTCCCTCTCTCCTCCTCGCCGCCTCCTCCTCGCCGCCCTCTCTCGTAGCGCTCTCCTCGTCCTTCAAATGCTTTGGTGCCTCCTCTACCTCCTCCGCAGGCCAGCGCCCGCTCGCCACCTCTGTGCCGCGCCTTCTCAAGCAGAGACCTCGTGGGCCTCGTTAAATCGTCTTCTCACTCTCATGGGATCCTCATCTTCTCCACGCTTGCCCTCGGCGCCCATGCCCGTCGTCTGCGCATGAAGCCTTCCATGTCCCCAAGGATCTCTTTACGGGCCAGGCAGAGCCGGGCGGTGTGGCGGGCCCATCAACTTGCTCTCCTTCATCACCAGCGCCACTGCAGGGCGCATCCGAGGTGCCTATTACTGCCACATGTCTGCTCTTCTCCGCGAGAGCGCCCTCGAGCTCATCGAGGTTGGCAAGGCCCATGGCGTGTCGGCGTAGAGCTCGCCGGCGACGCATATTTGTGTGTGGTTTTCTTGAAAAAGATTTGTTGTTGTGTGGTTAATGCAATGACGATGGCGATTCTGATTTGTGATGTTCTATTTTTGGCGGCGACGGCAAGCAGGGAAGGGTTGCCAGCTGCGGTGGTTCAACCAACTGGTCGCCGACACGATGCTCGCGGACTCGCGGTGTGCAAGGGAGGAGGGGGAGGGGCTCGGACTTGGCATGTGGGGAAGAAGTAGATTAAATGGCGAGGAAAGAAGTCGGCGCCTGGGAGGTTGAGGAGGAAGGGGACGTGTAACGTCCTAATTTTTCGGAGTTTCTGATATTTTCAAAAATAAAAAAAATAAACAATTGGTTTTGTTGAATTGCTCAAGCTTAACTGGGAGATTTTGGAAATTTGCAGCGGTTTAATATGAACTAATCCAACTTTAACTAATTCGAGTTCGGTTTCTCTAGAGTTGTTGGAGTTCTCTTGTGTTGAAATCCTCTTCTTCTGTTTGCTCCAGACCTCCCTCTCAGTTTAGACCTCCCTTTTGGTTTAGACTTCCCTCTCGTTTGGACCTCCCCTTCAATCCAGACTCCCTCTCGGTTTAGACCTCCCTCTCGTTTGGACCTCCCCCTTTGTCCAAGACCTCCAGATGGTCCTGGAGACTTGCCACGACCATCCCTTGTGTCAAGACCACCTTCTTGGTCTTTTTGCAAAGACCACCCCTTAGGTTACGACCACCCTTTTGACCGCGACCTCCCCTTTGGTTGGACCACCCTTCCGAGTTTTGACTGGCCCCACCTATCAGCTCTGTTCACCTTCTTCTTCCTCCCATTGCGTCACTACTGATGCAAAGGTTCTCGAGCATTAAATGTTGTCTTTTCTGCAGTACCCGTTTCCCCCCTCTTGTCTCCTCCCAGACCTACTCCCATCTCCTCCTTCACCTAGCCTTGAGCACGTGTGCTTCAGAGTCTCTTAGCTGCTCTTCCCGTTCTTCCCCGCTATAAAAGCCTAAGCAGCTCCCTCTTATCACCTTTTCCTCACCCAGCTCCCTTGCTCTCTTGCTCTCATCCCAGCTTCTCAGTGCTTGTAGTTTCGCCAAGAAGTTCGCTGGAGCCGCGCCGTCGCCAAGGAGCTGCCGGAGCTGCGTCGTCTTCGATCACCTCGCCGCTGAAGAGTTCACTGGAGCCCCTGCACCGTTCGCCGTCCTCCTCCAGGCCTCTTCTCTCTCCTCTCTCTCTCTCTCTCTCTCTCAGTCTGGGTGAGTTTCTCTGAGCCCTGTCCTCATTTTTGTTCTCTCACAACCACGTTACGTAGTTGTGTCCCTTTTTCGACCACGTGAGTAGTCGTATCCTTCGTAGGACCTCAGGACCTCCTCCTTTGGACCTCCCCCTCATCTTTCTTTTGGTTTTAGTTTGGTGCTTTCGTTGGAGTTTTTGTGGTTTTGTTGTATTTATTTGGCTCTTTTTGCATATGTAGATTCCGGCTTCTCCGAAGAGTTCTTGGACCCGACGACCTCTACCCAAGAATCGCAATTCTTCAACGAAGGTAAGTCGTAAACCTTTGATCATGTCGTCCCCAGTTTGCAAAATTATATTGTTTTATACCAACATGTATGGCTATTTGTATAAAATAGTTTGGGAATTAGCTAAACACCTACTCGTCCGGACGACTCCTTGAATACTTGTGTTTAACATGTTGACATGTACCTTTGGACACCATATGTCGGTAATCTTAGTTGGACATTGTTATTGTGAGAACCAATAAGGGTGCGTATATTGCTTAGACCTGTTTAGTTATGCGTTATCTCTCGATCACTTGTTTCAATGGTGATTAAATTTGACTAAGAGATTATAGAATTGTGGCATGTGTTGCCTTGGCATGTGTTGCCTGGCATGTGTTGCCACAGCACGCATTGCTTACACTTCTTGTGACCGCTAATAAAACTTATTGTGCCATGGCTAGGGTGGTTATTGGTCAGGTTGAACCCAAAATATTTTCGCTCGGGCGAGTGATCGTGTAGTAAAGGGGGCGCAGTAAGCACACTGGGATAAGGGGGTATCACCTGAGCAACCATTAAGAACTTAACCTTGTAAGCCATTGATCCGAGCCATACCGTTCAACCACAAGTCCATACTGGGGTGGACCTGGCTGTCTAATTAGTAATTCTTTGGTTTGGTTTTGTCATGGTGGCATGATCTCCGAATTACCGGATGGAATCACATGGCGCAAGAGGGGGTCCAGAATGGCAAAACCTTAGCGAAGCGAGCAAGAGTCAAAACAGAGCTTTGTAAAGGCCTTGTCACGTGCTCTAGCCTACTTACTCAAGGTAGTGAGCAGGGGCATCAACGGGTGCCAAACAAACTAAAGAGGTCGTGTCTTGTGGGTAAAGTTGTACAACCTCTGCAGAGTGTGAAATTATTCGAATAGCCGTATCCCCGGTTATGGACAATGCCTGGTGATTTCACGTAAGGGGTAGACTTTCTCAAAATTGTTGGTCTTTGTTAGCTCCGAGTGGTCTGGGCAATGACCAGGGTGGTCACAAGTGGTCCGGGAAGTGAACAGGGTGTTCATGAGTTGTTTTCAAAGAAACTTGTTTACTTATGTATGAATTTTTCAACTTGTGCTTTGCAATCTACTTACTGTATTTCCATTCAATATTGCTTTTTGCAAAGTAACCATAAAGACCTCCTTGTCAAGCCTTACATGAATACTATTTGCATATATTTTCGTACGGCTTGCTGAGTACATTCAAAGTACTTACGGCTTTGTGCCTTCTGGTTGATTAGCAGCTGAAGAAGACGTCCCAGGGAGCTCCGAGCTCTGGGAAGAGGAGGTCTTCGAAGACCTTGCGTGCTAGGACGTCCTCCACTTGATTGCCTGTGGGCATGTCGAATAGCCTCCGCGTGTTCTTTTGTTTCCGCTGTGAGCTCTTTTGTTGTAGCTCTGTGCGGCAGACCTCTGTAAAAAGCTTGACCATAAGGTTTTTCTTTATTATTGTTAATGTATCTGCTTCTTCTTTAGTTTGTTGTATGGTGTGATTACATCGTTGTTGAATTGTGCGGACTAGCGACTGATCGTGGGACTAGTCCAGTTTGCATAGTGGGCCCCGGGGGTTGTTTACCCGGCGTGACGAGACGCGATGGCGCACAAATGGCGGAAGGAGTGCAGTGGTGGTGGCATCGCCGTCGCGTGGTGGACGCCACTCGACGGGTGAGGTATGACCCAGCGGGCAATGCGGGTCGGCCTGCTTTAGAATGCTATGATTTGGTGAGCTGTTGCAGGCTATTTAGTGGGCTGTTTTGCGGGGTGGGCTAGCGGTTTAGCGGATAGGCCTGCTGTAACATCCTTATTTTCTGGGCTTTTTGAAAATTTTCAAAATTTAAAAGTAACCATTTGATTTTATTAATTGATTAAAGCTTAACTTGAAATTTTAGAATTAAAAGCAATTTAATTTGAATTAATCAAACTTCAATTAATTCAAAGTTGGTTTATTTTAGTTTTCTGGTTTCTATTTGGATTTAAAGTCAAAAATATTATTTTAAGTATTTTATTGGATTTTAGAAAGGGTTTTCCTTTTTGTCCCCAAAGCTAACAATAATTTATTTGCAAAATCAAAGGCTAAAGTTAAGTTGAAATTATTTTTATTAGGTTCCAAATAATTCAAGTAATTTCTGTGTATTTTTCTTAAATTTTTGGACTTTATTTACTATTTTCTAAAAAGGATTTTCATTTTCCGGTATTTTCTTAAATCAAGAACCTATTTAAATCTTCCTATTCACCTTGGGTCGAATCCCTCGACCCATTTTCCTTCTTACCTTGCTCCATGCGGCCCACTTCTTGCCTTGACTGCTCCACGCGCCTTCTCCTCCTCGCCGCCTCGGCGACAAGTGGGCCCTCTGTCGACCACCATGCCGTTGCTCATCGTCTCCTCCTCCCTTGGTTGGCGGCACATCTTGGTCTTGTGACGTCAATACTGCGTATTTTCTTGCGCCACACACCGCCTCGCCCATCCACTGTCGTCTTGCGTCACCTTTATCCCGTCGTGCCGTGCTCGCCGCCACTCCCACTCTGCCCCTTCTTCTCGTTGGGCGCCCATGTCCTGCGCCAGTTGGAGCCGCTCGTGCGCCCATGTCGCCATCTCCCTTCCCCGAGCCTATTTAAAAGCAAGCAAGGTGCCCTCGAGCTCTCTCTCATTCCCTCTGCTCCTCTCTCTCGTCCTCGGCTTTCATGGTTTGAAACTTCCTTCTTCTAACGTGAGCTTCACTCCGCCTCTCTAGCCTTGTCGGCAGCCTCCTCCGGCCTCTTGGTCTCCACCTCCCGCATCATCGCTCGCCGCCAGTCTCGTCGCGTGCCTCCTCGTCGCTAAAGCCAGCGGGGCCTCCACCTTCCACCTTCACCACTGCTTTCCACCTCGCCGCCGGTCACCTCTTCGCGCCTGGCCTCCAAAACCGTGAGCCCCAACTTCGTCGCGTTCTCCTTTAGCCGCCGGTGCCCTTGCTACTGGCCAACTTCGCCATCATGGCGAGCCCTTGAGCCCTTAAGCGCCACCGGTTCGGTCTGACGTGGTCGCCATGCGTGGCGCTTCGTCGCCACCTCGACCTCCCTTGCTCACGTGGTCGCCTAGTCACTGCTGACGTGGCATTTCCATTCTTTTCCCGTTAAAAAATAATTCAACCGACATCATGCTGACGCAATAAAATGAATTTCCTTTAGAAAAAATAATTCAGAAAATCCCGAAAATCTCTTTTTCTTCATTTTATGTATTTCCAAACTTCGAAGGCCATATTTTCTCCATCCAAACTCCAATTCGGTGATTCAAATTTCTAAATTCATTACCTTTCTATTGATGCTTGTTTGGTAATTTTTGGATTTTATTTGAGATTGCTTTATTTATTTGGCTTTGTTCGCACGTATAGATTAGGCGTTTTGGAAGAATTCATCTCAACTCTTCAACGAAGGCAAGTCGTAGACTTTTGACCGTGTCGTACCTAATTTATAAAATTATATTGTTTGATATAAACATGCATGGCTAGTTGTATAAAAATAGTTTTGTAAATAGTTAATTACCTAATTGCCATTATGCCTCCTTGATAATTACGAATGGCATATACTCTTGAATGACATAAATCCTTGGACACCATAGGTAGGTTAATTATTAGTTGGACATTATTGTACTACCAACTTGGGTCGTATTATGCTTAGCGATGCTTAGTCCGATGGATTCATGATCACTTACTCAAAGAATGATAAACTTGACTTAATAAATTATGGAATTGTGGCGGAGCCACTGTTGATAAAATTTGTTGTGCCATGGCAAGGGTTGTCATTTGGCCAGGTTGAATAAAATGATTTATGCTCGGCGAGTGGGCGGTGGCAAAGGTGGGTGCGGGAAGCACATTGGGATGCAGAAAGTCTCGTCTGAGCAACCACTAAGGACTTAACTTTGTGCGCCATTGATCTGGGCTTTACCATGCAACCACATGTCCATTTATGGGGTGGACTGGGCCAACTAATTAGCAATACTTTGAGTCGATTCTATTTGGGTTGATAAGTGGGCGCAAGAGAGGGTGATGCAATGAATCCTTAGCGACCAGAAGCGAGTCAAATTAAAGCTTTATAAAATCTTTGTGATAATCACTTAGTCACACCGGGCGTGAAATGTCGACATTATAAGATGATTATCTCTTGTGGGTCAAACTGTACAACCTCTCCAGAGTGTAAAATTATTCGAATAGCCGTGTCCCTGGTTATGAACAATGCCTAGTGATTTTACACGAGGGGTAGACTTTATAAAAATGTTGGATTGGGTTGGATGGATCTGTGTAGTTGGATTCGGTTAATGGTTAGGAAGTGGATAGGGTGTTCACTAATTATTTCAAAGAAAATTGATTACTTATGTATTAGTCTTTAAATTATACTTTACAATCTACTTACTGTATTTAATGTCAAATACTGCTTTCTGCAAAATAGCCATAAAGCTATCTTTGTCAAGCCTTGTATGAATACTATTTGCATACATTTTTCCTACGACTTGTTGAGTACTTTAAAGTACTTACGGCTTTGCGACATTTGTTGATCAGTCACCGAAGAAGAACCCGAAAACACCGAGTTCTACGAGGAAGACTATTTTGAAGACTATACGAATTAGGTCACGTCCTCCACTCGATTATTTGTGAGCATGTTGGGTGGCCTCCACAAGATGTTTGGTTTCATTGCAAGTTACCTTTTGTTGTTAAGCCTTGTGTGGCAAGCGTTGTAAGACTTGACCATAAGATCCTTTTGCTACTAAATATCATTAATTTGTCTACTTCATCTATAGTTTGTTGTATGGATATGATTACACCAATGTTGCAACTATATAAGCTAGCTACTGATCTGAGACTAGTTCAGAATACACAGAGAGTTTCAGAGTTGTATATCCAGGGTCCCGACACCCGCCCCACTTGCAACCCTACCCATAGGCTATGTCATAGTGGAACGAACATCAAACGAGAGCTAGTGTTGGTTGATGTGTCAAAATGAGGTGTTAGTATTTTGATTGATACAGTGGAGCATATTTAAGAACTTTAAAATACAGTGCACCGCACACAAGTTAGGAAGCATACTCTCCCAAATCCCATCCTCCGAAATCATATGGCGATACATATTAAATCGGTGGTTACTGGTTGGCAGTTCAAGCGTTGCCGTCTGTCTTGCTTGATTGCACGGGCACGACGGCCGTGGATGGCGTGTGTTTGGACCGGGACAGCACGGCCTCAATGGGAAAACGCGGCGGCTGTCGATGTCCCTCTCTTCTATGAGACGAAGGCCGCGCCCCCCATCCCGCCGTCCGCACCGCATGAAGCACTATTTCACAACGCACGGCCTATCCCGTCTGAACCGCGCGCCGCACGGCTCATACTCGGCAAGTCGGATGCCGGCGATGCACGGTGTGTTCCCCTCTCAGCCGCGGCGCTGCACGGGCACGCCCCATACTTCGTGAGGTCCGCGCTCCTCACGGTGTGTCGGCGTCTGAGCATGGTGCCGCGCGGCCCGCATTCCGCATTGTTCACGTACCCACGTTGCGCCACAACTGCCTGGTACGTGCCATCTCGACGGCCTGACCCTTTTGCTGCCTCCACCACCAACAGACCTGGTCAAATGGGCGGCTAACTCGCTCGGACGGATCTGAGCCGCGATTAGACACGGCCTATTCTGGCCCCACTATTAAATGGGTCATATCGTATCGTACGTCCGAGAAAGTAGTCTAGGCATGGTTTGTTGGAGTTTAGGTCGTGTCGAGGCCGGCTGGCCGTTTGGCCTATCAAACCAAGTCTAGCATGGTTGGCTTTGACAGGACAAAAATCCAAAAATAGAAACAATATGTAGAATTGATAAATATAAAAATCGAAAAAAATGAGACAATCATATTGAAAATGTAATAACGAGCTTTATTAATATCCAATGACTACCTCGTTAAAACCTTCGTCGGTAAAAACTCAAAATGAAAAACCATAGCAAAGGAAAAATAAATGCAGTCTATAGCTCTACAATTCTACATATATGATATATCATTGTTCTATGTGTTGGTGTCATTGTCTAAGTATAGATTTTGAGCGCCCAACAACTCTAGATTTTCCACGAGTGTTCTACTCGTGAATCGACTTGTTCCCATCCTTCACGAGATAGAAGTATCTCCACCATCTCACTTGTGAGACTTATTTTTCTCTCTCTAATATTCTTTTAGAGGCGAAAGTTGACTTCTTTGCGAAAATTGAATTTTTTAAATTTAGGCACATTTTTGTTGAATTTTGCCAAATTAGCTCAACACAATTTGAATTTACTGTGAAATTTCAAAGAGAATGAAGAATGAAGGGTGCTGAATGAGGAGGCATGGTGGCTATTTATAGGAAAAATTTTGGGATTTTTAAAATTGTTTTGCTATTTTTATAACTCAAACGGTCAAAAAGGGTCAAAAAAAGGTCAAAAATGCCTCAACGGTTTGATTTCAGTCGGGCCGTGCCGTGCCAGGCACGGCCCACGAGCGTTTTGGCCCGCGTGCTGCCTACCCTTGCCCCTTCTTCTTCCCCAACCCCTGCCAGCGTCGCGTGCCGCCTGACTGACTTCGCGCTCATCTCACTTGCAAGCCCCTCGCCTCCTATCCTCCTCTCAGCTCCGTGCGCCGCCTCCTCACCTCCTCTCAGCTCCGCCCAGCCGCGCCGCCTCCTCTTCTCCGCGCCTCCTCGTCCACTCTTGCCGCACGGTCCACGCGGCCGCGCCGCCTCCTCGCCTAGTTGCCTCCTCACCTCTGCTCTGGCTCCCTCCTGCGCCGCCCTTTCTCTCCTCCTCTTGGTCCTGGACCTCTCGGCTGGCCGGCTCCCTCCCACGCTGCCAATCTTCCTCGACACCGGTGCTACCCCGCGTGGTCGCACGCTCCCAGTCTTGGACCTCTCGGCTCTGGCCTCTCCCTGGGCTAGATGGGCCGTGTCGAGCTCCTTGTACTGCGTGTAAATGTATGCATGCAGCCCGACACTATTAAATGTCGTACTAGACCGGCCCATCGTGCCGAGGTGACGGCCAAATGCGGCCAGATCCAACATGCGTCTTGGGACCATTGACCCATGAACAATATATCTTTGTGTCATGTTGGGACCGAACCTACGGTATGCCTCGAGCGGCTTTGGGTATGGCCCATCTGGCTAGCTCTATGCTGTGTTATGCTCGAACTGAACCCACAATGCTGTGCTTCGAACCGGCCCAATAGACACAGCCATCTGGCTTAATAACTCTTGTCGATTTGAGCCTGGCCATTCGCCAAGTCACCAGACGCCGAACATACCAGCCTAGCTACACAAGCTAGTCTGCCGCCTGTAGTTTCTGCCCCTGCCCATAAATTTGGCGTCAGGAACGGAATAAGGCGCGACCATCTGCATTCAGGAACGTTTACTCTTTCTTTTTTTCCCGCCGGGGGTGCGAAGATAAAAGTAGTTGGTTGTTTCTGTTCCTTATGGATCTTTCTTAGTCCACTATTGACGATCCTATATTCCTGTATATTGGACGAAACCTTCCTGTGTTAAAAAAATTGATCAAGAATCTTAGAGAGAGCCCTAAGATACGTTAAATCAATTGCGTGAATCATTAATGTATTGTTGACAACCTCCTCCTGATGCTGCATTTAACATGTTAGACTACTGTACCGTACATACAGGGGCCAACTAGAAACAATAAGCTGTACACGATTGCAGCCTCCTTGAACAAATATGGCGAATTTGGTCTTAAAAAAGAGCAGATATTGAAATAACCCAAAAAATTGAGATTTCAAAAATTTTAAATCCTTTTGGTTTGAATTTGATTTTCTTTCCCAATTCGGAAAACCCCTCCCATTTTCCGCTTTCCTCTTTTGGAAATTCGCCTCCCTAAATCGGAAGCGCATTTTCGTCGTGCGCTTTCCCCTGTCTTCCTCCTCCCGTGCGTCACCTCCCCACGCCATCACCTTCGTCGCCGCTCCTGTTAGCCGCGCCACCTCCTACGCCACCTTGCCTCGTCATCAAAGCAAGCCCGCACCCTCATCGCCACCTCGCCGTCGGTCTTCCCTCTTTCCCGACACCAAGCAGCTTGACCGCTTGACTCACCGCGCCACAACCACCCACGCCTGACCACTTTGCTCCCACGCCCTTCTCCGGCTATAAAAGCCATTCAATCTGAGCCAAGGCATCATAGCACACCTCACAACCTCCTCCCATCTCCATCGTCCTCAACGCCCGGCCAATTCGAGGATTGCGGCTGCGGTTCTTCCTCTCCATCGAGCAAAAGGTGAAATTCGCCGTGCCGATCCATCCCTCCTCCTACCTCCGTCCGTAACCGCCTCACCTCCTTGAGTCTTTCCCTAACCTCCTCGCCACTATCCCCGCCTCCACTTCACGTGTAGTGCTCCACCACCGCACCATGATCGGCTCCGTCGACAAAGTGCCTCGGTGCACCTCAAGCCATCCCACCACCACCCTCGTGATCCCTCCACCCACTGATGCTCCACCACCACTTGCTGGCCGAGACACCGTCCTAGCGCCACCACTGTGGTCCCTACACCGGCAGGTCGCCACCGCCCACCACCTTCCCGAGCCACCTTGGCTGAACCCAACCCAAAATGGGTTCCTCTTGTCACCCCGGTGCTCACTTGCGCCATTCCCATCACCGCCGGGTCGCCGGTGCCACCGCGAGAGCCTCTGGCTCCTTCCTCCCTGGCTCGGGCAAGCTGAGCGTAGCTCAAAGCTACATGGGAGTTGGGCCAAATTGGTATGGCCCATTTGGCTACATCCCAAATGAGTATTGGGCTTTGCCCAATACTATTCAGAAACCAACACGAGCACTATTCATCGAAGTCATTACTATTCACCCTTTGTAAATCTGTTCACGTTCAAAGCGATGAAACATAACTCTGTTAGCATCCCAAAAGCAGTGGGGCGATCCTTTATTCACTACCCATTTTCGTACATGAACAGTAAAAACAACTCTATTCACCGTCCGACACTATTCATCCCCAAAACCCTAAATTGACATTATATATTAGTTTTGAGTCCGTGAATTCATTTCTCAACTCCGTTAAGCTAAATCAAACACTAAATGAATTCCTACCTTCTCACACCACCTTTCTTTATTTTTCTTTTCGAATTTCTTTACTTGCATGTTGTTCCCGCTCATTCCTTGTCGAGTCGGACATTTTGTTCGATTTATTTTATTTTATTTCACGTAAGGTCACGACTTGATAACCAAACTCGAAAGGCGCGGACAAGACAAGCTACTAGAAGACTTTGTACAAGGAGGCATGTCGCATTCGTTTGATCATTTTGAGCCTATATTTTATGTATTTATTATTACTTTCATTACTGTATTTGTGCCAATTACTTTAAATATTAAAATAATACTTTTGAATGCAATGTTAAATAGATAAATCCTAAATACCCCGTAGACAAACCCACCTATTCTTGTAGGCCATATTCATCTTGACAACCTTAGATTACATAAAATAATAGCTATATATTTAGCTTTGTCACCAAAATGTGTTTATAAATTAGAAAAAAGTATTGCACGATCGTCAATGGTTTTGGTAGAGAGTTGAGGGTTGAGATCAGGAAGTTAGACAACCCAATAGACTTGATAAAAGTTAGTAAAAGGTGAGGATGGACAGCCACGAGCTGGTGTTGGTCCATCACCTCACTGTAAGACAGGTAAAGACAAGAACCATGTGCCAAATAATGAACCACGAAACCGATCAACGAGAGGTATGGTCATTCCTTCCTGACTTAGTACAATGCTCTCCCGATTGAATATCTACAGGAAAGGCGTGTGCTCTTGTGTGATAGAGCAGGGCGGAATAGGGGTGGGATGGGGAGTGGGTCTGAAGGGAACACTCGCTGGTCTATACAACGGTATGGACTTACCAGGTAGAAACTAGAAAGGTTGAGCAGTAGAAACAACCTTGTTATTTCAACTCAGTCGCACGCTATCGTGTTACGTGTATATTGCATGACAGTATGAGTTTGAGATATCTTGTGGATAAAGTTGAGCAACTCTGCGGAGTGTATAATTAAATGTATTCGAATACGCTGCGCTTCCGGTTAATGAAGCTGTGTTCATGGGTGATTCCAGAACATGAGGCATAAGTAGAGATTTTGAGATGTTAAATTGGTAATTGCAGTTGTTGAATAAACCCCTGATGTTATATTTATTAATGTTTTACTATTTTAAAGATAAACTGCTATAAATTCAAATGTATCTACATATGCTGGTAAGGTAAAACCTAAACAATCCATTGAACTCTTAGCATGTAATTATTGACCTTTTCATGTGGCTTGTTGAGTACGGTTGTGTACTCATTCTTGCAATATCGACTACACAGAAGCGAAAATGCAAAGGATCTTTATGAGCGGGATTTTGGTGGACCCCGGACAACGATGATTCTTGTTATTAGGTCTCGATCGCTCAAGTGTGCTGTGGTTGAAAGTTCTTTTGTCATGTATTATATTAACTTTGGGCTTGGATGCCTATGTTAGTGTTAAAGTTGGTACATTAAGCCTTAATCTTGTGTAATAAAAGCTTGTTTTTTATTTCAATCAAAGCTTGCTTGCAATGTTACTTGCTTCACAACTGAACATCCTAGACGGTTGTGAAAGGTTTAACGGTCCCAAATTTCAGGACTGTTACAGATATGGCGAATTAACTATACTTAAGACACTATATGTGCAGTGCAGACTGCAGAAGTTCCCTTGTCTCCAATTCTCCCTGGCTGTGGGCTGGTGGCTAGACTGGAATCTTCTCTTCACACCAAGAGCCTTTTTTTAAATCCTTTTTTAAAGATTATTTTAAAGATAGTCTCTTCCTAACTTTATTTCCAATTCTGACCCCTTTAGTCACGCCATGACCCGTGGCGTGACCAAACTGTGCTGTCACACTACTGATCGCGGTGTGACCAAACTGTGTTGTCACGCCACCGACCCCTTTGGACGCGTCCGTTTTTTAGTTAAGTTCTGTCACGTCAAGAGGAGTGACGTGACAACACTCATTTGTTACACGAGATGCGTGGCGTGACAACGTCGTTTGTACGCTTCAGCGTTATGGCGTGACTAAAAGGTCGAATTGAAAATAAAGTTAGAAAAAACTATCTTTAAAATAATTTTAAAAATAAATTAAATAATAAAAAGAGTTCTCACACCAAACACCGAGTTGTACAACCTTTTCTTTTAGCCTGTCTCAGTGAAGCCTGGTGCTGCTGGTGCCGATTCTTTTGACCTGTAACGGTGCCAGAAAAAGAGACCTAAATGGTAAGGACAGAGACGGGCAAAGAGAGAAAGGCGACGTTCGAGCAAGTTGATCCAATCATAGCAAACTTCGAGCAAGTTGATCCAATCATAGCAAACTGGCGCACATCTTGCAATCAGCTTTTACCCGCAGCATTCTCAAAGAAGAGCTGAGTTTCCTATGCCTGAAAGATCTGTAACAATGGCGTGGTAAACTGCTAGCAATCGAAGCGAATCATCCTCCTAATTCACAAGTGAAGTTTAGAAAACACCACCACCACCACCACCACCAGCTCTTCTGACGAATGAGTTAAGGTGATAGCCATGAGACCGATGATGATGGTGGGTGTCTTCCCATATTCATCTCCTGAACATTCAAATGAGCAATGCGTGTAACACCCTCAAAATCTAGGACCGTTAAACTCTTCATAACCTTCTAGGATGTGCAGTTGCGAAGTAAGCAACGTCTCAAGCAAATTTTCGATTACAACAAAAACCAGTCTTTTATTACATAAGATTAAGGCTTAACAGCCAGTTTTTACACTGACACGAGCATCCAAACTCAAAGTTAATATAATACAAGACAAAAGAACTTCAAACCACAGGCACACTTGAGCGCAGTCGATACCTAATAACAGTAGTCGCTGCATCCGTGGGTCCACCAAAATCCTGCTCAATAAGATCCTCTGTATTTTCTCAGGTTTCTTCTGTAGATGTTTTGCAAATATTGCAAGAATGACTACTACTACCGTACTCAATAAGCCACATGAAAATCCTAATTAATTACATGCTAGGATTATCAAAGGAAGGGTATAGTTTTACTATAACTAGCATATTTGGATGCATTTTGCATTTAAAACAGTTTATCTTGAAAACAATAAAACAATAATAAATAATAACATCAAGGGTTTCTCAACAATTGCACAAACCAACTTAACATCTCAAAATCTCTACTTATGCCTCATGTACTAGAATTACCCATTAACACAGCTTCATTAACCGGAAGCACGACGTATTCGAATACATTTAAATATACACTCTGCAGAGTTGCCCAACTTTACCTATAAGATATCTCAAGCTCATACTGTCATGCAATATACACGCAACACATTAGCGTGCGACTGAACTGAAATAACAAAGCCTTTTCCCTGCTCAACCTTTCTAGCCTCTACCCAGTAGGTTATTGGACCATACAGCCTCAGGGAACCACTAGCCAATGGCGAAAATATTGACCCAATGCTGATGACGCCTACCGTTGTGAAGACCAGCGAGTGTCCCCTTAGGCCCACTCCTGTCCCACCTCAATTCCTGTAGATATTCAATCGGGAGAGAGTGTACTAAGTCAGGGAGTAATGACCACACATGTGGTTAAGCGTCTACTGTGTCAGTTACTTTGGCATAAGGTACTCGTCCTTACTCGTCTCTAGTGGGGGAGTGGATTGACAACTAACTCGTGGCTTTCCACTTTTTTTGCCCCACCTTCGACTCATTTTTCCACAAGTCTATTGGGTTGTCCAACATCCTGGACACGATCCTTAACTCTCCTTCAAAACCATTGGCGAACAGCCAATACTCTTTTGATTGATTTTATAAACACATCGACAACTAATTATATAGCTATTATTTTATGTGAACTTGTCAAGGTGAATATGGCTCACAAAGGATTTTAATCTTGTCAAGGTGAATATGGCCTACAAGTGCTAGGTGGGTTTGTATATGGGTTAACGAGTTTATCTATTTACCATGGCATTCAAAAGTATTATTTGAATATTTGAAGTAATTGGCACAAATACTATAATGAAAGTAATAATAAATATATAAATTATAGGCTCAAAATGATCAAGGAGTACGACTTGCCTCCTTGCACAAAGTCTTCTCGACATTGGTCTTGTCTAACGTCTTTTGGAGTCTAGTCGTCAAAGTCGTGACCTAGCGCAAAAAGAAATAAAATAAACCAAATAAAATACGGCTCGACAAGGAATGAGCTGGGAACAACATGTAAATAAAGAAATTAAAAAAGAAACATAAAGTAAGGTGGTGTAGAGGATAGATATTTATTTGGTGTATAATTGGACTGAATAGAGTTGAGATTTGGATTCACGGGCTCGAAACGGTCGAAAGGAGTATAATATGTCGAATCAGGGTTTCGGCCGAAAAAGGGTCAGATAATGAATAGTACTAATTTTACTATTTATGGATGAAAACTTGTTAGTTAACAGTAACAAGAATTATTGATTTCAGATAATGAACATTAATTAGAATTTACTGCTCCTGACAATGAACAGTAATCACCTGTTCTTGGTTGAGAAACAATAAATAGATTTAGCGTGTAGTGAATAGTAAATGGCCGAATTGGGTGAACAGTAATGGGCTAAGCCTATTACTGTGGTGGCTTTAAAGCCACCGGGCCTAGCCTTTTGGTCCAAGGTAAAAGCGGCTTGAGCCTCATGGCGTGGTGGAGGCAGGCGTGCTGAGCCAAATCTTTGTCTTTGGCGAGGTCTCTGGTGGAGAAGCCGAGTGGTGCGGTGAGCACCGGGGGAATGTGGGCTTCCGGTTTTGAGGGTTTATTTGGGCTAAGGGGATGTGGAGGTGGGGTGGCGACGGCAATGGCGCCTGGCCAGAACGAGGGGCGGCGGTGGTGCTCGGCCAAGTTATAGCCAAGCGGCGTGTGAGCATTAGTGGAGTGGTATGAGTTCGGGGGTGGTTGCGGTTGGGTTTGGGGAGCTCCTAGATGGTGTGGCGGTTGTGGCCAGGAGAAGGGTGGCGGGGAGGGGTGATGCCAGCGAGATCCCGACGAGATTGGGTGATGGGGAAGGTGGGGGAAAGGACCAGGGAGGTGGGGCGGTGCTTACCGCGGGCTCAATTCGGTGGTGGGGCGGACGAAGGTGGCGATTGGCTGTCGAGTTCGTTAGAGAAGAAGAATAGGGGCGGCGGCGATTCTCGGAAATTCGCCGGCTCCGGAGGGGAAGGAGTGAAGAGGAGGTGGCAGAGTGAGGTGTGGAGGAGGAAGGGTGTCTAGGGCGGCTTTTATAGGACCGAGAGAGGCGGTGGGAGTAGGGTGCGGTGTGGCGATGGCGGCGGCGTGGTTGGCCTTGCGTCTTGTGACGGCCGTGAAGGAGGTGGCGGGGTGAGTGGCTGGCGATGGTGGTAGAAGCTGCGGGTGTGGCGAGGTGGCCTAGTCTTGTTGGGCGCTAATGATAGGCGAAGGGCAATGGTGTGTCGGCGATGATGACTGGGGAGGACGAAACACACCAGACAAAAGCGATTTTAATTTGAGGAAGCGAGGATGGCCGAAGAGAAGCAGGCAAGCGAGGAAAAAGTGAATTGGGAAGGTTTTCAAAATCAAACTAAAAGCTTCAATTTTTTTTTTGAAAAACCTGATATTTCTGGTTTGTTTCAATGCACTAGTATGAGACTTAAAACAGAGATGACAGGGAGTGAAATACTAGCTTAATCCAAAGTAGCATGCATAATAAGCAGTGAAAAAAGGTTCAAAGCTACTGCCAAAAGCAAGCACCACACCACTAGTGTACAGTGGATACCAGAGACATCCCACCATTTCAAATTCTAATCACGCAAGAGCGGATGAGATCACTTGGAAGCTAACTACGGAGGACGGGTGGCCCAACTAGGGAACACTGCCTACTCTGCAGATATTCACAGCGGCCTTGCACCTCTTCTCATCAAGTTTGGAGCAGGACACCGTGAAGCCATCTCCTTGGGCCTCTAGTCACAACATCGGGGATTGGTGGTGAAAACCACCGCGTGGGACACCTCCCAAGGAGGCGGCAGTCACGGTGATCATTGTAACCACTTGTGAAATCTGAAAGGAGCATAATACCAGAACTTTCAATAGTAGGTCGACCTCTCCCTGAATTTGCTTGAAAAGATAAGGGATGAAGGGAGACCGTGGACGCTTGGAGCAATTACGTGTTGCTTCTAAGAAAATCACGCAAAAGCATCATCATTTGAATCCACTTTGAGATATACTAAAACTTCATCTGAATTCGTGACACCAATAAAGTGAGTCCACGTCAAAGCAAGAAAAGCTCAGAGCAAAGATAAAGGCAAACAAAATTAAAGCTCTTTTTGATTTATTCTGCCCGCGACATGCCTTTGAGCACAGCATGATGAGTCGTTCTTCAAACCCCGGTCACTATTGCCTAGCATTCTATCTATGTGCGTTCGAATTATTGACGGTACTGGTGATTATTGAATATGGACAATCTCAATGCAGAGAACGTATGCTTTCTCTAGCCACTGAAATTATATTGAGCTATATCACGCGTTATAGTTTTCTGGGTTTGTGGCAAAGCAACCCTGCTCATGCTGGTTTCTGAATGTTTTTGAGAGGCTGCTTGGTTTCTGAATGTCGTATAAGAAGATGAGAATTTCGAACTTCTTACGATATCGTGTGCACTACCAAATTGCTGCAAATGTTGATCGACACGGTTGTCACACATATATAGTTACATACTTTATCAGATCAAATTTACAATTACAAACTCCACAAACCCCGTTAAGTTACATGAACATGGCATTTTTTAAGTACAGGAGCAAACTGCACTGTATCATACATGATGACATAACACAGCATAGCTACGTACCACTCAATCTCAAGACCATACTGCAACTACATGATTACAAGTGAAAAGTAGGCCATGGAAGCGAAGAAACCGCCGGCGACGGCAAGAACTAGCCTCTTACCGTCCTCACCGTACAGGCGCGGCGCAAATCCGTATCCGTACCCGGCGGCAGCGCTGCTGAAGCCGCCGCCGCCGTTAGACCAGAAACGTGCGTAGCACTTGCCAAGGTACACTTCACCGGCAGTGGCGTAGCCGCACCCGGCCTTGAGCTGCCCGGCCGCGGCCGAGACGCAGTCGGAGCAGGACTTGGCGTCTAGGTCCCCTACGCACTGAGATATGGCCTGCACGGCCCCCGAGCCCCCGGCGCGGTACCCTCCCCCGGCCGGCGCCGCCGAAGCCACTAGGGCGCCAAGCGCCGAGTCCCGCATGGCGACGACACCGGCGTCCCCAGGCGCGCCGCCGCACTTCTTGAAGAGCACGGTCGTGTCCTGCCTCCCGAGGAACGAGTCGTTGCCGTAGCGCACGAAGCATGCGCGCAGCTGCACCGCGCCGCCGGCTGCCCAGGCGCAGAGATTGGAAAGCCTGGAGATGGCGGAGCGGACGCAGCCGCTGCAGACGGCGGCGGCGAGGTCGGAGCGGCACTGGTAGAGTCCGACCACGTTGGAGGATTGCGCCGATGGGGAGGTGAAGTTGGCGTAGGGGTGTAGGGCGCGCTGTTGGCGAGCGAGGTGAGCACGGAGTCCACGTCCGACGCGTACTGCGATCCGCCGTCGTAGCGCCCTGCGAGCACCCGGCGTACACGAACGCCGAGTAGTCGTCGGCGCCGCGCACGCAGGTGCCCGCGCGCAGCAGGAGCAGCGCGAGGATGGGGAGTAACGTCGCCGCGGCGCGTAGCCATATCGCTTGCGTTTAGTGAGCTTAATTACGGGTGTCCAATGCTGAGAAGTCGAGGGCACAAGAGTTTTTGAAGGCAGCGTGTCTGCGCGTGCGCGTGCGGCGTACGCTGCGCTTGCGCACGGCGTCTCTGCGAAGAGTCTCGTTGGCTTTACAGGCCGGATTAGGCCAGGCTTGGTATATGAAAGCCGGCAGAACTTGGACCAATCTGTTTGGGCGCTCACGTTCGGCCCATAGATACACTGAAGGCCTTACTTAAAGGCCCACCCGTGCAGCCATTTTCAGTATTGATGGCAGGCCGGTCATGCATTAGAGGAAAGTATTCGAGTCAATACAAAGTTGGGCGCGGTATTCGCTGGGGCTAGCTCAAGAAAAGATTCATGGGGGTGAAGTCCGTACGAAACATCCCAACTGAATCACGGCACAATCCATCTTTGCAAATGGAGTGTAGCGTGTGGGAGATTTTCGAGAGAGAAAATTACATCTTGGAATCTGCAAATTTCTTTTTAAAAAACTATACTTTGTTTCGCATCATCAGTTTGAAGCAACCTTAACAGTAGAGAGAGCCCGCAACTCCACATGCATCGCTTATTAACAACTACTCCACCTGCTGGCCGCATGACTTATTAACAACTGACGCTGCCTTGACATTCGCGACTTGCCAGCTAATACAAACCAATGCAATCAGTTAGCAATACCGATGAATTAGATACCAGCTGAGCAGGCTGAACAGTTACAACCTGCAAGTAGATTAAGAAATTGAAGCTCTCTGAGCAGGCAAGCACAGGAAAGATAATTGTTGAGGAATCGTCGTTGTATGAACAAGTATGAACAGAATCTGCAGATGGGACGGCTCTCCAGCGAACTAATCGGGTTTGATTACAAGGACAGACGGGCAAACATCACGGGCAAGAGACGTAAAATAATATGCTATTGCACTACCAACTACTTACATGTATACATCCATATCCACAGGATACAAACAAACAGACCATCCTGAACCACCCGTCCCATCTGCAGATTCTGTTCATACTTGTTCATACAACTGATATGTGCAGCTAGGCAGCATGTTCAGAGTTCACACTGGCATTATATCGATCGTTTTCCTTGTACAGTAGTAACACATAATATAGTAGATGCTTAGGGAGAATTAATGGAGATGCTCTTGTCAGTTCTCAACTTGTCACCAGTCATGCTTGGTTTTCTTGAGATCTCCTCTCCTGCGCCAACTCGACAAATAGACTTCCGTCGTAGACAGCTCTTACGGCGTCCTTGCGGAGGAGGCCGTCCTTGTCCTTGCCGAGGCTGTACAGCATCTTCCACTCCGTTGAAGCACCAACCCTGCATTTGGTGCAAGGAAAGTAGTACGTTATGACAGTAAGAATTACAGGATAATTCGTAAATATTTTTAGTGTACGAGGAGAAATTACCGTCCTGTGTAGTCACTGGGCTCTCGGTTCGCGCTGAGCAACTCGTCAATCTCACTTGATGTCAGAGCATCAGGCACGGTCTTGGCATGCTTGGTGAATATCTCATCGAACTTTTCAGGAACAAACCTGCAAAGCTGAAGAGTGTTAGCGAATCTACTGACATGTACTTGAAAATGGAACGCTAAAGGTTATCTTGTTCAACTGAACCATTCGTCAAAAAGATCGCTGCATGAACTAGTCCTCATGGAGGAAGAACAAAAAAAATTATGATCTAAATAACAAATTAGGGACAAATCAAAGCCAATTGATGTGATGAATTGGGGATTTTGGTGCTCTGATGGTCTGCAAATCGAGGGCATAGTGGCATACTACGTACCTTCCTTCGGCGTCATATGCGCCCGAATCACTTCCATGGATCCCTTTGTGGATGTTCTCTATGTAGATAGATAAGCGTGATGTGTCATTTTCCTGCATGCATTCGATACAATCCAACAGTTTAACTCTTAAAAAAACATTTTTAAGTTGCTAGCCTAACAAACCAGAACTAAATGATAAGAAGAATTAAGACTGATCGAAACATAAAAATGACATGTTCTAAGTTGTCTTCTCAGTAAAGCAAGGTTTCTCTGCAAGTCAAGCTAACCAGAGAGAGAGAGAGGTCGTACCGGTCTTGTCTTGGGGCCAAGGGCGCCATTGATGAAGGCAGCACTTAAGCTGGAGAGGACAATTCCAACCCCGAGGGCCCGAAGCCCTGCCATGCAACGAGCAGATATACATGTGGCAAAAAATTAACGACAAGTAAATGGGGAATCTCTTGAAAAAAAGACAGAAGTAAATGGAGAAAAAGAAGAGCTCACCGTCGTATGTCTCGGAAAAGGAGACGATGCCGTCGTTGTCGCTGTCGAAGAACGCCGCGTGCTTCTGCAGCGCCGTCATGCCGGCGCCCGAAGCGTCGCCGTACGCCGTCGCCTGGCTCCCTTCCCGGAATCATAAGAGAACGGATAAGCAAAGCAAGTCGCAAAAATGGGCAAAACAAAGCTAATTAATCAATGTCCCAGAGGCTCTTACAGAAGAGCATGGGGAAGATAAGCAGAAGAGGCACAGCCGCCGCCGCCACCGGGGACGCCCGTCGACGCCGAGCACAGTCCATCTTCGGCGAATTCTTCTGGCTGCCTCGCGCGCTGACCGTCTTCTCCTTTTCTGTACCTCTCGCCCCGTGCTGCGTCTCTCGGCGTGTGTGCAGCTGTCTGGATGTGCGCCGTATATATAGGATCGGACCTGCAGGGCCGTGCCCGTAAGTAGCTGGAAAGTTTTTGAGCCGCACCATTTCTGAAGAAGAGACCCGCACTCTTTCGCTTGCGTGTCGTGGCTTCGTGCCCCAGGAGCACTGGTTAAATGAGACCAATATGTCTATTAGATGACAGAAAATTTTAAAACAGAACGGAAAACATGTAAACGACTAACTACACGAAATTGAAACGGCACCAGTGGTTGGCAAAAGGCTAATATTTTGCGTGTAGATATGGAGAGATTTGCTCACCACCATGAAATGAGTTGGCTTGGACAAAGGTTTTGAGATGCTGTCAGAGGAGAGGATTACTGATCTAGCTCCGTGACAAGGAGAAACAACAACGGCCAAACGTCGGGGCAAGAGGTGGTAGGCTTGTTCATGTGAGAATGGGCCACGACCGTTACTGAGATGGCTGTTTTATGTGCCCGTTGCTCTCTGCAACTTGGTGAACATTTCCTATTCATCCACATTCATATACGCAAATGCAAATCACTTCTGAATATTTTTGGCGAAATTGCACTATAAGCCTCTAGACTGTTCCTTTTTTTTTTCCCAACCGGACTCCTATATCGCTCTTTTGTTTATTTGAGCCCTCACACTATCCAATTTTGTTTAGTTGGATCCTTGTCTTAGCTTGACTAATGCCAATATGACTGTTGATACGTATGACTGCCAGCTAGGTGCGAGGCCACTATACATTGTACACATGTATCCTTCTTTTCTCATAATTGCATTTCCAAGATTTGAATGTGTTGGACCAAAATAGCGATCAGAGGGGGTGAATAGGAGTAACCTCTTTTTCACCTCCGGTATTTTACTTCGTTTTTCACTCCAGTAGCTACAAAAGCTGTGAAGATCAAAAACTCAATATCACAGCGGAAGTCTTGAGTTGAAACCAAGAAACCCCGAGCACAACGCTCCCTGCCGGTCTGATTGCCGAGCCAGGCCTGTCTGACTGCTAGCCGATCTGACCGCACCAGTTTGACCACCATCATGAGATTTCCTAGAGGGATCAACTATCAGTGTTATGTTTTTCTTCTTGAGATGATCAACTCTTTTGATCTCATAGGTCTTGAGATTGCTATACAGCACACTCAAGTTGACGTTCTCCTCAATGGTGGTAGCTTTCATATCTCATTCCTTGGTGTTTATGGTGGCCAAGTGGTGAGTGACATTCTCAGACTGAGAATATTCAATACCAACCGCTCTCAGATGGTTGAGCACCTTGTTGAAGCGAGTAAACACGTCATCGATGCTCTCTCTAGGAAGCATCTCGAATTTGTTGTACTCTCGATTGTAGACCATTTGGCACACTTGTTTGATTTGAGAATAGTCCTTATGATAGGTCTCAAGAGTGTGTCAAATCTCATATGCGGTCTCAAGATGACAAATCTTGTCATACTCTTATTTACCAAGCCCGACATATAGAAAGTTTTTTGCCTTATGGTTGTGAGCCAAAGCGGCCGCTAAAGTCAACGTAGCAATCTCGGGTAGAACCAAAGGATCCTCAATGATCTTCCATATGGGTTGACCTTCTCTCTAAATATAGACACACATCCTATTCTTCCAATAGGCATAGTCGAGCCCATCGAATACATGAGACTTAGTGGAGTATTTTTCAATCGCTACGTTCATCTATCGGTTAAGATCAAGTATGAACTAATCGGGCTCTGACACCACTTGTTGGACCAAAATAGGGACTAGAGGGGGCTGAATAGCAGCAACATCTTTTTCACCTCTCGTATTCAACTTCCCTTTTCACTCCAATAGCTACGAAAGCTATGAAGTTCAAAAGCTCAAGATCATAGTGGAAGTCTTGAGTTGAAACTGAGAAACCCCAAGCACAACGCTCCCTGTTGGTCCTACAACACCGGTCTAATGATCTGACCATCGGTGAGGCCGGTCTAATCGCGCGGCTAAAAAAACAACAGCCTGAAGGATCCACAAATAGACCTAACTTTTGATCCCTTGATTCAAATCTCTTGAGATTTTAGACAAAGCTCAACAATATTCCAATCAAAGATCGAGACAATCATCGCCAAGGTTCAATGAATTTCTTGATTGAGGACAAGAAGACTCAAAACCGGGGGAAAACCTAATATTGATCTAAAGGCTTGCTTGTGGGCAAAAGATGGTCCAGATGACCTTACATCAGATCCCACAAGTCCTAGCAAGCTAAATCACAACAAGAGAACAAGGCAAAACCCGTAGAACACAAAAACCCTCAAAATCACCAGAGAGAGAGAGAGAGAGGAACAAATAGAGAACTCATCTTGAGACAAACTTTCTTGGATTGATTAGAGGGATTATAGTTTTACAATCACTCCACCATACAGGAAAAAATCTCACTCATGAGCATACAATCTCATAGTCCATCTCTCTCAAACCCTAGCCTCCTCTATTTTCTCCACTTCCCCCAAATCTCAAATTAGGGTTTCTAAGGCTTGGTTGTGCAAATCATGCACCAATCCTTATATAGTGGAAGCTAGGTCTAGAGAGAAAACCTTATGGGTCATCCATTAAGCCCACACATAAATGGGTCTACACTCACGCACGCTTCTCAAAGCGGATGACGATCCGAGTCTCCTAAATCCGTCTCTTCATGATCTTGTTCTTTTCTTGACCTAAACCATCTCTCCTTTGTACCATCTTGCGCCGTGTTTTCTCTAAGGTCACTAACCCGGTATTTTGGCAAAGATACCAAAATCATCATGAAGCAATTCATGCTTCGCTACGCGTAGGTTCATCAAAGACTTTCTACATGCCGGCAAGTCTCTCCCATCCAGCTCCCACCAGATCCACCATGGCACTTGCACTGGCCCCAAGCCACTTAATGCAACCCATTGCACCGAACATCCCATCCGGTCATTCTTGTTCATCTTGCAACATGCTTGCGTCCAACCACTTCACCTGACATCCTTGATTGTTCTGGACCTCATCTCTCCTAGCCTAGTCCTGACCATCCTCGTCGTTGATCGTAGTTGACTCCAAGCATCCCTGCACAACAATAGACTAAGAAATCGATTTTGAACATAAGTTCCTCGTAACTTGACCCACGTTAGACAAAACATGCATCATGCAAGACCAAAGTTCAGCGCGCTCATTATGCATGAACTCCACCTGGCCGGTCAGACCGTCACCCTTGGTTGGTTAGACCTCCAGACCACCGGTGGTCAGACCACTGGCTAACGTCCAGTCTAACCGCTCCTGGTCGGTATGACCGTCAGCCCCAGTAACAGGGGACCGGTCAGACCACTCACTGGTCTGATCGCCAACCATCGGTGATGAGGATTCTTGACAAGGTTCGCCTTTTCGGTCAAAGTCAGTCTCTGTCAAAGTAGACCCACATACTAGAGGCTCATTTTATAACGGTTATGAATCTACAACCAGTACTTAAAGGAAGTCCAATTCCCTTTACTATGACCAAACTAGTCGTAACCAAGTTTAGGTCATGAAATTACCAGCTATGGACACCATCCGACCAGCGATACGATTTTGGGCCATCTCTGACCAGCAAACTGGTCAGGAGACATGATAGTTTTTCACGTGACTACCGTGAGAGCGGTTATTGGTGCATTTGGTAATTTACAACAGTTGGCTAAGAGATGTGACAGCTCAAGATTCAACAGAGGAACACACGTGAAGATTAGAGGTGCCTTAGCGGCATTAACTGCCACCCCCTTCATTAGCTATAAAAGGGATAGCCCGTGTATTCTATAATATATTCATGATCATTAAGATTAAGATTCAAGTTCATCACTCAACAATTCCATACAATGATTCGATCAATTCTGTAACATTTCTATTGTGTTCTCATACACACACTCAGTGTGTCCACCACAATAAAAGAGTCTTTGTTTAGATAGTGCTATCATATTATTTCCCAATAAGCTCGATAGGGAACCCCGTATTTTGATCATCGATAATTGGCTAGTCAAACCGCTTCCGGTTCTATAAAACACTCATCTCTAGACTTTTCGGTCAAACTCTATCTAGTTTCACGTCCGGTCTCTATTTTAATGGCTTTGGTGCAAACACATTCTCAAACACTTCCACACAAGTATTTGCATGTTTGATGCATAATCCTCAAAAGTTTAGATAGCCGACTACAACCGTTCGACCACCACCCCACAGGTCGTCGGTGCTAGCCTCGATCGGTTAGGCGTCTCTAGTCGGCAACAAATACAACAATAAAATAAAACCGAGATTTATCCCCGGACACATAGCCAAGTTTAGGTACTACTGGTCCACCACTACTACGAAAAAAGGCTTTCCGCAGGCGGTTCAAAAGCGTCATCACGAGAGCGGTTTCGTGGCCGTGCGAGTTTATCAGGTCGATGATGACATGAGGTCATCCGCAGAGCGGTTTTGAACCGTGCATGATGTATACTTTCACCGAGCGGTTTGTGGTTCAAGCGAAATGCTGCGATAATAATATCACGAGCGGTTTCATCCACGGCAAATGCGTGATAAGCACATATCACTGAGCGGTTTGACCACAAACCGTGCGTGATAAGCTTTATATCACCGAGCGGTTTCGGCCACAAACACGTGCTGTGATAACACATATCCCAGAGCGGTTTGTGGTGGGCTGTGCGTGATGACTTTTCTCTATAAAGGCCCAGCGGTGGTGCTTGTACCATTAAATCGGCATCATATATATATTACATATATATTGTTCGTAGTCTCTCAGCCACTTTGGGGGGATCGTCCACGCAGCATGAGAAGGATGAGACAGTAGCCACGGGCAACCTCATTGAGCCCTTGCAAGTATAAAAAGTATGGATGCAAGGAGAGCGTTCGGACATCCAATTACCTGGATTGGACGTCGCTATGTTCAGAAAGTGTCGTTGATCTTGTGAGTACTCCGGTGGAAGTGGCATCATGTATTAGCAACTATCCATTCTTGAGTATGTAATAGTCTTTAAAACCCAACAATTCTCATATTTCAAAAGCAACCATTCTCATATTTCAAAAAGAATTCTCAACTTGTTGCTACATGATGCCACTTCGTTCTTGTTGGCATGACGTCAATCGACAATTACATGCTCAAACTTGGGCTGATGAGATTGCTAGTGAATCTTTACTGCTTGTCAGCTGCGTGGAAAAGTGGCAGGACTCTGAATAATATATATATGATTTTTAATGGCAAAGATAGAGAAGAGATATGAATGGAATGGTGGGGCGTGCACAGTGCATTATGAGAGGTAGGAGAACTTGGCCGGCATGAACAAGGGGACTATTAATATGAACTAATTATCAATTCAATTTGAGCATAAGACTATTGACACCATTACATCACGAGCAAGGGGACTATTAATATGAACTAATTATCAATTCAATTTCAGCATAAGACTATTGACATCATTACATCACCTGACAAGAGGACTATTAATATGAACTAATTATCAATTCAATTTGACATAGGACTATTTACATCATTACATCATAGAGCAAGGGACTATTAATATGAACTAATTATCAATTCAATTTCAGCATAAGACTATTGACATCATTACATCACCTGACAAGAGGACTATTAATATGAACTAATTATCAATTCAATTTGACATAAGACTATTTACATCATTACATCACGAGAGCAAGAGGACTATTAATATGAACTAATTATCAATTCAATTTCAGCATAAGACTATTAACATCATTGAAGCGGTTCATCGACAAGAGAACAAGACCAAGGGTGTCCAAACCCACCACACAAGTAGTAGCCCTCGGCATCCATCATGAGCACTAGCTAGCCATTTTCATCCGAGCAAGGGGTAGAGAGAGAGGGACCTTAATCAGGTATGACCACGGTGGCGACCCCACCAGACACAACCCTCATCCATTTCCTTTACCTTGCATAAATCACACAAACATCGAGGACACAACAAGGTTCATGCATAAAAATCAAACTCAACAAAAGACATTAAGCTAACGGATCTAGAGGGAGAATAGAGGGAGGATGGGAAAGCAAAGCCGGCGAGGGCCTAGTAAGCCTGCAGAATTGGGTGGCGTCGTGGCAATCGGTCGGCCGGCGTCGAGTGGGGAGGAGCGGAGTTAGGCGGGCGCAAACCCTAGCACAGTTTGGGCGTCACCGTGGTTGTGGCTTTAATTGTGGCAGCAAAAAGCCTCTTATCGTCAGAGTGTCTTTTGCGGTGTCACCATATCTCCTACCGTCGGCAACAGGAAGAATAAGCGGCGTCGGCTGACGGAGGAGAGCGGACGAGAGTAAGGCATTTGAGGAGTGATGAGTTAGGCGCCAAACCTAGCGGCAAGCTGGGCTAGCTCCTACTTATAAAGACTTATCGAGGCGGTTCTATTATGGGCAAATCGGTGATAATATCACGAGCGGTTCCATAATAGGCAAAAATGCGTGATATCAGGACATATCACAGAGCGGTTCCATAATAGAAAATGCGTGATATGGGACATATCACGAGCGGTTCCATAATGGGCTATGCGTGAAATAGTTTTCTCAAGTATATATATACAATTACATGACATGAAGAAATTACATGTTTATATTAAGCGAAACCTATAATTAAACAAGGTTTTTCTAGTGGCGAAGGTAATTTGCTATCTCCATCACCAATACTTCATAAGCGGCAGTGTCGGCGCCGGACCAGATTCACGATCATCGTGACGAAGCACAGAAATGCATCCACTGGATTGGCGCTCGTTAAGTGTCTCGAAGACCCTCGGTTGTTGAACCAAGAAGAATTGAGCCCATAGGCTCTCTTCCCTTGCTTGAGGGTCTCGGCACAGTGGAAACAGTACTTTCTTGCCTCGATTACAGTCAAGTGGCCATGCAAGCCTCTGAGGCGTGCTGCGTCGTTTTGGAGGACTTCTGACGATAATGTAAACTTCGCGAAAGTCTTGAGATCACCGGAAGACGGCGGAGGAGGATGTCAAGGCGGCGGAAGGTGGCCGTCACTGCTCGACAAATTCTCCGCCGGCGGAGGTGAAAATCTTTGTTGATCAAGCGGTGTTCTTCCATGACCGCAGTTCAACTTATCTGAGAGAGGTGCTTTCGTCTGATCGCGGCGGGGAAGGCCATCGATCTGGCGACAAGGAAGAAATGACCATTTACATTTTTTTATAAGTATGTGGGGATGATCATCTTGGATGGCGGATGATCCTTTTTATAAAACAAGGAATAAATTCGGGCGTGAGGCGAAGAGGCGCGTCGAGGCAAGCGGATCGATCACGATGAAAAGCGCGCATCGAGGAGCCGAAGCGGATGGCGGCGAACCGCGAGCGCGCCGGCGATGAAGAAATTAACTCCTGTTTGGGCGATATTATCCTGAGCGGTCTTCAACATGCGTGACTTTGCTATTGGCACGCGTTGTAGCTTCCATTTCGCACTAGTTCGATGTGAGTGCTGTTGGAGTTTATGGACTTAGCCCAAATATATTCTTCATAAATCCTAGGAAAATCCCAAAGGCCCACGCATGCACGATAGAAGATGGGAAGTTTACTACCATATTGCGGAGACCAATTTATAAGGTGGAGTTTGTCTTACCTAGTTGAAGCAAGTAAAAGAAGAACAAGCGTCGCTCGCTCGCCTCGCCTCGCCACACCATGCCATCCCCTACCCTCCCGTGTGCGACGTGTGTGTGAATGGTCCGGCAATTTCGTGTCTGGTTGGGTGTGGGGCTGTTGCTTATTTTTGCATATCAAAACCATGCAATACACGTATACGAATGGGAAACCGCAGCGGTTTCCTTTCTTACCGCTGATTCCATATAAGGGAGAGACGTCTCCTCTTAGACTTGGAATAGAGAGAGATCAGTACCTACTTTTTTTGCCATGTTCTTCTATGTCGCGCAACCTTGGCTACCCATCCCTTCTTTCGCGTGCACCAACGTGGGGGAGAGCAGTGTCTCTGAAGCCGGCGCCCCTCGTGATCTGCACGGGTTGAGGCGAATCAGGTTTTTGGGAAGCGTTCACACGACTGCTCAAGGCTTCCTCCATCATCCGCTTCGCGCCGTCTTTTTCGCATCAGACTACCACGACCTTCGCCGGAGCGATTATATGTAAGTCGCGGTGATATCACTTGAAATATCTAGGTCTTGCTTCCTAGAAATTAATTATGTGGTGGTGATGATTCTTTTGTTAGTAGTGTTCTTGTTCTAGGTCTTGCCTTGTTAGCGCATATATATGAGTTCATGATAATGCTACTGTTTATTGTTTTAAATATGCCTAGTGTATATGGTACTGTTACATCAATTATTGTTTTAGGAATTAAAATAATAATAAAAGGGCAATTCTGCCGAGCGTTTTTCTAGGTAAACTTGGTCTACTCGTTTTATGGGTTGAATAGACACACTAGCCTAGTTTACCAAGACCAACAGTATGCAACGGCCTACTAGGCCTACTGGTACATGGAAAAATGATTGGAAGGGTCAAGCCCAATCTAGGAGCATCCAAGGGCAAACGTCCTAGCACAGTACCTGAATCAAAGAGCAGCCAAACTGGACCGATTCCTTTGAACTACGGCCTACAAGTAGAAATGAAAGGAGCCCGTGCTCCTTCAGGAGCAGCTCGCTGCAGCCCAAGTAATCCATGCAACACATAAACTTGCAGGCAAAGTATGCATGGCTCGTCGCTCTTGCTCAACTCGTGCATGCACAATGGGCAACGACAGTGCCAAACGGAGCCTTTTATCTTAATCGGTTTAATTTCTTGTTCAGTAATAACATAATCATCAGGTACTAATCATGCTCAGTCTCCAGATGAACCCTTGTTCGCCAGCTTATAAAAGAGGCTCCCGTCGTAGACAGCTCTCACGGTGTCCTTGCGGAGAAGGCCGTCCTTGTCCTTGGCGAGCTTGTACAGCGTCTTCCACTCCGTCGAAGCTCCAAGCCTGCATTTTTATGCAGGGACAGCAGCGAAGTTTAAGTAAGACAGTGAGACCATATGATAGGAGCATTGATAGGTACTATTCTTAAGACTTAGACAAAAAGATTACCATCCTTTGTAGTCCTTGGGCTCTCTGTTTGCACGAAGCATCTCGTCTAGCTCGTCTGAATTCAGAGCATCATGTACGGTTTTTGCATGCTTGGTGAATATCTCGTCAAACTTCTCAGGGGCAAACCTGCGAAATGGAAGTATTATATATTAGCAAACACTACTATAAAAAGGATAATACTAGACGTCTTATCATAGATGATTGACTAAAACCGTCTGTATTACATATAATTACATACGATTTTGGTTTAGAGACCGTCTGTTTTACTGGCTGCGCTAAAAACCGTCTGTGAAGAGGTAATATCACAGACGGTTCATATTGAAAACCGTCTGTAAAGTATCATAGACGGTTCTAAACACGAACCGTATGTGATAATTGTAGACTTCATATACGGGTTTTAATTATAACCGTCTATGATAATATCGCTTCAACGCATTTCTTCGTCACCCGATGGCTTTCTTTGTCGCCGATGCGTCTCTTCGTCGCATTAATACCGCTTCGGCTCCTCGATGCGTCTCTTCGTCTCACGCGTCGAATTTATTCCTTGTTTTATAAAAAGAATCGTCCGCCATCGAAGATGATCATCCCCATATATAACTCTACTATATATATACTTCTAAAGCAGAAATGACTCCCTCTTCTGTTTCATTGTCGTCGGTATTGATGGCTTACCTGGCCATACTGTACAAGCAACTCTCCGGCCGTACATTGGCGGATGCTGCAGAAGAACACTGTTTCAACAGTGTCTTCACTCCTTTGTCCGAGGATTTGCCGGAGCAGGTGACGGCCACCTTTCGCCGTCTTGACATCCTCCTCCGCCGCGTCTTCTAGGTGATCTTCCACTTCCGGCGAGTTAACCGCGTCATCGACGTGGTCCTCCACAACGACATTGTACATCTCCAGGAGGCTTGACATCACTTGGACTGCTTAATCGAGACGGCGGGCGACCGAGTCAACCATGCCGAGACCCCTCAAGTAAGGGAAGAGAGCATATGGGCTCAATTCTTCTTGATTCAACAGTCCGAGGGTCTTCGAGAGACACTCAAACAAGTGCGTCAACAGGTGGATGCATTTTAGGCTTCGTTCGCTGATGATCACGAACCGTCCGATGCCGTCGCCGCCTACGAAGTTTTGAAGATGGAGATAGTAGCCTACCTCCGTCGCTAGAAAAACTTTGTTTATTTATGTTCCTACTTTTTTTTAATCTTTGTAAGAAGCGACTGGCTACTTGTTTGGCCATATGTAAATTCCAAAATGAAAAAAAAACTAGTTTGGAGGTGAAGTTACTATATTATATGTTGAACTATATATTACAGACGGTTTAGTGGAACAAATATCTGTCTGTGATATGTATCATAGTTAAAACATATTTCCAGCAGTATTTAAATGACAAAACTGACATATAAACATGTAATTTCTTCATGTCATGTAAATGTATACATGATAATATGCTTAAAACATAGAACTTGAGAACCATATCATAGACGGTTCCATAATAGAACCATCCATGATATCTCTTTATTAGTAGGAGCCCGCTAGGGTTTGTGCCCTAACTCATCACTCCCCAGTCCCCAGCGTCATTACTCACACCCGTTCCCCTCCCCACCCGAGTGCCCCCGACCTCGACGTCGCCGCCCCTGACATCAACGGTACCGTCCGAGTCGCGCCTTCTCCCCAACCATGCCGCTGATGCCGCCCTTCTTCCTGCCGCCGCCGGTTGTGACACCATAGTTCACTACACAAGACACCCTTATGATAGGAGTGTCTTGTGCAGTGTCACCGTTGTGACACAACTAAGGTGACGCTGCCGCCGCCACGGTCCAATCGACCTCTCCCAGGCCAAATCCATCTCCCTGTCGGCAGATCTACTTTCCCCTCTTCATCCTCTCCCTGGCGTGCACGACCCTAGCTACCTCTTCACCGACCTCCCCCGGCTACCTCTCCACCGACCTCGACGCTGCCGCCCTCGACATCGACGACTCCGCCCGAGTCGCGCCTTCTCCCTGACCCCTGTGCCTCCTTGCGCTCGGCTCCGGCCTGACTGTGGTTTCAGGCCTGATTGTTTGGAGCTTCCTGCTCCCTGGACTCAATCTTCCATTCCTCCACTTCCTCTTTCTGTTATTTTAGTTTCATGCTTGAGCTTGTTTTGGTTTACTGATGTGAGTTGATTATTTACTGACATGGGTTAATTTATTGATTAAGCATGGTAAATGAAATAGAGGTGGGTTAATGCATGGTGGAGGTGTTGCCGCCGGTATTGCGTCGCACTGAGGTAACTACTCTCTTCTACTCTCTATCGCTTTCCCTCCCCTTGCTCTGTGATATAAACTGAGGGCTATTGGTGTATGTGCATTCTGTGCATCTTACTTAGTTCATGCTGTGGGTCAGATTGACAAAAATGAATGGGGCAAAATGATGGGTTTGGTTAATGCTCTCTGATGGAAACTGAGGGTTATTGATGCCGGTTCTTTGTGCTTGGTTGGTTTACATGGGATATGGTTCGGATGGGACAAAACATCAGTCTGTACACATATAAATTATGGACATGTAACTAATCTTATGGTATGTTCCTATATGGTATTCTGCTTTTGAAAACTGCAATTATCTTTTCAGATTTGTAAATGTTAGGCTAATTTGTAAAGCTGCAATTAACATACAAATTTCTAAAATTTTTACATAGCTTGTGCTTCTGATCATCAATTATTTATTAATTGATGTGTATTCTATTCCAAAACAAGACCAGATGAGTCAAAAACTACTATAACACTTCTTCACCTGTCTCTCGCCATTCATTTTATCTTTATCTGTGTAATCGTGTTCATGCCGGTCAAGTTCTTTTCTCTTGCGTCCCAGGTACATCCTACCATTCCATTCCTGATCTCTTCTACTGCTCGGAGACTTTATAGAGAATATATATCACAGACGGTTTCATCTACAAACCGTCTCTAATAGTCAACTATCATAGACGGTTCTAGGTTAATAACCGTTTGTGATTGTCTGCATCATAGACGGTTTTCGAAGCGTCTATGATTACCTTATGTTATTACTGATCCATAAACTTAGACGGCTCACGAAACCGTCTGTGATGATATTTTTGAACCGTCTGTGAAGACCTCTGTTGTAGTAATGAAATCTAGCTACTAGCAAATATATTGGAAAGACGATGGCTTTCTTGTTCGACGATGACAAAAATATCGTTGAGTAGGTAGGTTGGGATTAATGGAAGTGCTGGAAGAACAGAGAGGAGATGCATGTTCTAAACAACTACAAAGACAAACCCAGGTGCTGAATTCGCAGACATTTTTATCATTTTTATGTTTGGACAGTCTACGAAACTAGGACATACCTTCCTTCAGCATCATACGAGTGTGTATCACTTCCATGGATCCCTTTATGGATGTTCTCTACGTAGATAGATAAGCGTGGTGCCGTTGCATTTTTCTGCATGCATTAGATACACAGATTGAACGATTCAATCAAATACTACTTGCACTTCATTTTGTAAGTGCTTCTATGCACACTTGTAAGATGTGCTTGAATGATGGGTTCACATAATTAATGACTATGTATAAGAAAATTGCATGGAACATCACAGTAAAAGAATGGTAACGATTAGCATGCTAGGTAAGTAGAACTTAGCGAATCATGTCTACATCACACATTCACACGCTTGTACTGTCACAATGTGCAGTTAAGTACCTCTCTGTGAAGCTTTAAGTATGTTTGGTGATTTGACCATAATCTTATCAGATTCCGCAATTAAGTCGGTGTACTATATCTAATACTACACAAGAATACTATGGGGAATTGAAGTTTTGATTAGGATCAGTACATAACAGTACACAAGAAGGCGCTAAATTTTCAACACATCAACCAATGATCGGATGAATTAAGCGCCAAATGAAGCATAAAAAATGTCATGTTCTCTTTTTTTGTTTGAAACAAAAAAAATGTCATGTTCTCTGTGTTGTCTTCTCAGTGAAGCAAGGTTTCTCTGCAAGTCACAGGCTAACCAGAACCAGACACCTTAAACACCGTTATAGACGACAAAGACGTCAGATTTTTTTTCTAGTCAACACGAGAGAGAGAGAGAGAGAGAGAGAGAGAGAGAGAGAGAGAGAGAGAGAGAGAGATCCTACAGGCCTGGTCTTGGGGCCAAGGGCGCCGTTGATGAAGGCAGCGCTGACTTTGGACGTGGCAACTCCAAATCCGAGGGCACGAAACCCTACCACCATCCGTATATATACAAAGGTCAAAATTAGAAGTTTTGCAACGAAAAACACGGCAAGAGCAAGAACGAAAAGTGCTCCTCGTTCCATGTGGAAGCAAATGGCGAAGAAAATGGAGGACAGGCATGCGCGCTCACCTTCGTATGTCTCGGAGAAGGAGATGATGCCATCCTTGTCGCGGTCGAAGAACGCCACGTGCTTCTGCAGCGCCGTCCCGCCGGCCAGAGCGTCGCCGGCCGCCGCCGCCTGGCTCCCTTCTCGGAATCAGAAGCCAAACGGATAAGCAAACAGGGGGTGCAAAACAAAGCTAATGCAAACCCCAGAGGCCATAGCCTTACAGAAGGACACGACGAATAGAAGCAGGAGAGGCGCGGCCGCCGCCCCCGCCCCCGCCCCCGGACACGGCCGTCGTCGTCGAGCGTCCATCGCCTCCGGCAATTCCTCCACGATCCTGTCTCGCGCTCTGACTGCTGGCCTAGTGGCCTGTCCTTTCCTGTCCCTCTGACGCTGCGTGCGTCTCTCGGCCTCGGCGTGTGTGCAGCATTTGTGTCCGGATGTGCGCCTCATTTGTAGGATCGCCGAAAGTTTCCGAGCCGCGCGATTTCTGAAGGGGAGCATGCTTGTTGCATGCGTTATCATATCCCGCCTACTGCTACAGAGTGCCACTACGTGTCTGGGCTGCTACTGCTACATGCGTGTCGTAAGCGAGACATTCTCTAGCCATCCACGTCTTTTCTTTTTAAGAATGTCTGGCCATCATATGTCATTATTAAGGGTTAGCGCTGCCCATTAAATGCTAGATTTTTTTGTTAACATAATAGTAAGCTTGTAAACGCCTACAGGAAACCGAGATAGCAGGTGTGAAATGAGCCAGATAGGCACAAATGGACGAGTGTAAACGTGGAGAAAAAACTATTCACCACGAATTGGATTGGGCACAAGTTTTGAATGCTGTTGTCACGGACATGGATGTGTCACGGACATGGATAGCATGCCATGGGCCTCCAGGTCGGACAAGATGTGGGCTGGCCTTTGGCCCATCTGGCGTGGCCAGGGGAACCACTACAAAAGCTTAGGGTGATTTGACTGGAAATGCATCGAAGAACAAAGCAACAGCCTCGGCTTTTTCTTCCCCAATGCTGCCTCTTCCCCCGGTCCCCTTTCTCTGATGTTTCCCACCCCATGCTTCTTCCTCCCCGTCTGAATTGCTACTCCCATCCTTGCTTCCAATTTCTCCTAATTGTATCCCCCAAACACTTGTATCGTTGTTGATTTGGCAATATAGCATTCGGATTTGATGTGTATCGATATTCATGATGAATGTCATGATAATTTGGTATCAGAGCCATTGATCGCAGTGGTTCCTCGCATGGAGACGGCCATGAGCGCAGCTAAAGAGGAGCGGTGTAAGGCGATGCTGGACAAGCTACTGGCCAAGATGGACGAGCAAGGGCAGAAAGTGGATGACATGATCTCATCCTTAGCCGCGACCACCTCTCGGTTGCTCGGCGCCGCCGCCAACTCGACCCCAAGTTCTTCTTCGACCATCGCCGGGCTCACCACCATCTCAAGTGGGGCTATTGCTGCTCAGCCCACCGTCAACACCTTCGACACCGACACCAACTTCACGACGCCCACCAAGTGCTCGACGTCAGGTCCCGACCCCAACGTCGACGACGCCAAGGTCACGACCACGCCCCTATTGTCGGGAGGCGTGCCCACGGCCCTCCGGGTGAATGTGGAGCGCACAAAGGCCTCCTCGCCGAGGTCGTTCGCCATCGGCGAGTTGGACACCGCGATGCCCCCCAGGTGTTCAACATTCTGCCACAACTCGAACATTGGCGACGTTGATGTCGCGACCGTGACACTGCTCGAGACGGGCGAGTCCAAGGTTGTCCCAGCACCTATGACACCCAACCTCCACATCTGCAAGGTCCTGCTTGACTGCGGCGTCGTCCAGGCTGATGCCCTCACCGTCGACCGCCTTGCCTCCCTCGAGAAGTACCATAAGACGGCCGTGGTGTCCCGCAAGTCGATTATGAGGATTGAAGTGGAGTGGCTCAACTCGATCAAGGCCGACTTAGTGGTTTCGGATGTCGTCCCCGTGGCGTGTAGGGCGGCTGCAGATGCTGGCATTCGCTCCGTATGCGTCACCAATTTTGGTTGGGACTTCATTTATGCAGAGTATGTCGTAGCAGCTGGACATCATCATCGCTCAATTATGTGGCAGATAGCAGAGGATTACTCACATTGTGAATTCTTACTACGACTCCTTGGATACTGCCGTGTGCCTGCTTTCCGTGATGTACCTTATGTGGTGAGAAGATTGCACAAATATAGATCCGAGGTGAGAAAGGAACTAGGAATCGTAGATGATGTTAAGGTGGTCATTTTCAACGTTGGAGGATAGCCAGCGGGATGGAAACTCAAGAAAGAGTGGTTGCCTGATGGTTGGCTCTGTTTAGTATGTGGTGCATCTGATACTCAAGAGCATCCTCTAAATTTCATTAAGCTTGCCAAGGATGCCTACACACCTGATTTCATGGTAGCATTTGACTGCATGCTTGGGAAAATTGGATATGGCACCATGAGTGAGGCTTTGGCTTACAAGCTGCCATTTGTATTTGTTCGCAGAGATTATTTTAATGAAGAGCCATTTTTGCGGAATATGCTTGAGCATTATCAATGTGGCATTGAGATGATACGGAGGGATTTACTTACTGGACATTAGAAACCTTATCTGCTACGTGCTATAACACTTCAGGCCTGCTATGATGGACCAATAAAGGGTGGTGAGGTGGGTGCACATATCCTTCAGGATACTGCTGTTGGGAAGAAGCATATCTCTGGTAAGTTGAGCGGAGCAAGATGATTGCATGATGCCATAGTGCTAGGATATCAACTACAACGGGCTCCAGGGAGAGATGTAGGAATTCCTGACTGGTATTCCCTCTTTGGGAAAGAAATCGGTGTTCGTCCAGCACCCGCATCTCATGAGATTAGCGAAAGTGCAGAGTCGTCTCTTGAGGACTTTGAGATACTCCGCGGGGACATGCAAGGATTAACTGATACGATGGCCTTTTTGACGAGTTTATCAGGTCTTGTTGGAAATGATCCAAGGAGCCCTGAGAAACAACCCCGCGAGAGGGTCATTGCTTTGCTATTTTGACTGGAGGATGAAATATATGTTGCAAGAGCACTGGATGATTAGATGTCATGGGTGGTATTGCAGATTATTCAGAAAGTCTTGTATTGCAGATGCCCATTCGAGAGGTCTGTCATGTTGCTATTCAGAGAAGCGATCCTATCAAGCAGAAGCTATGAAAGCATACACAGGCTAGACAACTAGCAAATGGTGGAGCTGTGCCAGTGTTACAAATTGTATCATTTAGCTCTGAATTGAGTAATCATGCCCCAACCTTTGATATGGACCTGTTTGATTCTATGGATGGTGACAAACCAATATCCTATGATACGACCAAAGAATATTTCTCTCAGAACCCATCCCAAAATGGGCTGCATATGTTGCTGGGACAATTCTAGTGTTGATGGTCGAAATTGGGTGTGCGCCATGAACAACATGAGCATTTTGGTTTCTTCATCTTCTGTTTCTCCTGATGGCACTGAAGCCGTTGTCGAGTTCATCTGCCTAGATTCCATTGCAACGGCTTGGGGGCAAGCCGAATTTCAACGGGGGAGGTATGTCACGGACATGGATCTGTTATAGACATGGATCGCATGGTGTGGGCCTCTATAACGACCCGGCCTAGGGCACACCCGGGAGGTCCAGAGAGGAGCCCCCAGGATGTCCCGAGAGGTCCCTTAGGACCTCCTGGGAGGTCCGTAAAGAACTTCCCAGGACGTCCCAAGAGGACATCCCGGTAGGACCGCACAGACCTCCCGAGAGGTCCGAGAGGACCACTCGGAGGTCTGGGAGGTCCTGACCCACAGAGGTCGTTGGACCTCAGACCTCCCCAAACTCCACGTCACTACCCGAGGGAGGTCCGAAGGGAACCACCCCGAGGAGGTCGTGGGGCTTAGGGCAAGCCTAAAGTCCTCTGTGATCCAAACCAGCCCCCAGAGATCATCGACTGGTTCTCACAGCAAACAAGTGATAACATAAACATCCACAAGACTTTATTAACATCAAAAGGAGGTTTGTTTACAAGGGTTGCTTACAAGCTCCAGCAACCGAGAGCACACAAAAGCAGCGGAAAACAAAGACAGGGTCCACCCATTACACCACAGGTGACTGGCTGGAGGGCGTGACCTAATTCAACTAATCATCTTCATCATCATAAAAGTCTTCATCTACTCAATTCATGAATCAAGCAAGAGTGAGCACAACAACCGTGCTCGCAAGTTACACCCGTCAATTAACAGAATGACATGCATAGGGATGTATCAAAGGACAACATATTAGGGTTGTTTTGCATAAAGCCAATTTTATTTCAAATACAAGTATTAAGTTTCAAGGCAGATTACAATAATTAAAATCCAGTTTTACAAATTCATTTTCAGTTGGATATATTCATCATTTAAATGGTGAAGGACATCCTCCTGCACAAGGCTTCCCGCCCACACCCAATTTGGTTAAACCACCAAAACCACTTCAATATTTCTTTTGAAAACCAAAACCAAGAGCTAACTTTGAGTGACATTGCCAGCATGTCCATGACCGTGGACACGGCTATTCGAATAGATTTACACTCTGCAGAGGTTGCACACTTTACCCACATGACATGAATTCTCTAGTTTGCTTGACATCCGTCGATGCCACCTCACACTTCCTTTGGTGAGAGGTCTAGAGCACATGACAAGGCCTTTACAATGCATTGCTGCACCGCAGCTCACCCCCATTAAGGTTTATAATCCCCTTTGGGTAGAAACACCGCGGGTTAATGGGGTGCCCCCTCTTATGCCAGGTGGGACTACAACTAGTCTTAACATGACAAACCCACCGCGTCCGCGGGATGAACCACGATAGAGCTTTGCAAATTATAGGCTTAGCAAGTGGTGTCTCAAAGACCGGTCCTTAACCGATATGGGCAACAAACCTCAACCCTAGGGTGTCGGATCACACGACCCCCCCCCCCCCGTGCATAGACATGCACCAACCAAGCAACCCGTTTACCCACGTCTAAACCATTTTTCATTTACTTTACTTTTCGGTCCTCCCTAGCACACCAATGCCAAGGCCGAACAAAACAACCATGACACACCAATGTCATGGCTTAAACCCATGGCACACCAATGCCACGGCTCAAATCATTTGATTAATTGATACTTTTGGTCAAAGCTTCCCAAACCAAGACTTTGGTCTAAGCATCACTAAGCTTTTCCTTTTCTTTAAAGCCTCGGGTCCCTACTAATGCAAGAACCCGATTTACCTAGGGTGACAATGGAGTTGATGCAATCATGGATAGAGGTCATACTAAGCGAAAGGGTGTAACTATGGATCGAAAGATAGGCATTGAATTACTTAGTAAAGTAAGCATGCATACATCTTTGAAAAACGACATAAGTAATTTGAAATCTTTGGGTGCAACGTTCAAGAGCGTAACTTGCCTTGCTCAAGATCTCGATTGCTTCCTCTCCTCATCAACTCGGGCTCCCCGCATGCAGGCAATCTACGTGAAAAACCAAATACTCAAACAAAGCTCAAACAAGATCCAAAGAACTCCAAATAAACTTAAAGACAAAACCAGCAGAGAAACAGGAGGTCAAGAGGAGGTCAAGGGGCTTGGTGGAGAGGTCTGGAGCTCAAGGAGGATGTCCAAAGACCCTGTTGGAGGAGGTTCGAGAGACTTGAGAGAGGAGGACTATGGTGGCTCGGTGGAGACAGAGAGTAGAAATGAGGAAGAAAGTGATAAAGGAGGGCTCTCCCAAACTATATATAGAGGAAGCAAGTGCACGTGACCTAGGTTAGAGTCAACATGAGTTAGTAGATAGGACAATAGAGTAGGCAAGGAATGTGACCATTGGTATGACAAGAGTACTGAAAAAGGTGAGGGCATTTAATGTGATACAACATGCATTAAATGCGGTGAAGACTTCCTTGCCCAAAGACTTAGTCAAAGGTATAGGATACTGGGTGTGTGGTCGCCCGATTAGGGCGCCCAAGACCCACCAAAGGAGGTCCTACAATGACGGAGGAGGTCTTGCGGTGAATCGAGGAGAGGTCCTCACCCACCGGGAGGTCTGACGGTTGGATCTCCCAAGGGGAGGTCCAAACGGCCAAGATCAAGTGCTTCAGAGGAGGTCCGCAAAGGTAAAAGGAGAACCTCACCCGCAAGGGAGGTCTAGAACCGTAGGATCAATTCCAGGGGAGGTCTGAACGGTTAGGATCTCCAAGGGGTGGTCCTAACGATCGGATCTGCCAAGAAACCAAGAAAGGGGAGGTTTGGACTGTTAAGATCTCCAAGGGGAGGTCCTAACGATCGGATCTGCCAAGAAAGGAGGTTTGGATGGTTAAGATCTCCAAGGGAGGTCTTAGCGGTCTCGATTCAGGAGGAGGTGCAGGCGGTTAAGATCTCCAAGGGAGGTCTTAACGGTCGAGATCTTGAGAGGAGGAGGTCTGGATGGTTAAGATCTCCAAGGGAGGTCTTAGCAGTCGAATGTGCAGGAGGAGGGCTCGACGGTTAAGATCTCCAAGGGAGGTCTTAACGGTCGAGAGGTGCAAGGAGGAGGTCTGGAGGACACAGGGAGGTCGATGAGGACACGAGGAGAATCAAATAAATGAAAGGGGATGTCCTAGAGGACATGGAGAGTCTGAAGGACACGGGAGGTCTTAAGCGGTAGTACCACCAAGTTCGAAAGGTACACAGTTAGTACCAAGGAACCTCCAGAGAAGGATTTCAGGATACAAGCAACGAAGGGCGTTCAAGAAAACACGAAAAGCTTCACGGGGTTTGAAGGATTTCAAATGTACACAAGGGTGGCACAGACTCGGGGAGGTTCTTGAGTCGAGAGGGCCCAGAGAGAAAATGGGTCTCGGGGAGGTCTAGCGTTTGGGAGGTCTAGACCTAAGGAGGTGCTGGACCCGGGAGGACTGCACAAAGGAGGTCAGAGCCCTTGGATTCCACGAAGGGAGGTGCAGGCCATTAGATCCCAGAGAAAGGAGGTCTAGATCGAGAGGTGGGTAAAGGATGGACAGAGAAGGAAAGACCAACAAAGCTACAATAACTCAACAGACCCGCGAGGAACTTTAGTTGTAGTTTGGATTAGGCAGCTTAAATCCATTATGAAATTTCAGGTTAAGCTTTGAATTCTCATCAAAACAAAATGGTTCTTTTTATTTTGAAAATTCCAAAAAGACTCTAAAAATAAATTCAGGGTGTCACAAACCTACCCCCCTTAAGGGAATCTCGACCCAAGATTCAAGCTTGGCCAGCAAAGAGATATGGGTAGTTTGCTCTAAGGTCTTCCTCCTTTTCCCAAGTGCCTTCACTCTCTGGATGGTGGCTCCATTGCACCTTGTAAGTTCGAAGGATCCTGCTCCTGGTGACACGCTCTATGACATCCAAAATCTTGATTGGTTTCTCCACATAAGTGAGGTCTTCTTGGAGATCAATGCTTTCCAGCGAGGTGTGGTCTTCTGGTACCCTAAGGCACTTTCTTAATTGTGACACATGGAAGGTATTGTGCATTCTTAGAAAGAAAGCGGGCAAACTCAATTTTGTAAGCCACTTCACCTTGCCTTGCCAATATCTTGTATGGCAGACAAATCTTGGAGCTAACTTCCTCTGGTTGAAATCTCGACTCCTTTGGTGGGGTTACCCTAAGGTACACAAAATCTCCAACTTCAAAAGATAAGTCTCGGCCACGGGTATCGGCATAGCTCTTTGTCTAGACCGAGCTTCTCTCAGCGCTCCCTTATGAGTTTCACTTTTCTTGACTTCTTTGATGACATCGGGTCCATAAAATTGGCGCCACCCACTTGATCCTATAGGAGAGGGTTCGACATTGCCTCCCATATAGAGCTTCAAGGGTGACATCTCCAAACTAGCTTGGTAACTATTATTGTAGGAGAACTCAGCATAGGGGAGATTCTTGTCCCAACTTTCCCCAAAGTCCAAAGCACAAGCCCGAAGTATGTCCTCAAGCACTTGATTTACTCTCTCTGTTTGACCATCGGTTTGAGGATGGTAAGCAGTGCTAAAGTTAAGTCTTGTCCCCAAGGCTTCATGGAGACCTTCCCAAAACCTTGAGGTGAATTGGGAGCCTCTATCTGACACTATACTCTTGGGTACACCATGTAGACATACAATTCGTGCTAAGTACAACTCAGCCAACTTGTTACTTGAATAGGTGGTCTTGACTGGGATAAAGTGTGCTACCTTGGTCAACCGATCCACAATAACCCAAATGGAGTCATAACCCGATTGGGTTCTTGGTAACCCAGTGATGAAATCTATACCAACTTGCTCCCATTTCCACTCAGGAATAGGTAAAGGTTGGAGCAAACCAACAGGTCTTTGGTGCTCGGCCTTGACCCTTTTGCATACATCACAGTGTGCTACAAACTCGGCTATTTCCCTTTTCATGCCGACCCACCAATACCTCTCTTTGAGGTCCTGGTACATCTTTGTGCTCCCTGGGTGGATGGAGTAGTGTGACTCATGGGCTTCCTTAAGCAGGAGGTCCTTTATGTCCTGGTGGTTCGGCACACATACCTTTTTGCCGAACCAAAGGACCTCTTGCTCATCCAATGAGAATCCAGGAGCTTTGCCTTGCCCTACATTGTCTCTTATCTCCAGGAGGTCTTTATCCTTAAATTGATTCTCTCGGATCTACTTCTGGACCACAGGTTCCACTTCAAGCGCATGCACAGAACCTTGCTCCACAACTTCCAGGTTGAGACGTCTCATCTCTTCATATAGTCTAGGCTGATTTTCTTGGACCATTAAGAGGTTGCAGTAGCTTTTTCGGCTCAAAGCATCAGCTACCACATTTGCTTTACCTGGGTGGTAGTGAATTCGAGGTCATAATCTTTAATGAGTTCCAACCATCGCCTCTGTCTAAGGTTGAGGTCTGCTTGGGTAAAGATATACTTTAAGCTCTTATAGTGCAGTGAAGACCTCGCGTGATACCAATAAGGTAATGACGTCAAATTTTTAGAGCATGCACCACAACTGCTAGTTCCAAATCATGAGTGGGGTAGTTGGCTTCATGAGGCTTTAGTTACCGAGAGGCATAAGCGACTACCCGGCCTTCTTGCATTAGCACACAACCAAGACCTTGTCTTGAGGCATCACAAAAAACTTCAAAATCCTTTCGAATATCGGGCAAAATCAATACTGGAGCAGAGGTCAATCTTTTCTTCAACTCTTGAAAGCTATGCTCACAAGCTGGGGTCCAAATATACTTGGTTTCCTTTTTGAGCAATTGTGTGAGAGGTCTTGCTATGCTCGAGAAACCCTCAATAAACCTACGGTAATACCCTGACATTCCAAGAAAGCTTCTTATCTGAGGCACTGTCTTGGGTGGTTTCCAATCTAGGACATCTTGGACTTTGCTAGGATTAACTGCCACTCCATCAGCCGACATAATATGGCCCAAAAAGGTGACCTCACTCAACCAAAAGTCACACTTCTCAAACTTTGCATAGAGCTGGTGGTCCCTTAGCTTGTCTAGGACCAACCGAAGGTGATCTTCATGCTCTGCCTCGGTTTTAGAGTACACAAAAATGTCATCTATGAAGACAATGACAAACTTATCTAAGTACTCCATAAACACTTTATTCATCAGGTTCATGAAGTATGCAGGGGCATTAGTTAGTCTAAAGGACATAACTGTGAACTCATAAAGTCCAAATCGAGTTGAGAAGGCTGTTTTTGGAATGTCCTCTTGTCGAATCTTCAATTGGTGGTAACCTGACCTTAGGTCAATCTTGGAGAAAACTACTGCTCCTTTGAGTTGATCAAATAAGTCATCGATCCTGGGCAAAGGATACTTATTCTTGATGATAACATCATTGAGAGCTCTATAATCCACACACATACGTTGTGTTCCATCTTTCTTTGCCACAAAGATCACAGGAGCTCCCCAAGGAGAGGAACTCGGCCTTATAAAACCTTTACTTTGCATTTCTTCAATTTGCTGTTTTAGCTCAACTAGGTCATTCACAGGCAATCTATATGGCCTTTTAGAAATAGGTGCTGTCCCAGGGACTAGGTTAATGACAAATTTCAAATCTCTGTCTGGAGGCATTCCAGGTAGCTCACTGGGAAACACATCGGGGTACTCTCTTACCACAGGGAGATCTTCAAGTCTCACTTCCTTTAAGCAGGACACCCTAGGACCTGCCTTAGGAGAGGTCTCGGGGCTGAATTCCACTTGCACCCCTTGCTCATTGGTGAGCACAATGGACTTGTTGGCACAATTTATTTGGCCCTGGTTCTTAGATAACCAGTCCATTCCAAGAATCACATCTAATCCTTGGGAGTGCAAGACTATCAAGTCGGCATAGAAAGGAACTCCCAAGATTTCCAAGGAAAGATTTGGGCACAAGGAGTTGGTTCTCATTTCCAAGCTCGGGGAATGGATGAGCATAGGGTTTAATAAAGGAGTAATAGCTAACCCATAGCTACCCACAAACTTTGAAGAAATAAACGAATGAGAAGCTCCGGAGTAAAAAAGAACTGAGGCTGGTATGGTATTAACAAGGAACATACCGAGGACCACATCCGAGGCTTGTTGAGCTTCCTTAGCTGTGAGGTGGTTCGCTCGCCCTTTGTTGAATTGCACTGGAGGTCTTGAATGGGTGTGACTGCCATGGGCTGAGGACCCTTGAGCTGATCGGGTGGGAGTTGGAGCTGGAGCTTGAAGTTTCTTTGGACATTTGTTTGCATAGTGCCCAACTTCATGACAATTAAAACACGTCACCCCTGCTGCAGGGTTTGTGGCTGGTCTTGCTTGAGATTGACCTCCTGGGGAGGTCTTATGAGAGCTGGAGGTGCCAGAGCCAGACCTTTTGACTTGCATTGAGGTCCTGATGGGGGAGGAGGTCGCAGACATCATGGGCTGAAATTGGGAGGTCTTTGGCACAGAGAATCCTTCGACTGAAGCTATTTGGCTGCCTTTCTCTTTTTACGGTTTTCCATCTCAACATGTTTGGCCTCTTGCCGAATGGTCTTGCTCACTAGATCTTTGAAAATCTGGGTAATCATGAGCAAGGAGCTGGACTGAGAGATCATCATTAAGTCCATTCAAAAACCGTTCTTGCTTGGACTCATCTGTGGCTACATCCTCAGGTGCATACCTTGCCAACTGGTTGAACTTGTGTAGGTATTCGCTGACCGTGTAGTTCCCTTGGCGCAAGGCTCTAAACTCATTCTTCTTTAATATCATCATTCCATGAGGAATATGTGCATGTCTAAAAGCTTGAGTGAATTCCTTCCAAGTGATCTCTTGAGCGTCGGGGTGGGATTGAGTAAAATTTTCCCACCAATCCGAAGCTGGTCCTTGGAGTTGATGGGAGGCAAACAGAACTTTCTCTCTGTCGGTGCATTGGATCATGTCCAATTTTCTACTCACAACCCTGAGCCAATCATCAGCTTCAAGAGGTTCAGTGGTCTGGAGAACGTGGGTGGCCTCATCCTCATAAACTTCGGAAATGTTAGCTCTAGGAGGAGGTGGAACATGTCACGGAGGTTGAAACTTCTGCTGCGCTTGGAGGTTCTGTGTATTGGTGATGGTGAGCTAATAAGTTGATCAATTGTGTGATTGGCCATCATTTGGTTCGATCTGGGCCTTGAGCTGGAGGAGGTGGTGGCTGCTGCGCTGGAGTCTCTGGATCACTTGCAGGGGCTCTACTCTGGCCAATGGCGCCGCCTTGCCCTTGTGGTCACCATCTGCTAAGGTCAAGAGGTAAGAAAAGATAAGAGGTCTAGGGGTAAGGCTTAAGACTTTAGGCAACTAAACCCAATATAACCCCAAAAGCCAAAACTTGACAATCAAACTCATCACATGCTACGCGAGGCTTGCCCCTTAAAATTTGCAAGTAAAGAATCCTGGCGAGGAGGGGAGGTCTTTTACAAAGCAGCCCGAGGTAACCTTTACAAAAGAGCCGCCACTCATTGCCGCCAGGAGGTCCTTAACACTACCACCACAACCTTAATCGTACTGTAGATATCCCAAGGAAAGAATTCCATTTAATTTTATAAAGCGTTGAGGCAAGCAAAAAGATAAGGAGGAGATAAGGTGAGATAAGGCCGCATAAAGGGTAAGAATAGATAGATGACTTCGGGTAAGGAGAGAACAATTTCCTTTATCTTGTTTAATAAAACATATTTTGAACTCCTTCTAACGGCCATTCTAATAGGTCAAGGCCCCGCATCGAGGATGCTTTGATACCACCTGTAACGACCCGGCCTAGGGCACACCCGGGAGGTCCATCAGGACCTCCTCCAGAGAGGAGCCCCCAGGATGTCCCGAGAGGTCCCTCAGGACCTCCTAGGAGGTCCGTAAAGAACTTCCCAGGACGTCCCGAGAGGACATCCCGGTAGGACCACACAGACCTCCCGAGAGGTCCGAGAGGACCACTCGGAGTGCAGGAGGTCTGACCCAGAGGTCATTGGACCTCGGACCTCCCCAAACTCCACGTCACTACAGGGGAGGTCAGAAGGAACCACCCGAGGAGGTCGTGGGGCTTAGGGCAAGCCTAAAGTCCTCTGTGATCCAAACCCGGCCCCAGAGATCATCGATGGTTCTCCTGACAAACAAGTGATAACATAAACATCCACAAGACTTTATTAACATCAAAAGGAGGTTTGTTTACAAGGGTTGCTTACAAGCTCCAGCAACCGAGAGCACACAAAAGCAGCGGAAAACAAAGATAGGGTCCACCCATTACACCACAGGTTACTGGCTGGAGGGCGCGACCTAATTCAACTGGTCATCTTCATCATCATAAAAGTCTTCATCTGCTCAATTCATGAATCAAGCAAGAGTGAGCACAACAACCGTGCTCGCAAGTTATACCCGTCAATTAACATAATGACATGCATAGGGATGTATCAAAGGACAGCATATTAGGGTTGTTTTGCATAAAGCCAATTTTATTTCAAATACAAGTATTAAGTTTCAAGGCAGATTACAATAATTAAAATCCAGTTTTACAAATTCATTTTCAGTTGGATATATTCATCATTTAAATGGTGAAGGACATCCTCCTGCACAAGGCTTCCCACCCACACCCAATTTGGTTAAACCACCAAAACCACTTCAATATTTCTTTTGAAAACCAAAACCAAGAGCTAACTTTGAGTGACATTGCGGCATGTCCATGACCGTGACACGGCTATTCGAATAGATTTACACTCTGCGAGAGGTTGCACACTTTACCCACATGACATGAATTCTCTAGTTTGCTTGACATCCGTCGATGCCACCTCACACTTCCTTTGGTGAGAGGTCTAGAGCACATGACAAGGCCTTTACAATGCATTGTTGCACCGCAGCTCACCCTCATTAAGGTTTCTCAATCCCCCCTTTGGGTAGAAACACCGCCGTTAATGGGGTGCCCCTCTTATGCCGTGGGACTACAACTAGTCTTAACATGACAAACCCACAAGCGTCCATGAGATGAACCACGATAGAGCTTTGCAAATTAGTTAGCCAGGTCCCACGCCCCATACTAGAGACATGTGGTTGCACATGTTTGGCATAGCCCATTATAGGCTTAGCAAGTGGTGTCTCAAAGACCGGTCCTTAATCGACATGGGCGACAAACCTCAACCACAGGGTGTGGGATCACCACGACCCCCGTGCATAGACATGCACCAACCAAGCAACGATTTAAGCCCGTCTAAACCATTTTTCATTTACTTTACTTTTCGGTCCTCCCTGGCACACCAATGTCAAGGCCGAACAAAACAACCATGACACACCAATGTCATGGCTTAAACCCCCATGGCACACCAATGCCACGGCTCAAATCATTTGATTAATTGATACTTTTGGTCAAAGCTCCCCAAACCAAGACTTTGGTCTAAGCATCACTAAGCTTTTCCTTTTCTTTAAAGCCTCGGGTCCCTACTAATGCAAGAACCCGATTTACCTAGGGTGACAATGGAGTTGATGCAATCATGGATAGAGGTCATACTAAACAGTAGGTGTAACTATGGATTGAAAGATAGGCATTGAATTACTTAGTAAAGTAAGCATGCATACATCTTTGAAAAACGACATAAGTAATTTGAAATACTGGGTGCAACATGTTCAAGAGCGTAACTTGCTTTGCTCAAGATCTCGAGCTGCTTCCTCTCCCTCACTGAACTCAGGCTCCCCACGGTCTGGGCAATCTACACGTGAAAAACCAAATACTCAAACAAAGCTCAAACAAGATCCAAAGAACTCCAAATAAACTTAAAGACAAAACCAACAGAGAAGCCGGGAGGTCAAGAGGAGGTCCAAGGGGCTTGGTGGAGAGGTCCTGGAGCTCCAGAGAGGATGTCCAAAGACCTGTTGGAGGAGGTTCAGAGACTTGAGAGACGAGGACTATGGTGGCTCGGTGGAGACAGAGAGTAGAAATGAGGAAGAAAGTGATAAAGGAGGGCTCTCCCAAACTATATATAGAGGAAGCAAGTGCACGTGACCCAGGTTAGAGTCAACATGAGTTAGTAGATAGGACAATGGAGTAGGCAAGGAATGTGACCATTGGTATGACAAGAGTACTGAAAAAGGTGAGGGCATTTAATGTGATACAATATGCATTAAATCACGGTGAAGACTTCCTTGCCCAAAGACTTAGTCAAAGGTATAGGATACTGGTGTGTGGTCCCCGATGGGCGCCAAGACCCAAAAGGAGGTCCTACAATGACCAGAGGAGGTCTTGCGGTGAATCGAGGAGAGGTCCTCACCCATCGGGGAGGTCTGACGGTTGGATCTCCCAAGGGAGGTCCAAGCGCCAAGATCAAGTGCTTGAGAGGAGGTCATAAAGGTAAAAGGAGAACCTCACGCAAGGGAGGTCTAGAACCGTAGGATCAATTCGAGGTCTGAACGGTTAGGATCTCCAAGGGGAGGTCCTAACGATCGGATCTGCCAAGAAAGGGGAGGTTTGGACTGTTAAGATCTCCAAGGGGAGGTCCTAACGATCGGATCTGCTAAGAAAGGGGAGGTTTGGACGGTTAAGATCTCCAAGGGGAGGTCTTAACGGTCCCGATTTTCAAGAAGGAGGTCTAGACGGTTAAGATCTCCAAGGGGAGGTCTTAATGGTCCAGATCTTAAGGAGGAGGTCTGGGCGGTTAAGATCTCAAGGGAGGTCTTAGCAGTCCGTAGAGGTGCAAGGAGGAGGTCTGGAGGACTGGGAGGTCGGTGAGGACACAGGGAGGTCAAATAAATGAAAGGGAGGTCCTAGAGGACATGGAGAGGTCTGAAGGACAGGGAGGTCTTAAGAAGCGGTAGTACCACCAAGTTCGAAAGCGGTACACAGTTGGTACCAAGGAACCTCGGAGAAGGATTTCAAAGATACAAGCAACGAAGGGCGTCAAGAAAACACGAAAAGCTTCACGAGTTCAAAGGATTTCAAATGCACACAAGGTGTACAGGACTCGGGGAGGTTCTGAGTCGAGAGAGGCCCGAGAGAGAAAATGGGTCTCGGGGTGGTCTAAGCGTTTGGGAGGACTGCACAGAGGAGGTCTGAGCCCTTGGATTCCACACGAAGGGGAGGTCTGGGCCATTAGATCCCAGACAAAGGGAGGTCTAGACCAGAGGTGGGTAAAGGATGGACAGAGAAGGAAAGACCAACAAAGCTTCAATAACTCAACAAACCCGCGAGGAACTTTAGTTGTAGTTTGGGTTAGGAAGCTTAAATCCATTATGAAATTTCAGGTTAAGCTTTGAATTCTCATCAAAACAAAATGGTTCTTTTTATTTCAAAAATTCCAAAAAGACTCTAAAAATAAATTCAGGGTGTCACAGCCTCCAGGTTGGACAAGATGTGGGCTGGTCTTTGGCCCATCTAGCGTGGCCAGGGGAAACACTACAAAAGCTCAGGGTGATTCGACTGGGAGGCATAGAAGAACAAAGCAACAACCTCAGCTTCTTCTTCCCCAATGCTGCCTCTTCCCCCAATCCCTTTTCTCTGATGTTTCCCACCCCATGCTTCTTCCTCCCTGTCTGAATTGCTACTCCCATCCTTGCTTCCAATTTCTCCCAATTGTATCTCCAAACACTTGTATCATTGTTAATTTGGCAATATAGCATTCGGATTTGGTGTGGATCGATATTCATGATGAAGGGTCATAATAATATCGGCTCCGAGACGAGGAGAAACAACAACGACCAAAAGCCGACCAAAAGCCGAGAGCTTCTTTGGTTCTGCGAAAGGGCCATGATCGTTATCGTTGCTTTGTATAGTTTAGCGAAGATTTTGCAGTGCTATACCATGCGCAAATGCAAGTCACTCGTGAACTTCTTCCGTGCAAACTTGGTCTACCTGTTTGTGGGCTGAACAGACACGACTCACATGAGTAAGCTAGACAAGCACTCTACCGTGTGTCTAACGGCCCATGCTTAATCGGGGAGCCAATTTTCTCGCGTGCACATGCAGAAATAGAAGGAGACCCCGTCCGTTTCAACTCGTGCAAGCCCAGCCCACGAGTGACAGCCACAGGGAACACATATACATATTGGAGCAAGGCAACCAACCACGGCAGGCTCGGTCCAGCCGGGCACTCGTTCCTCCTCGCTCACGCACTAACCGCGCCGCCGCCGCGCCCGGTAATAGTATGCGCCTCTGCGTCTCCGGACTCGGCGATTGAGCGTGCCAAGTGCCACTAGACTAGGCCCGCTCTCTCGGACGCGTCTTGAGCCACATTGATCGGATCGAGCCTTGGCAGAACAAGCTCGATCGTCCGTTCGGACAGACCAGCGGCCATTCTGCTGCATGTGTTAAGTGCAACCGTGCGAACGTTTCCTAGCAGTACGCATGCAGCTTAGACTCACTCAGCCGGTGATGGCTGATGATTTTGATTTGACCTCAAGCTAGCGCACGGTCTCTTAGAAGGCTCACTACTACACAAAGGGTCATCACAGATGGTTCAGGAACCATTATCATAGGCGGTTTCTGAACCGTCTCACTTTATGTGTCTGTGTATCACATACGGTTTGTGAGCTGTATGTGATTAGTCATAACACAGACGGTTTGGTAGTATAAACCGTCTGTGAAGGTTTACTATCACATACGACTTATACCCAAAGCCGTATGTGATACGTCGGCCATAACAGACGATTATATGTAAGAACCGTCTGTGATATCAGACATATCACAGACGGTTAGTAAAAAGAGCCGTCTGTGATACATTGGACATCACAGATGGTTATATGTATCAACCGTCTATAATTAGATACATATCACAGACGGTTAGTAAAAAGAACCATCTGTGATATCAGACATATCATAGACGGTTAGTAAAACGAACTGTCTGTGATACGTAGGCCATCACAGGCGGTTATATGTACCAACCGTCTGTGATTGGACACATATCACAGACGGTTAGTAAAAATAGCTGTCTGTTATCCTACTTATCACATACGATTGTTGGTTATAGTTGTCTGTGATAGTAGAACATCACAGATGGTATATACTTCAAAATTGTCTGTAATAGTAGACCTTAACAGATACCATAAAACCGCCTGTGATAGATCCTTTTATAGTTGAAAAACATTCGATTTTTTGCTAGCCTTAGAAAATACTAGTCATACCCTCTGAAAACAAGCAAGTAGAAAACAGATAAATCACAGATATACAACTCAAAGTGATTCACAGCTCAAAATCAATTACAAAAGAAACTCCATGTATTGTCGCTAGAGTTACAATTGAATTACAACTCAATGTGAATTACAATTGAATCAATTTGTTTAAACATGTATTAAGCGATGTCGCCGGAGGAGTAAAACTCTTCTTTCGGGTCAATGATATATGTCTTGATGAAGAAACAAAGCTGTCCTACTACGCCCAAGAGTTCGTCCAGATCGAATGTACTAGGTTCGATTGTCATGCCTTGTCGCTAGGAATATATATTTAAATTTACAATTAGGAAATAATTATTACGAGATAGACAAACCTCTTGATCATTCGTCTTAGCACTCATGATTAGCAGTATGTGACGACAAACGTAGAGTGCACATATGTTGCCTTGTAGTTGCTAGTGACACTGCAAACATAGGATTACATATACATGTATAGTCAATTTGAGAGGCATTATTGCGAAGAGTGATACAAGATTATTGTGTTGTAGCGGGTACCAAAAATCGCGTTCTGTATTTCAGTGTGGCGCTCGATTCCATGTGTATTCTTCCCCTGACAACATAGACGGTGAACGACCTACGTGATTCCAAAAAGTTATCATCGGTCATTTCAAACGAAGGAAGACTACAATAGAGTTATGTATGGAGGAAATGAGCATACCTGTCGAGTACTTTTTGCACCGTGGTGAAATCGTGGTTTTTATCGTTTAGGGAATCAAGGTATATTACCTTATTAGGATCCAGTGCCACCTACTCATGTATGTCGCTATAGTGATTAAACCTAAGTTCATGTTGCGTATAAAATACAAATAAAATTTGTATAGCAAGTAGTGAAACACTTACCGCTGGTTGTAGAGCACCATTATGTAGTCCTTGTCGCCATGAGCAAGCAATCCCTGCAATATGTATTTCTCGACGTAGGATGCGTTTGCGGTGATGCTTTACTCAGAGATCAACTGTGGGTCGAGGAAACCCACCGGTTTTTGCTTTTGTCGGGCTTCTTGCATCATGCATCTATACATAACCAATGAGTTATGATATTTATCGGTATTACGTGAATGTCGAACTTGAATGTACACACTTACAGTATCTAGCATCGTAGAAGTGAGGCGTCGAGGGCGTCGAGGTGGAATAGTTCGAATAGGTCATAGAAGCCCACAACGAAGTAGCCTAGTGTCGGGACCCAAAAATGCAATTATGGACCCTCTATATATAATGCACTAGTCCAGGATCACGTTAGTGTACACAGTGTCAACATAGATGAATATCGATCCACTCAAGGCGATTAATAACATAAACGAATAATTTGATTAACAAATAAGGGTTTTAACCTTATGGTTGAGTTTACACTTATTAAGCTATACAGGGCTGACAGAGAAGTAAATAGTAGCGGAATAGAAACTTCAGCGGAATCTCATCAATTCACCACATGCAACCGACTGGGATCAAGACCCTACGATCAAGCACCTTCGTTGAACTCCTCCTCAAAAGCAGGCAATGACTCCTCCACTTCTGTTGATTTGATTTAGCAAGCATGAGTACACAACCGTACTCACAAGTCACACCACATAATGCAATGTATAGATGCAGGCTTATTCCAAAGGAATGGCTTCTGTGGTTCTTTTGCAGAGATACAACTTTTGCAATTTAAATACGAATAATAGATTGAAAACATAAAGTAAAACAAATAACAACAATAATTTGACAGTTTGATTTCACAAAGACACATAGCCTAAACAAGTTATTCACATAACCATATAACATAGATCACATAGCTCCCTTCCCAATTATTTTATGAAAAACTACCCCTCGTGTGAAATCCCCAAGCATATCCATGACCGCGAACGCGGCTATTTGAATTGATTGATTTAACATTCTGCAGAGGTTGTACACTTTACCCACAAGATACAACTAGTGTTGCAAGCACTAATCATAACAAAACGTTTCAGATATTTCATCTCAAGCATTGACACTCTCGATTGTGCTTACAAACCGTCATACCAAACTATACATGGTGGATGGTACGACACACACTATTGGACAGAAAGCGGCAAATTGTCCCCCGATGCGACTACTTGGTAGCCTACCTTGACGTAATCAACACAGTCTAACCTATAACCTGAGTATCGATGTCAAGAATCCATAACTTACTAAGTTAGGCCCGTCCCATACCAAGCATGTGGTCATACATTAAGGCTCAGTTCAATGGCGCACAAAGTTAAGTCCTTAATTGATCAAGGAAAGACTTCCAATTTACTACAAATCCCTATGCACACAGTTTATTAATCCCATGCACACAGATCCTCCAAAAGTAGCACACAGTACCACTTGCCTCCGTCTAAATCCTTTCCCACCTTATTGGTTAAATGCAACACATGCCATCAACAAGTAATAGTACATAGTACACACAATTTTATCACTTAGTTCCATAATCACTTAGTCAAGTTTGTAATAGCAACTTACATGATATGATGACTCGTGGCATGGCTAAGCAAACTAATCGTATCTAACCAACCCAAGTTGGTGCTACGATACTACTAACTAAATAAACCAATCTAGGGTGAAAAAAGATTATGACATAACAAATATACAAGGTGGATATAACAAGTTGGATTAATAACTAAACTCAAAAGTATTTAAATAAATACTTAAAGTAGATGCAATAATTTGAATCAATATAACTTTGGAAAACTGGGATTCAATATGATCAATGGTATGACTTGCCTTGGAATAGGTCTAGGTACCGATCTTGCTCTTGAGATGCTCGTTCTTCTTCAAATCTTCCCAAAGTATCAACGTCTACTCGCAAACGAAGCAAACAAACAAAATAAATAAATAATAGAGGCAAAACAAACTCAAAAAATTAAATAAAAATCACATATAAATAGATCTTGAATTTAGATGAATTTAGAAATTTGAATCGGAGTTCGGATGCAAACGATATGGGCTTTGGAAGTTTGAATCTAAAAGAAACCCTAATTTTGGAATTACACGAATTATTCTTTAAAAGAAAATTCAGATTTATGACGTCATCAAAGGATTTTGGCTGAAAAAACAAATGAAAATAAATTGATTTGGAAGTGGGGCCCACTGTCATAGGGACGGTGCACCATGGACCGGGTTCAAGGAGGTTTCAGATCTGGGCTGGTCGGATTGCCACGTAGGCGCCGACTTGGCAGGCCACGTGAGCAGACACGCATGCGAAAGCGCTGAGTTTGACGCCGAGATGGCATGCCACATCAAGCCACGGCATCCGATCAACGGCGAGCTTCTGGACCAGCCGACAATGGCGAGCGGCGACACGGGACTGGCAGTGGATGCACGCATTGCGTAAAGGAGGCTATTGCGCACTTGGGGCTACCTGCTTTGGCACCGGAGAGTGGCGGAGGTGGCCTGAATCACGACCGGAGCGGAGAACGACCACCGGGTTTTTGTTGGGAACGGCCAATAGGGGCGTTCCAGGGCAACCGAGAGGTGGGCAAGGTAGCTTTGATGATGGGGATGCCGACGGCACACTCCCCGGGGACAAGGCGTCACCGGCGGCGGAAATTTCCGAAGTCGAAGCTTGCGGCGGCGGTGAGCCTCTATGGCCCGATTCGAAGAAACGACGACATGAATCGAGAGGCGCCCTAGGGTTTCAGAGGAGGAGATTAACGCTACTTGTCACGCGGTCAGCTCCTTTTATAGGGTTCGGGAGGTGGAAGTTTGAGTTGAAGACGGCGCAAGGTTTTGTGCCGGAGCTAGACACAGCGGAGAGCGGTGCCGGGTTGAAGAAGGACTGTCGTGAAGAGACGCTGACAAGGTGGTTCCGTTTGGCTGGTTTGGCGCACGGAGGAAACCGGACGCCAAGAGAAGCCGGGCCGTCGCGAGGCGAGGAGAGAAAAAGATGGGTCATGGTGGAGTTAATGAAGAACTGAAGTGGGCGGATGAAAGGAAATTCGGCCCAAGGAATCATCCAGGATTTTAAATAGGTTTTCTATTTTAGAAATTAGCAGAAATTCCAAATAGCAAATGAACTTGAAAAAATTCTAGAAAAATCTAGAAAATATAACCAAGCACATATAATCCAAATAAAATAGTTTTGACCATTGTTCATGTTGACTTTAATCATATTAAATTGTTTTGATGCACAAGGTCTAATATTAAGCTTTTGAATTAAATTCAAATAACTCCAAATGGTGAATTTTCTCCTTACTAACTATTTAAAAGATTTTTAAAGCTTAGAAAATTAGGATGTTACACCCAGCTTGTGGAGAAAATGTCGCTTCGTGTATTTAACGGTGATTCTAATAGGTTGGTGGGTCTCCTTCTTGTTTGTCTTCCGCATGTACCAAGCATGCAATCTCTCGCAACTAATTCCAAGGCGGTGTAATTGTGTGTCAGGGACAAACGCCTTTCCGAGTTTGAACGGCCAGGTCTTGCAAGGCACCTGAATGTTCTTCGATTTGGCCTTAGCGCCTAGCCCGCTACACGTCTTCCCGGAAGATGACTCGTGCCGCTTTTCTTGTTTCTTCGGTGTCGTCTCCACGAGAGCTGATACAGAGGCCTTTTGAAGCAGGGGTTGAGGTGGAGTCATCAAGGGTTCTGTTGGAGAGGCATGGTCATGTGGATATCACGTCACTGTAGGCGCATTAATCTTCTTCAATTTGGCCTTAGCGCCTCGCATGATATATGTCTTGGGGGGGGACGACTCGACATACTTTTCTTGTTTCTTTGGCGTCATCTCCATGGGAGCCGATATGGAGGCCTTCTGAAGTGGGGGTTGAGTTGAAGTTATCGAGGGTACTATTGGTGAGGCATGGTCGTCGTGTGGAGATCGCAGCACTGCATGGTCAAGGGCGATGTCCCTTTTGGGCCACTGGACATAAGTGTACAAGGTATCCCCTAGTATTATGATGTCTTCGTTCGGGCGCATCTCCAGCGGGACGGCCATGAAATTATCATGTATCATGTCCACCTGGACCTTGGTATAACCTGCGCTAGCTGGGCACTGTGCACCACTATCCCTTCCTAGCATGGTAACAGCACGCCCCGCTCAGCCTCAATAGAAATAGACCCAACCAGCCTCACTTGGAGCCTGTAGGGTGTGGGCTCCTACATAACGATACACAAATAGTTAAGACATCATACAAGTCTATCTTTGGAGCATTCCAGATATGTACATTATCTAGATTATGTCAATAGGTAATTGGACGTCGCCAAGTTCAGAAAGTGCAGGCGTGGACGCAACGCTACTCTGACATTGAGGGGGACTGGCTCCCAAAATCACGGGGCGACTTGCGACTGGTTGATGAGTTGATTCATTTGTTCTTGTAATGATGTTATCTATCCTTGAAATTATGCACTAATATGTGCACTAATCTCATCTTTCAACTGTTCCACACGCTCGGCCTTGGATCTCTTCCGACTCCTATACGCCACGGTGTCGTGTGGGAATCCTTGCCTCCAAGGTACGTAAACCCCAAGACCTCGCGTGCACTGGTGCTCCTTGTTTCCTAGAGCCATGGATAGTATATCCTTCTCCTTGACTGCTTCGAATGAGACTTGGGAAAATTGAGTACTCAATGTTTGCTACAAGAGGCCATCGTATTATTTTAGACCTGTGAAGTTATGGACTTATTAACAACTAGGCAGTTCAACATATCTTACCAGACGTTGGGACACTGCCTCGTCTGCCGGGTTTGTGAAAGAGATGGCGCCCGACGACATGGTGGAGGCCCTCGCTCTTAACCGCCAGCGGCGCTCACTGATCCCAAAGAAATGGTGGGGACCTTCGACCGGATTGTCTCATCGTCATCACTCATCTATTGCGGGATTTTACCCGTGTATCTAGCATTGCCGAGTCTGTAGGGGTGAGTGTTTTGTGCCTGGATAGCCTTGTGCACCGCACTTTGCTGTTGAAATTCGGCCGTCATCTTTATCCGCACAAAGCGTCCCATGTATCCGACGACACAAAACGATACTTCGTGCAGGGCGTCCGATCCTTGTTCACGTACTTCATGACAAGCTTGCTCTTGAAGGTTTTCCACGCTTTTCCCATCGCGAGGAACTCCTGCCGACGCACGAGTACCTGGACTTCTACTAGGATCTTGAACGACGTTGTAATTTCTGTCCACGGCTGCGGTTTCTCTATGTCCGTCAGAGACTTCCATTTCTGTGTGGTGATGGAGACTCGTTCCCTTCCAAGTACACCGCAGGTGGTCCGGAATGCTGCCGCTGCTTTCTTGAGAAGCAGAGGGACCCCAACGGTACTAACGACCGTGATGGTCATTCGGCCCTCAGGCATTTTCGATATTCCTTTGCCATCTCGTTTAGGTACTATTTTCCTCGGAGATCCAAAAGTATTCGGCGACGTCGATGATGGCGGCGAAGACGGTGCGAACGCCATCTCGCTTACTTGCTATCTATGAAAACTTTTCAGCAAAAGACAAAAGAAAATTTTCTTGATTGATTTTTTTTCTAAAACTAGGAATGTAATGCAACTCAACATAGTTAGCATAAGGTAAGTGACTTAATGGCATCACTGTAATATTAACTTGATGGTATCATTGTAAGATTAACCAATCAACAAATTAGTACTTCAGTAATCCTAACAAATTAGTACTGCATCAATAAATGATATTACTACAAGATCAACAAATCAATACTGCATCAATCAGGATAAAATGCTCAAAAGATAGAACTTCATAACAAAATAAATCAGCATAATGCTCAGATTTGGGTTGTTGTTTATTGCTCTCAGATGTCGGGCTGCTCAAGATGTATTCTTGGCCTCCTCGCCACTTGGGTCAAAATTCTATCACAAATTAAATACGACAATTACTCTGAAATAAATTAGGCCTTGAGCTTTACAAAATCTTGCTTTGTCTAATCTGACACTTTAAAACAAATCATGAGTTAAGAGTTCACTATCAATATTCCAATTGAGCCAACTACATAATATTTCAATTGACAGGAATATAAACAATGACTGAACAATAATCCTAGTGAACCACAATGAGCCGAAGCTACCAACAGAATGGAGAAAAATAACTAGACAACATCAACATAACGAGACAGTGTGATCTGATGAGCATGAATAACATGACACAGTATTAGAGAATCCAAAGCGGTGAGCTCGTACTTCGCACAACATTGCTAAGCAATATCTCCCAATGCTAGAGTCAATCAAATCAGCATAATTTGAAACTTCTACTAGAACAATCCAAAGCGGTGAGCTCGTACCTTGACGGAAGGTGTGGACGAAGAGGGAGTCGAGGTCGGGGGAGTGAGGCATCGTTGAGGTCGGGGGCGGCGTCATCGAGGTCGAGGGTCACAGAGGGAGGACGCCAGCGCGGGGAGAAGGAGGCGCAGGGATGAAGGAGGCATAGGGGAGGAGTACGACGGCGAGGAGAGAGGAGGCCCGGGAGGAACACATGAAGTAAGGACGCCGGCGCGGGGATGATGACGGCGTAGGGGAGGAGGACAGCGTGGGGAGGACGGCGCAGAGAGAGGAGGCTCGGGAGGAATACGAGAAGTAAGGGCGCTGGGGAGGCGGACGAGCGAGTGGGCTGCGAGGATTAAGGGCGCAAACCCTAGTGGGGCCCTACTTATAACGGGATATCACAGACGGTTGCCTTAAATAACCGTCTGTGATATTCTATATCCTGCATCGTTCTATTCGACCGCTTTGTGATAGACCGTTTGTTATATTTGATAAGTATCATAAACAGTTCTATTATAGAACCCTCTATGATGCTCAATGTGGGTGGGGGGAAATTTTTGGACGCGTGCGCGGGTGGCAAAATGTTTTGGCGCTTTAGGAACCGTCTGTGATACATATATCATAGACTATTTGTTCCAGTAAACCGCCTGTGATAGCTCCTTCTATCGCTAAAAAATATTCTGTTTTTCAACTAGCCTCAGGAAATGCTAGCCATGCCCTCTGAAAACAAGAAAGCAGATACAATCACAGATGGAATAATTTCTTAATTAGTGAATCAATTACAATGGAATAATCTCTTAATTACATGCCGAGTTTCTTAATTACAATGGAACAATTTCTAAATAGGTGTTCACCATGTGAGATCATTCCACTTAGCTATTTCGTTTCAAAAAATAGCCCTTCACGATGATCAACTCGCGTATAGCTAGCTTTCTCACTAGGTTCTTCCTCAAGCCTGATGCCGTCTCTGAAAATAGGCAACTCGTCAAATTGATTGGACTCTTCCTTATTCACGACATTTTCAACTTCGACAATCTTTCTTTTTCTATGAAGAACAACGTGGCAGTTCTTATTTGTTGGGTCCTTTACATAAAAAACTTGAACAACTTGCTTAGCGAGTATGAATAGTTCATCCTTGTATCCGACACATTCGAGGTATATAGTAGTGATGCCGTATTTGTCGACCTTCACACCTTGTGGAAGTTTGACCCAATGGCACCGAAACAGGGGAATCTTGAAAAGTACGTAGTCGAGCTCCTAAATCTCCTCGACAAACCCATAGTAGGAGCTCAACCCAGCGGTATTGAATTGCTAGTGAAACGCGTCTATACGGACACCACTGTTCTGGACCGTGCTATTCCTATCCTGAGCTATCGTATAAAATGTGTACCCATTTATGTCATATCATTGTCATGTCACAATCGTAAATTTCGGCCCTTTTGCCAACCATGGCAATATATCATCACTTGATGACTTCCCAGTGAATCGCACATTTAACCATTCGTTGAACTGACGGTTGTGCTATCTCGTGGTCCAAACCTCCGACCGGCTTAGATTCTGTTGGTGTATCATGTCTTTGTGCTCGTCAATATACGGGGACACTTATGCCATGTGTTGCAAGACCATGAAATAGGCTTGAGCGTATGTATCCAGATCGATAGTAATTACTTTTCTTCCGATGGTCCCGATACCCTCTAGCCTCCCCTCATGACGAGATAGAGGCACACCTATCGGTTCCACCTGAGCCATGTAGTCGACACAGAACTCAAACTCAATGACCTCTTCGGTTGTATAACCTTCGATGATGCTGCCCTCCGACCGAGATCGATTCCGTACATAAGACTTAAGAATTCTCATGTACCTCTCGAACGAGTACATATGACGTAGGAATACAGGGCCGCATATTTTTATCTCTTTCACAAGGTAAACAATGAGATGGACCATGATATTGAAAAATGACGGAGGAAAATACATCTCAAGATGACATAGAGTCATCACCATCTCGGCCTGCAGAGCATCTAGTCCTTCGGGATCGATGACCTTCTGAGCAATTGAGTTAAAGAAATAACAATGCATCATGATTGCCACTTGGACCTTATTCGGTAAAATATTTCTAATTGCAATAGCAAGCATTTGTGTCATCAGCACATGATAATGACGAGACTTCATATCGATTAATTTCAAATCTTCTATAGAAACAAGTTTCTTCATGATGGCGGAGTAACCGGACGAAATTTTCACATCATGCAAGCTCTGACACAGTTTCTTTCTCTCGGTCATGGACAGAGTGTAGCAAGCTGGGGGAAGGTACGCTCGGCCTTTCTTGGTATCTTTCGGTGTTAACTCGGTCCTTATGTTCATATCAACCAAGTCACACCGTGTGTTGACACCATCCTTAGTTTTGTTACGAATGTTCAGTAAGAGATCAATCAGGCTATCACAAACATTCTTCTCCACGTGCATGACGTCAATGCAGTGATGAACTTCTAAGTACTCCCAATAAGATAAGTCCCAAAAAATTGATCACTTCTTCCAGATGTTTTTCTGACGGGTCCTCAATTATGTCCCTTTCCAAGCACAACATCGATATCCTTAACCATATCATAGACATCTTTTCCTCTAAAAGCCGTTGGAGCTGAACCGTCGGACCGTCGAATTGTTTCTTCATCTTGCAGTATGGGTGATACTTGGAAAAGAACCTACAGTGATGCATGTACACAGTTTCTGCGAGTTATTGACCACACTCTCAAGTATCATCTAGCGGCAACATGACATGATTTGGCTCCTTTTGTACTGAACCCTGACAGGTTACCAATGACAGAAAAATCATTGATAGTGCAGAACAACATGACATGCAAAGTGAAGTTCTCTCATTTGTACGCACACTACTACAGGAAGCCACATCATAGACGGTTCGGAACCGTCATCATAGACGGTTTCCGAACCGTCTATGTTTGTTGATCTGTGATAATAGAATATTATCACGCATTGATAAAAACCGCTCAGGATACGAAATATCACGCAGCGGTTTACTAAAAACCGTCTGTGAGCTAGTATCACGAGCGGTTTGGATTAAAACCGCTCAGTGATCCGAGAATATCACGAGCGGTTCTAAATAAAACCGTTTGTGATTTGTGAATATCACGAGCGGCTTTTCTTTAGAACCGTGTGATATTCTCCGATCCTGACATTTTGTTTTGATAACCGTCAGTGATATTCTAGTATCACGAGGCGGTTTCGATAGAAACCGTCGTGATACTTGCCTTCCTGAGCGATTTTAACAAAAACCGTCTGTGATAGCTCATACCGACCACAATTTTGTTGTTTTCTGGCTAGCCTCGGGAATTGCTAGCCATGCCCTCTGAAAACAAGCATGCACAAAAGCAGATTCAAGCATGCACAAAAACAGATTCATTAGAGATAATCAATTGTTGACAACTCAAAGTGGTCATTACTCAAAATAAATTACAAAAGATCGCATTTGTTCAAGTATTGTCGCTATAGTTACAAGCTGGATTACAATTGTTTACGATGAGAGGTGTCGTGAGGTGATGCTCTCGGTTGGCGGCGAGTGAAACTCTCCATTGTCGTTAATGATTTACGTGTTGATAAAGGTGCAGAGTTTCCTCGAATGTCCTTGATCTCTTCATAGTGAGTGAATCACATTGTAAATCCAAGACACATAGCTACCAATTAAGAGTAAAGTGGTAAGCTATATATATTTAAATTTATAATTAGGAAATAATTATTTGAGATAGACAAACCTCGGGATCCTTCTTCCTAGCTCTAAGGATTAGTTTGTATATGATAGCGAGCGTAGATTGCACATAACTCATCATCTTTTTCTTTGGCCTTTGCAAAAATAGAATTACATATATAGGTATAGTCGGTTCGAGAGCGTTATTATGAAGTATGATATAGGATTATCGTGTTGTAGCGCGTGCGGAAAATCCATCCTGTGTTTAGTTGGCGCTCTTTCCATCGTATATTCCTTTGTTGGCAACATAATTGATGAGCGAGCTACATGATTGAAAAAGTTATGCTCGGCCATTTCAAGCGAATGAAGACTACAATAGAGTTATGTAAGGAGGAAATGAGCATACATCTCGAGTATTCCTCTTAGAATCTTTGAAGTCGTGCTTGTTGCGGTTTAGGGAATCAAGGTATATCACATGGTTCCTCTTGGGTATAATAACTAAAAGGATCGAGTGGTACCTACTCATGTATGTCGCTATAGTCATTAAACCTAAGTTCGTCTTTGCGTATAAAGTACAAATGAAATTTGTATAGCAAGTAGTGACACTTACCCCTGGTTGTAGGGCACCACTATGTACTTCATGTTAAATCAGCGAAGCAATGACCTCGTTATGTATTTCTCGATGAAGGGCGAGTCTTCTTGGATGGTTTGCAGCGATACCACATGTGGGTCGAGAAACCCACCGGTTCTTTCTATTCAGGACATTTTTCAAAGATGTATCTATACATAAGCAATGAGTTGTGATATTTATCGGTATTACATGAATGTAGAACTTGATTATACGCACTTATAGTGTCCAACATCGTAGAAGCGAGGCGTCGAGGCCAACGAGGTTGAATAGTTCATATAAGTCGTTGAAGCCCACGACGAAGTACCTCGTCCGTTGAAGAAATGCTTGTCCTCGTGTCGGCGGTGATTCGATATCGCAACCCTTCTTTTGGGTCTTGTTCAAGTACCGAGCATGCAAAGCCCGACGAGCATATCGGCGTGCATTATCTGCGTCGAACTGCGGTTTTCGATGATGTAGTTCCGGGTATCGCGGACTTCCAGTTCGGGAGGTGCCTTAACGTTCGTCGATTTCGATTTGGCCTTAGCGATTGGCGGCGTCTTCTTGTGAGACGACTTCGAGGAACCGATCTGACGCACGCTTTTCTGTTCCTTGGCGTCTTCTCCACGGGAATCGAAGAGGTGGCCTTCGAGGCGAAACATGAGGTGGAGTCATCGAGGTCCCGTTGGAGAGGAATGGTCGTGTCGGATCGCGGCCTTCTTTGGGTCGAGCGATGTTGTTCTTGGGCCATTTGGATAAAAGAGAGGACGGCATCCCTAGTGTTGTGATCTCTTCGTTGAACAAATCTTCACGGGGCGGCTCGGAAATTGACATGTACCATATCCACTTGGACCTGGCATAGCCGTGCGCCACTGGCACCGTCTTTGCTGCGCCCCTTCCTCGTATGGATACACCATCCCTGCGCGATCTCAATACAAAGGACCCATCCATCCTCACTTGGAGCTTACAGGTATCGGCTCCTACAAAATGATATGCAATTAGCTAAGGCGTCCTATAGGTCTATCTTTAGTGCATTCCATAGATGTACGTTACCTTGATGTCGTCTATCGGTAATCGGACGTCGTCATGTTCACAATTATCTTGTGACGCGACGCTACTCCGACGTCGAGGAGGACGCCTCCCGAATTAGCGGGCGACTTGCGACATCACCGCTCATGAGTATATCCATTTGACTCTGCAATGTTGCCATCTGTACTTGAAATTTGTTAGTAATCATCTGCACCAACCGGTTGTCGTGCTCGACCTTGATCTCTTCCTAGTCCTATCGTCGCGATGAGTCGTCCGCGAATCCATAACTCCAAGGCACGTTAACCCCAAGGTCTCGCGTGCGACCGGGTGCTCCTTGTTTCCCAAGGTCGTAGATAGTATATCCTTCTCCCTGTTTGCATGGAAGGAGCCTTGGGAAGCTTAGGCGATCAAGTCACGCGCAAGAGGTTATCACGTTATTATAGGCACTATGAAGTTATGGACTTATTAACAACTTAGTAGTTCGACATATTTACCACACGCTGGGACACTTCACGGTCTGCGGGTTTGTGAAGGAGATCTGCCCGAGACGAGACTTTTGTCCTCGCTTTTAACGACTTAGGGAACGCAGTGCGTGACATCGAAACGGGTTCTCCTTCTCGCCGCCCATTCCTCGTATTTACCCGCTGCCAGTGATGCCGAAGTCTGTCTTGGTGAGTGTTTCGATGTCTGGAGAGCTTTGTGCGCCGCACTTTGCTCATAAATTTGGCCGTTGTTTTCATAGCCACAAAGGTGTCCCATGCTTCCCACGTCAAGAATCATCTTGCGAAGGGTGTCTGACCCGTGTTCACGTACTTCGTGACAAGAATGCTCTTGAAGGTCCTCCACGATTTACCCGTCGTGAACATCGCCGTCCATCGCACGCGTGCCACATGTGCTTTTGGAATAGTGAACTTCTCTGAAAGTTCTGTCCACAGCGCGCCTTTCGCTTCTTTCATCAGGTCCTTCCACCTTGGTGTGGTGATGAGGACCCGTTCCCTTGCAAGTATCCCGCAGATGGTCCAAAATCTCGCCGCTGATCTCTTGGGACTCAGAGGGACCCCAAAGTCACTGACCTCCGTGATGACCAGTCGGCCCGTAGGCATTTTCGATTGTCCTCTGCCATCTCGCTTCCGTGTCATTACCGTCGACGGTGACGGCGGCCTCGTCGGCGCCTCTTCCATCTGCGGCGTCGGTGTCGGTGGCCTCGTCGGCGCCTCTTCCATCTGCGGGCTCGGTGTTGGCGGCCTCGTCGGCGCCTCTTCCATATGTGGCGTCGGTGACGGCGGCGAAGACGGTGCCTCTGCCATCTCACTTACTTGCTCTCAGGAAGAAGTACAGAGGTTGACTATAGAGATCAAGATGGCAAATGAAAAGTTGAATGAGCTCATACAGACTACTAACATTCCAGCATAAATATGAAACAATTAATCTCAGGAAGAAGTACAGAGGTTGACTATAGAGATGAAGATGGCAAATGAAAAGTTGACACCTTTGGAGTGTACCATTTGCGTTGTCTTGTGGAGGATTGGCACGAAGCAAAGGTACACTCAAGTGTGTCGAGATCAACGAAGAAAATGCTAAGCAAAGGTTTAATGCTCTAGGGCTCACCGCCTCCTGCTCCTATTCTAACACTCCTTAATCCACCAGCTTCTCTTGTGATCTTTGTATAGATAGAAACTAGTGATACAAATCTTTTGCCCAAGCCTATCTTTGCAGAGCCTACTTCATCGAGCCCGACACCTTTGGAGTGTACCATTTGCTTCATGCCGTGGAGGATTGGCATGAAGCAAAGGTACACTCAAGTGTGTCAGATTGATTGAAGAAAATGCTAAGCAAAGGTTTAATGCTCTAGGGCTCACCGCCTCCCCGCTCCTATTCTAACACTCCTTAATCCACTAGCTTCTCTTGTGATCTTTGTATAGATAGAAACTAGTGATACAAATCTTTTACGAGCCTATCTTTGCAGAGCCTCGTCATCGAGCCCGACACCTTTGGAGTGTACCATTTGTTTCATCTTGTGGAGGATTGGTATGAAGTAAAGGTACACTCAAGTGTGTCAGATCGACGAAGAAAATGCTAAGCAAAGATTTAATGCTTCATGTACAGAAGACTAGCCTTTAATAAAGACATAGAAACAAAATAGAACCAAGCAAAATTTCAGAATTAATCCCAACAAAATTAATTAGCATTAAAGCATAATTTCTAAAGAATTTAACACTCCTTAATCCACCACTTCTCTAAGGAAATACAAAGGAATCACGCAGCGGTTCTTAATAAGAACCGCTGCGATCAAACTCTCGACCAATAAAAGGTATAGAGATTAACGATTACAGAGACACTATTCCAACATATTGATTGATGATATTATGTGCTCTCGAAGGAGAGTAGCTAAAGAACAAGTCTTTGCCATCTCAATCCTATTGTCTATACTCTTCATTAAATGAATATGATAATATAAATTCAAACTATGAGCTCTAAACAATACTTTGTTCATCAAATGATCTCAATTGTGTGAAAAACAGATTCAAGCATGCACAAAAACAGATTCAAGCATGCACAAAAATAGATGGCAAATGAAAAGTTGAATGAGCTCATACAGGACTACTAGAAGAATCACAAACTAGTCATTAGATTACCAACTAAAACCAATACTCTCAATAGAACTGAACATGAAGAATCGTAATAACTAGCTTTCAGCGAAAGTAACCAATTAACAAAGACATCATATTGACAAGTAGCAAGTAATAAAATAGAGCTCAAGTATGAACTAACTATCACATTCAATCTTAGTATAAGACAGAGTTCATCAAAGAGCATGTCAACAAAGCCCATCGATCAATTTACATGAGCGATGAGCTCAACCGAAAGTAACCAATTAATAGTAGATCATATTGACGGTAGCAAGTAATACAATAGAGCTCAAGTATGAACTAACTATCACATTCAATCTCGATATAAGACGAGTTCATCAAAGAGCATGTCAACAAAGCCCATGATCAATTTGCAAATGAACGATGAGCTCAACCGAAAGTAACCAATTAATAGTAGATCATATTGACAAGAGTAAAGTAATACAATAGAGCTCAAGTATGAACTAACTATCACATTCAATCTCAATTATAAGACAGAGTTCATCAAAGAGCATGTCAACAAAGCCCATCGATCAATTTGCAGCGAGCGATGAGCTCAACCAAAGTAACCAATTAATAGTAGATCATATTGGGTAGCAAGTAATACAATAGAGCTCAAGTATGAACTAACTATCACATTCAATCTCGATTATAAGGCGAGTTCATCACGAGCATGTCAACAAAGCCCATCGATAAACAAAGCCGAATCGCCACGGAGGAGCAATACTCACGAGAGGATGCCGCACAAGAACTCACGGTGCAAGGAGGAGGCCGACATGGGAGGAGGACGGCGGCTGGGGAGAAGGCGGTCTGAGGGGAGGAGGAGGGGCAGCGGGGAGAAGGCAGGTCAGAGGAGGGAGGCCGACACGGGAGGAGGACGGCGGCGTCGAGGTCGGAGGCGGCGACGGGGCTTCTGGTCGAGGTGAACAGGGCACCGAGGTCTGGGCGGCGACCGAGGTCGGCGGCGCCGAGGTCGGGCGCACGGCACCGAGGTCGGGCGCCAATGTCGAGCGCGGCGCCGAGGTCGTAGTCGTCGGTGAACTACTGGCGAGCCCTAAACCCTAGAGGAGGCGAATGAGCGCTAGAGCCTAAGGGCGCGGAGAGGAAGTGACAAGTGAGAGCAAAACCCTAGCGTTTCCGCCTTATAAAGTATATCACAGACGGTTTACGGCGAGAACCGTCGTGATAATATCACTGACGGTTCTATAATATAACCGTGCGTGATATGGGTATCCTGAGCGGTTCTATTATAGAACCGCTGCGTGATATGAACGTATCCTGAGCGGTTTTAATTAGAACCGCTCGTGATTCCTTTGAGCGGTTATACTACGGAACCGTGCGTGATAACTCTTCATTTTCCGCGTGTCTCTTCGTCTTCATTTTCCGCATGTGTCTCTTCGTCTCACGATCACACGTGGCGGCTTCATCTCTTCATTTTCCAACGTCGCTCTGACTCCCCAAATATCTCTTCGTCTCCGTTAAACTTTAGAACTTGTTCTATATATAGATGTGTCCCTTCTACAATGTATTTCACACAACCTCCTTGATCCCCTTTCTACAAAAAAGTAAATGGCTGCCTCCTCTTACGTACACGCCTTTGTACACGCACCTCTCTCTCACAGACGTTGAATCGTCTTCGCGGAAGAACACTATTTCAACAATGTCTTCACTCCTCCGAGAATTTCTTTGGAGCGGGTGGCGCCACCTTCCGCCATCTTGACATCCTCCTCCGCCGTGTCTTCGGGTGATCTCCCACTTTCGGCGAGTTTACGCGTCGTCGGCGTGGTCCTCCAAAACGACGTTACACGTCTCCGTGAGGCTTGTCACGCCACTTGATCGCTGTCGAGGCAAAGAAGCGATCGAGTCGACGGGCCGAGACCCTCAAGCAAGAGAAGAGAGCCTATGGGCTCAATTCTTCTTAGTTCAACGATCCGAGGTCTTGGAGACACTGAACGAGCGCGTCGTGAGTGGGCGCATTTCGAGCTTGTTCGATCATCAACCGTCCCGCCTCCAGCGCCGCCTCTGAAGTATTGAAGACGGAGATAGCACCTACCTCCGCCACTAGATAGGTTTCTAGTTTTTTAATCTTTTTATGCGGCCACGTTGTTTGGCTATATATATGAAAAATTCCAAAATAAAAAAAAAAAGTTTGGAGGTGAAGTTACTATATCTATTTGCCCATAGTAGGAGCTCCTCATCCCATCCAGTCTTGAAGTGTGGCGCTGGGAGGAGCGGCAGTATGTTGGAGCAGATCTAAGTGGAGCCAGCGGCGGGCAGGTTGCTCCAAAGCGCAAGCGATGTGCGAGGCAGCGGTGCAGATGCGCATTGAACCTGGCGCCGATCTGGCGATGAACACAGCCAGCGGTCTGGCGGAGGATGTCGGATATCACGAGCGGTTCTTATTAAGAACCGTCTATGATAACTAACTATCACAGACGGCTCTACATAAGAACCGTCTGTGATAGTACACGGATGGTTGTAACCTAAAACCGTGCGTGATTGGGGATTATCACGCACGGTTTGTTAATAGAACCGTGCGTGATAGTACACTGACGGTTGTAACCTAAAACCGTGCGTGATTGAGATTATCACGAGGCGATTTGTTAATAGAACCGTGCGTGATAATTCACTGACGATTCTATTCATCAACCGTCAGTGATAGATGACTATCACGACGGTTCTAAAAATACCGCTCAGTGATAGTCGACCCGCGCCACCCGCAGTCGGGATGACCCAACACGAGCATAGTTCAAAAGGCGACCGCCTGCGTGATAGGCGTCTACTATAACTGTTTTGTAGTAGTGGCATCCCATACATGTACCCTTCGTTCCACAAAGTCACAAGATCTTCTAGCAATGGTGCTAGGTACACATCAATATCGTTCCCAGGTTGGTTCGGCCCTTGGATAAGTAGTGATATCAAAATGTACTTCCGCTTCATACACATCCAAGGAGAAAGGTTGTACATACATAGATTCACGGTACAAGTGCTATTTCGGCCGCTCGTGTTACCGAAAGGATTCGTTCCGCACCGAAGTCTTTAAAGCTCCTATCAAAGTTTCTCTACTGGGCAGAATCAGCAGGATGTCTTAGCTTTCCATATTTCTTACGCTCCTCCGAGTGCCAACACAACAATTTTACCTCCTTTCGGTTTGCAAATAAACACATCAAATGGGGAATTACAGGAAGATACCATAACACCTTAGCCGGAGGTCCTTGCTTCACGTCGATGCCCTTGCCGTTATCGGAGTGATTCTTACGCTTGTATCGGGATGTTTCGCACACTGGACATACATGCATGTCGGTATACTCTTTACGGTAGATGATACAATCGTTCGGACATAGATGTATTCTTTCTACTTCCATTCCCAATGGACAATGAACCTTTTTAGCTTTGTAGGTGGTTCTAGGCAACATGTTTCTCTTCGGAAGGATATCCGCTAGGAGACCTAATAATGTCGTGAAACTCTTGTCGGACCAACCGTTGCTTACCTTCAATTTCAGCAATTCAAGCACGGATGACAACCTTGTATATTCTGGCTTGCACCCCGGGAATAAAGGTTTCCCCGAGTCCTCCATTAAGCCCTCAAATTTATAAAACTCTCTCTCACTATAGTCCCCTTCAAGTGGCTGGAGAAGATTGTGTGTGTATCATTGTTGTAATTTATGGCATATTTGTGAAGTAGCTGGTTTCCTGTAGTTGTATGCAAAATAGATTTTGTTCATTTTAGTTTAAATTGTTCAGTTCAGATGTTTGTCAATCATTGTACAGAAACCTGATTCAATCCACATTAAAAGTCCATATCAGTGCAAATAACAAGTTCAGTTCAATTCAGAGCACATGACCACATGACATTACAGTCCAGAACTAACATGACATTAAGTCCAAAAACCAACATGACATTAATGATCACATGACATTACAATCCAGAAACCATCCACAAGTTCAGTTCAGAGCAGTTCAGTGACCACATGTCATTACAGTTCAGAGCACATGACCACATAATATTAAGTCAGTACATTACATGACCACTGATCAGTACATTACATCACTAATAATCAAGGAGTATTCTTTTGCTTCTAGTCTCCATTGCTGGATTAAACCCCTGTGATAGTTGTATCTATAGCTAAAAAAATATTCAGTAAACATGTTTTCTCATCTGGTATTCGCGGCACAGAAGGTAGTCTCAAAGAAGGGTACCAAACGAATAATGATTGCTGAGAAGCTCGTTGAACGAATATTTAATTAGTGAAGAATATTGACAAAAATAGCGAGGAATTATATCTGAATATTTGCTAAAACTATGCTAAAACCACTAATATAATTAGTGAAGAATATTGACAAAAATGGCGAGGAATTATATTTGAATATTTGATAAAACTGTACTAAAACCGCTAATATTACAAAAATATGCTTTAACTATGATTATTACAGTTGAAATTATACCTGAATATTTGCTAAAACCACTAATTTTACGACAAGTAGTTCTTCACCTGTGTAAAGAACGTAGCATACTCATGCCTAATCCTACATTCGTTGCTACAGAAGACGAAGTAGTCATCCCACCCTTCCGTTACGCTACAGCCGGTGCTCGTGCAGTGGTGGTCATCCTCTGATAGCACCAAAACCCAGCCCCGCGGCTCGACCATCTTACTCCACATCGCCTACTGGACCACGTTGGTCCTCTTGGCCGTCTCGCACCCGACGCTGACCGACTCGCTCTCGGCCTGACTGATGTAGTACTTTCCAACGTCGCACGCCTCACCAGCCGTGTATAGGAGGAGGCCGAGCACGTATGCCGCTACATTGTGGCCAGCGACGGTCGCCCGTTCGCGGCACACGAGGCCGCATTGCATGTCCTGATGCGCAAAGACGAGTGTGAGGCCGACGATGAAGCAGGCCTCCGGGATGCCGGCGTCGGCCAGGTGATTGACGACGGCGAGATTGCATTCGTTGTCCAGCCACTTCATCGCATCCTCCTGCTCAACACCACGTGCCTTCCCGTGGCGCGCTCTATGCCCAGGAACAAAACGAAGGGCGCCCCCGTCTCTCTCTCTTGGCTCTTTCCTGTGCAATGCAACAAAAATTCTGCGGCGCCAAGTTGTTTATCTCGCTCTCGCAAGCGAAGACTTGTCACCAGTTTTATCGTCTCGCAGCACCTAACGCCTTGACAAAGAGGGCGCGTGCATACGTGGACCGGAACGAATGGTGCTCAGATAAATAATCGTCTCATCAGTCTCCCAATAATGCACTACTACATGGTTCCGTCACCGTGTCGCCAGCCTCAATAATTTTACCGACCCACACAAATCCTATCGTTTCCCAAGTCAAGTCAGTCTTCACATTATAATCAGAGCTGATCGAGCAAATGGGGTCACAGCCTCACAGGGCAGGCCGCCGTCGGCACGTCGTCTTTGAGAATTTTTTTTAAATAAACTATTTTTTATTCGAAATTACATAAATAACACTGCTTGATTTTTTTACAGAAATAATCCCGTGTCGCCGTACGGTTGGGCAACTTGCTCTAGTCGCCCTCTTCTACTAATGGGCGACATCGACCAATCATTTCAGCGGTTGAAGCGACTTGGACACTTGTCGCTCATCGGGCAGAATTCATACCTTACTAGCTAGGTGAGTTGTAACCGCTGAGCATCTAAGTCGCTTCATTTCATTGAAAGCAACTAGGCCTAACTCGCTCAACAGTTGAGTGACTTATGCTAGTCGCCCAACGGATGAGCGACATATGATTATTCTTGTAAAATAAAAAAATATGGTATTATTTCTGTAATTCTGAATAAAAAATAGGTTATTTTTTAAAAAAATTCTCGCCTTTGATCGGCACTGCAGCGCTGTGGCATGTAGTAGCTTGTTTACTCATCGGAGCAAAGAAATAGTATGGGGGCACATGACATGCCCCAGCCGTCCTTATCTGCAGGCCACGCTTTAGAAAAACCGCAGGCACGACGCCTCCGCCTACAGCTACGTGACAGGCATAGGCACGGCTCGTGGGGCCCCGGGAGCAGTCGCTGCGAGCAAGGAAAACTCAGTTTTGGCACGGCCTGGTTGCAGTTGCACCACCACCACCGGATCCTCCACCATTTACTCACGAAAGTGCACAAATGTGTATCATCTCTTCTCCAAAGCCGTCCAAACAAAATCACGTCTTGAGATGAGAGTGGGAGTTTGATTTTTCAACGTGTCATGATCTCGAACACTTGCTTTCGACCGCCACCGGATCCTCCACCATTTACTCACGAAAGTGCACAAATGTGTATCATCTCTTCTCCAAAGCCGTCCAATCAAAATCGCGTCTTAAGATAAGATGAGACTGGGAGTTTGATTTTTCGACGTGTCATGATCTCGAGCACTTGCTTTCGACCAAGTAGCTGCCGCCTAGTGCAAAGACTCCAAGAGGCAACAAGTTACTAGTCCTACATGGAGCGTGTTTTCTCCGTGACGCAGAGGGACCATTTCCAGCCAGATAGGCAGCGAGATGCTGGGAGAACACGCAAAAAAGAAGAAGAAAGAGATCGGAGTAACATGCATGTTGCTGTCTTTGAGCAGCTTAATTACGAGCTGTTGTACTATTAATTGTACCACCAAGAAACGGTTACTACAATTAATTTAGACTTCGTGTTACTCCGAAGAAATTTACGAATCGTGGATTGTTCTGCAGTGCTGTTAAATTTGTGTGCCCTGTTTCGATCTTTACATGCTCTTCAATCTTTCCCTCTCTAGAAATTCGTGCCATTATTTACCGCAGCGACGGATCTGCACCTCAAGAAAGCATCGCCAGCATCGATCCAGGCAGTGCATCGCCGTCTCTCTCCGGTGAGGGCGACCAAATATATATGCTCGGTCCGATAGAGCCCGGAAACGTACACCGGCCAGCCTGCCGCTGCACCGAGAGAGAGGCATGACGGCGCACACCGCCGTTCGTGCTCCCAATCCTTTCTTGCCAGAATCGCGCTGTCCGCTCCGCTTAATTGGTTACAGAGCAGACTGCAGCTTCTTCGCGTGCCGGGCGACGAGCCGCTCGAGCGCCTCCCGCATCCAACCGTGCTGGCATCCGTCCATCACTTGCTGCACCGTCGCCTGTTCAATTCAATTGCAAACGCACACGTTTAGGTGGCATGTTCTTGATTGAGTGAGTTTGCCATTGATTGGCATGTGTGAAGGACTGAAGGTGCAAGCAATTTGTGTAGTGTACTCACCCAGGTGCGCTTGCGGGAGGCCATCTCGGGCCACTGGTGGAGCTCATCGGTGACTTGGAGGGGGAACATGATGCCCTCGTAGGTCTGGCCGTAGCGGCGGCTCTTGTAGTACCAGCAGCCGAGCATCTGCTCGGTGTCACCGCGGACGCCGGCCTCCTCGAGGGCCTCGCGCCGGGCCGCGTCGTCCATGGACTCGTCCAGCTCCCACCCGCCCTTGGGGAACATCATGCCGTGCCCTTTCTGCGAGCTGATCACCAGCACCTCCAGCTCGCGGTCGTCGCCGCGCACACGGTACGGGATGCAACCCACCACGATGCGCCCGCCGGTGCTATTGCTGTACCGCTGCAGCTCGCGGCCCTGCCTCGCCACCATCACGGCCATGGAATCTTTGCCTGATTAGATTAGATGCTTAATGTTTATTTGCACGTAAAGGTGAGAGTAGTGGTGATGCTAGCTAGGTGCAGAGACGAATTGGAGAGTAGGATGGATGCTGATGCTGATGCTGCAGCTGCTGGTTTGCGGCCATGGGAGCTGGGGATCGCGGGGTATTTTATAGCGCGAGCGCGTGAGGTCAATGGAATGCTGTTCGTGTTGTTGACGAGTGAACAGTAGGGATAACATGGGGGTGGAGTATGGACGAGCACAGGGTTGGTTGGGGGCGTGGACGCAGCGTACGGATCTTCTGTGGCTCAATTTCTGCGTGGGTGGCTTTCTTCTGGTTGGTTTTGTTCGGTCCCTTTCAGTTTACGGTTATCAACCTGCTCGAGATAGGCTATAGACCATACAATTTCAGCTTTTGTGGATAGAAAAGTTAGAATGTAGTGTACAAGTTTTTCTAGAAGGATTTTTTAGGAAACAGCAGAAGATCTGTTATTCTTTCATTAAAGAACTAAAGGAAGCCAAAACAAAGGTTTAATTTACATGATAGCCTTGCCTAGCTACCGGCAGCTATTACTCCATAAAAACTTTAGTAGTTATGTGCTAGCAAATAGGCATCTATTGTTGCACCGCTTATTATCATGCACGAGCTTCTTCCTTGATGATAGCTATTGTTCTAATGGTCTCGTTCATTTGATGCTGAAAAATGTTACTGTTTCTTTCTTTCCAAATGTGGAGATCATGGTAGATGATCATAATCTTAGAATGATGATACAATTGACAATAGTGTCAAGGTGTTGGCAAAACCTTCGTTTTTGGGAAGAATCACCCACTGACAGTCCTTAGAAGGTCCGATCGGCCATTTGTGACGGCCGGATCGCTCATGATGATGGTAGAAATTTGGTTATTAGTCCGCCATGGGTGACTGATCGACCGACCAAAATGAAAAGTGGAATTTTGGCGATTGGCCAAAAAATCACATGTGGAGGCAAGTGAGAGGATGCATTTGCACTTGATCTCATAATTTTTGGAACTTCGAGTCGAAAGTAGATAGAGATTTACGTTTCCAGAGTGGGTGTTGATTTTCGGGGTGAAAATTTTGCTAAGTCCCTAGGCGGTCAGACCGGCCAAGGGCGGTGGTCTGATCGGCCAGGCTGTGTGTTCATGCATTGAGGACGGTAAAAATAAATAAAAATAAAAAGAAGACACCACGTTCGCTCTCAAGGGCTATAAATTCACATGTTAATCAATAGAAAAAGAGAAACATTTACACCATTGATCGTGGTGGGTCCAGATTACAACGGTCTAGATTAAAAGAAAAAGTTCATGTCAAGTACAATAAAACTGAAATTCAAAATAAAAATAAATAAAATCAACAATTTGATTTCCATACAAATTCTTAAGTAAAAGAGTTCATGTCAAGTACAATAAAACTAAAATTCTAAATAAAAATAAAATGAAATCAACAATTTGATTTCCATACAAATTTATAAGTAAAATACCTAAATAATTATAATTCAAAACAAAAAATAAACAAAATTGGAAAATAGATTTGTGCATGAAATAAAAAACTAAAATTTTGAATAAAAATAAAATAAAATAATCAATTTGATTTTGATACGAACTCCTATAATTATAATTTGGAATACAAATTAAACAATAATTGGCAATCATATTTGTATCTGAAACCCAATAAAAAACTAAAATTCAGTATGAAATAAAATAAAATTAGCAATTTGATTTCAATACTAATTCCAAAGTAAAATCCTTAAATAATTGTAATTTTCAGAAATAAAATTAAAGAAAAATAGCAATTGGGTTCGGATATGAATAAAAATAAAATAAAATTTATAATTTGATTTCCATATGAATTGCAAAATAAAATCCCAAAATACCTAAAACTCAAAATAAATTAAATAAATTTAGCAATTTTATTTGTATATGAACTCCAATAAAAATAATTGAAATGTAGAATAAAAATAAAAGTTATAACGAGGATGACACGAATGGTGTCAGAGGAGATACAAGAGAAGCCATCACGTTCGCTCTCAAGGTCACATTTTTCTATTGTTGCTTCCTATGGAATAAAATTAAAAAATAACTAAAATTTTGATTAAAAAAATACAAGTCAGAACGAGGATAGCACGAATGGTGTGGGAGGAGACCATGAAAGGGCGCAATGGCATCGATCCATCTAGCAAGAAGACATTGACACATGGGTAAGCGAAGAGCCAAGGCGTCGATGACAGAGATGAGGACAATGTCGTGTTGCTCGCCGGAGTCATTGAAGAGAAAGTCTAGTGTTGAATGAACCAAGGGCCGCGATGACAAGTGGTGAACGTCGGTATTGTTGAAGAAATTAGTGGGCAAAGAAGCTCGTGATGGGAAAGCCCTGGCAGAGAGGAGATGAAGCTCTGCATTGAAGACGAGCTATGGACGATATATGCCCATCGGGTAGCTAGGAGTGTGCCATCAGTGGTGAGAGACACGTCGGCACTGGCGATGGCGAAAAAATTCTCCATATTGTTAAACAACGACTAAAGTAGATATGTCGACATTAGTGAAGATGAGAGGTCGCCACAACATTCAGTTGGCCAACGTCGAAGAAGAGGAGCAGCCGACAAGAGATAAGAGGACGTCAAGCATGTATAGCATCATGCATCTGTACGAATAGAAGCACGTGCGTACAGAGGAAAATGAGCCAAAAAGTTGGAGTAGAGATGGTCAACCATAAGGAATATGCCCGGGGTCACCGGAGAGAGCGTGACACGTGTCCTCAGCTGGGATCGACGCCGGTTGCATGTATATGTTTGTTGATGTCACAATGGTTAGCATTAAGCAATAATTGAAGAGAAGTACAAGATAACTATGTTGTAAAGTATTTTATTGGAAGCGGTAGAAGCTGAGGCCTGAGAGGGATCGATAGTGAAGAAGCCACAACATTGAGTTAGCCAACATCAAAGAAGAAGAGTGATTGACAAGAGAGAAGAGGATGTCGAGCATGTGTAACATCATGCATCCGTACAAATAGAAGCGCACACGTACAAAGGCAGATGTGCAAAAAACTTAGAGTAGAGATGGCGCAGTCGTAGGGAATATGCTCGGGGTCACGGGTCACTAGAGAGAGCGTGACACGTGTCCTCGGCGAGGAACAGCGGCAGTTGCATTTGTATACGAGTTAATGTCGCAATGGTTAGCATTTAGCAATAATTGGGGAGAAGTAGAAGATAACTATACGGTAAAGTATTGCATTGGAAAGGGTAGCAGCTTAAAGGGATCGATGAAGATTTAGGCTTACTGTTGGAGGTTGAAACATAAAAAGTTGTGGTGGCGAGAAGAGATAAACGACGTGTGAGGGAAGATAAGTTCAAGGTAGGTCGCTCATGGTGCATCGGTGTATGTGCGAGTATGGTACTCTAATACATTATACTATGTAAACTAATAAGATAATTTGTCGCACACATAATCAACGTATTGCTTGATATTAAATAGAGGTACATATGCATGCATACAATTTGGGGAAAAAAATAACTAATAGAGTAACAATAGATGTATGTAGCTACATGATCTATGCATGATAGAGAGTGATTAGTTTCTAAGAACCCCCAACAACTTATTATGCTCAATGATTTTCTTCTATCAAAGCACATACTTCAATTACGTTCCTCGGGTTGTAATTTCCTTCAAATTTCTATTGTCATTTCTAATGTTTATGATATCTTAAAAGTCTAAATAGCTTACAAATCACGTAATTATATTCTTAAACATTTATACAAGCATCGAAACAAATTTAGTTACGCAAATGCACGGGCCACCTTGCTAGTTCTTACTTGTACAAAAGACATAACATCAACACCCTAACTGAAACCACCAGATTGTTTTGAGAATCTTCCTCGAAGTAAAAATAATCTCAGCGTGTTTACGTACATCAACCTATAACAAAAACCTACATGAAAAAGGCATACAGCCGCTCCTACCACCTAGAGGAAGCGTCACATAAAATAAAAGATACATAGTGGAAACACCCTAATTGCAACTAAGTCGGTCTCGGAATCTTCCTCAAAGTAAAAATTACCTGCAGTTAAATCAACCTCTAACAAAAACCTATATGAAAAGGGACAACCGCTCCTGCCACCTAGAGGAAGCATGATCACCATCACCTAGCAAGTAGGCACCAGGCAGTGCCCGCGGTCCATGGGCCGTGCCCACGCAACAGGAGGGAAAACGATGCCCCTCAGGCCGAGGAGAGGTGAGGAGCGGACAAAGCGCGTACGTGCCATGCCCGCCCTTCGCGGCTGCTTCTCCCGTTTTCAGCCAAGCTCCCGTCGGCCGCGCCCGCCGCCCGCGCTCTCTCCCCTGCTCTCCCTGGTCGTCTCCCCTCCCCTGCCCTCCCCTGCGTATGAGCGTATCCATCCTTGTCCGAATTAAATAACCAAAAAGTCCGTGGATGGCGAGTCCATCTTTTCCATCAATTCCTGCGCTAAATTAGCCCCCTTGTTTATCGTATCTATCGGTGTCCTCGGTGACGTCGCTGCGCTCCTTCTCTCCGGAGCTAATGCTGGTTTATGCATGGAAGTAAACCATCTGTGATCATACTTTGCAAGTTGCATATCAGCAGATTATGTTGAGATGTTCACACACTGCCTGTGTTGCGTCCGGCTCTCTTTGGTTGTGAAAAGAGATGGCGAGACAGTGCAGTAGGATGAGGATGATATTCAATGAACTGCCGTTCTTTCCTTTCACTCTTTAAGTACTCGGAATTTAGCGAAGGAGAATTACAAGGCGATAACACTAATTTAGCCGCGTGGGAAATACCCCCTATATAACCACGTTTTGCGGAGAATGTGAAAATGCCGTACGTTTTCACTCCATGATATACGCAGGTGCGACGGCCTTACTCTACGGCTTAATTCTACGTGCTGAGTCTGACACCGTCGTTCTGGCGTTGTCGCCGACGCGAAATTGAGTAGAAATGCACCCATAAAGGGGTTGAATTTTTGGCTATGTTGCAGCCATGTTCTAAAAAGTGAAAACCATTGTTGGATTATTTTTAGGCTGGTTGGTGGCCAGGACTAGTCTTTGGTTGGTGCCAACTGATTTCATTCATCCCCAGTGGTGATTGGTGGCACGGGAGTTGCACCAATCATGCCGAGATCGACTGCACAAAGTGGATATATACGATCTAGAACGTATACCTGAGTAACTTGACAAGCCGAAATTGTCACGGAGACAAAGGATCCATCGAATCACCTCGGTCTATATAAATTCTCGGATCGGATATGATCCACCTCTATCCCAACATATGCATGCACTGAACTTACTTTTCGTCTCACCAAATTTCCTTGCAGCAACACAGCTAGCACTTGACAGGATTGAGCCTACGCGAGAGACTGAGCAGCCAGCACGTTTCCTGTCTGGGACCAAGCCGGTCAGAGACATGTCCCGGAGCTGCAATCCAACGGCGCGACCGATGCAGACGGCGGCTCCTGTCCTTGCTTGATCACCAACCGAACCGAGATCGAAGCACCACCGCGGCGCGCCCCCGCGGTGGACACCACCGAAGTAAGTGACCGCGGAGCTCGACAAGCCATGTTAGATCGCTCGCTGGCGCGCGTCCAGCTATGTGCAATTATGCATCACGCACGGTCTCCACCAGCACGGGCAATGCATTCATGCAAGCTAACTAGGAGACGTTTGCTAGCTACTTGCTTAATGCTTAGCCCCACAAGGCCACTTTGTTTTGGTTTGCTTTTGTTTCTCCCCCTTTAATTTGTTTGCTTGCTGCCTGTTTCCCTTTTTCTCTTTCTTTGTAAGCAGCATGCATTGTAAATGCATGTCATCTCTTTGTCTTACGGATAGTTTCTCGACCATTATTTGTGTGAGTACGTCGTTTCCGACTCGCGCGTTAGTTGGGGCGCCGGCCGGACCTGTGATGAAGACAGAGGAAGGTCGTGTCCTCCGGTTGTTGGGACGTCCATGCCGGCCGTGTAAACGCAATGTCGTGCATGCTGTTTAATTATCCTATCGGGATAATGTATAGTTCAGATAGATCATACTGATTTGCAGTCCTGCAGATATAACTGCATTTTGTTACGACGTTGTCGATTCAATCCGTGGCCAGCGTTCATAACATATATGTAGCCAATCAAGTGTGCCTGGAAGTCTTCCTTGAAATTGCCTGGCTTGTACCTCAATTCACCCGTCCGGCCGTGCGTCCGTCAGTAGTGCATGCATGTACCTACATGCTGACACCTGACATGCACATGCATTACTCCAAATGTTTTCTTTTGCCTCTTGAGCTCTATTGGTCGGCTTGGTTGTTGGTATCCTTTCTCCTTTTTCTCGCCTTCTCTTTTCATCTTCTTTGGTTTTCCGCCGGACCTTTCACTGTCATGAAAATTCTCTCGACAGTGCAGTCTTATTTCCATGCTGAATGTTCTTTACTCATGTGTCCTACTGATCAACGAAATATATTATACCAGTGCCTTGGTCAGTGATGTTTTAATAGCCCCTTTTTTCTTCCTTTTGAAAGAACATGCGTTTGAATGCTAGTTTGTACCTACGAAATGACCCCGTGATCGATTGAAAATTCGCCAATTTGGGATGGATGCATTTTGCATTATAAAGCTACGGCACCAATGCCAAGTCGATCGGTCCCTTCCTACTGTATGCACATAGCCTTTGGCGCCATGAAAACGTTTTATTAATTAGTCCCATGCATCATATTCTTCTGATGTGATCGAACTGAAAGCTTTTGGTCTCTCTCTCCAGTTTCTTTAGTCTCAGCATGCCGTTCGGTTAGATAACCTGATAACCACCCCAAAATGCCTTTCTTGTGCCAGTTAGTTTATGTAGCTAATCGTCCATGATATATTTGTGATTCGTACGAATTAATCATCTCTAATGATGCATCAACAGTTACCCTGCATAAGTGAGATTCGGTCAGAACGTCGACTAGAAATTTTCTAATCGATGATATATAGATGCCCGGGAACCTTAACCACCATCTCTTCATGCTCCATGCATTCATGTTGTGGCCTGCCAATCTGCCAACTACGAGCATAATTTTCACATGCAATTTAAAACAAGGTAAAAAATCGACTGACCAATCGCTGAGCAACTACTAGTGTCTACTGCATCACTTTTCTTGATTTTAATTCAAGGTACTGCAGTCTGCACGTACGTGAGTTAGGAATTCAGGTCCTGACGTAATTTCGCGCAAGATTACTTGGAATGAAGCAGGAGCTATAAGCAATTAATGCTTCTGACCACGAACGTGCATCCTATCTAACTAGTGACTTTCCAAGAAACTGAATATAAACACATGAGCCTAAGAAACACCAATGACGAATCAGGAGCTAGAGTATGCAAATAATTGAAGTCCATGGAGGTGGTTGATGACGAAACTAAATTAAGAATCAACGAGGCGTGATGGAGGTGATCAATTGATCGAGCGAACTATATATTGGCAGATTTGGTCGACCACATCGATCGACATGGACATGTGCAACTAATATTGTGTGATTCGGCGAGCGAGTAACATGCACCATCGATCGATCCATCGGCCGGTACGTCGACTTTGAGGAGTTTTCCACGCATTTGGCACCATCGGCATGTGAAATAATAAAAGTAGCACCCTATTCGAATCAATTATAAAAATAGCACCACGAAACCGTACCGACGTGAAAGCGAACGCGACACGTAGGCTTTCCGTGACTATAGGGCCGGACTTGCCTCCACTGTGCCCCTAGGGGCCAGACATGCCTCCACCGTGCCCCTAGGGCACGGACAAGGGTTCGGCCACAATTCAAAAATTGCGAACAATGTGTTTTTTAACACTATTTAGCACTATTTGAACACTATTTAAAATACTATGTACAATACTATTTTACACTTCAAAAAATTCAGCTGAGAGCACTTTTTCTTTGATTATTTTCTTCTAATTTTTTTACCTCGCACTCACAACTTCAAATGTATTATCACACGTACCAAAATAAATTCACAATTGTTTTTCACATAAAATCACGGTGCAGCACAAACACAATATCCTTAATGCAGCAACGATTCACCGACGAATGCGGCTAGCGATAATACATCGTCACCCAAATTGCAATGAGGGGCCATGTTGTAAGGTCGAGGAGGCCGATTAGAGGGGGAGGGGGGTGAATAGGCGGTTTTAAGAATTCTTTTGACCAAAACCGAGTTTTATGTAGAATTATTAATCAAATCGGTTTTGCACAATTTAAAACGTAAAACAATTAGTCTCACTATGTGCACCAACAATCTAAGTCTGAATATAGGAATGCAATCATAAGGAGACAAACAAGCAATTTAATTTTACAAATGTAAATTGCAAGAAAGTAAAGCTCAAGAAAGCAAACCACAAGAATACTCGATCTTTTCCCTGTGGTGATCGGAAACTTGCCGGTTTCCCCTAGTCCACGTTGAGGTAAGCCTAAATAAATTGGATCGACTCCACAAATTAAGCCTACACCTCGAATCTACTCAGGATTGCTCTTCCTCCACTCTGGAGATGGCGAATACCAAGCCACTCACAACCGTCCGGGTCTCCTCATAACCTTTTATGAGAAGATCAACATCGCAACTCCTCTATGTCATTTAGGTGTCGGTAAACGCCAAGAGTAACAAGTCGGAGATGCTCACTGGAACGAATCAAGTGTCTAAACTCGATGGATACTAAATCCAACATCTAATGCAACACATGCACTAGAATTTTGCTCTCTAAGCTTATTAAGTGAAACACAAGTACAAAAGAGAGAAGATGGCTTGCTCTTTGATCAAGGGGAACGAAAATGGCACCAGCACTCTCCCACAACCGGCCATAAGGGGTATTTATACACACACATAAGAAAACTAGCCATTAGAGGAGAATTTGCAGAAAACCAGGGAATCTCGGTTTGACCGCCCAAGCTTCAACGGCTATAAACACTAGTCATTGGAGACTCAACTGGACTAACCTCCCTCACAAGGGCCGGTCAGACCAAACCAAAGCCGATCAGACCGTCAGGGGGCTGTTAGACCGCTCCATAGAGGAGCCAAGCTAAGGGAGAAACACCCCTATCTGCAAAATTTAACGGGGGGAACTTTGACCATGGGGTCGGTTAGACCGGCCAATACATGGCGGTCAGACCGGTTTCCTATCGGTCAGACCGGTCAGAGTAGGTGGTCAGACCGCTAGGAAGGTTGGATTGGTACTCAGCCCAGTCAAACCCCTCAAGGGCTGGTGAGACCGCCCTAGGACTGCAGTCAGACCGCCAGAGACTTGGAAAAACAGATTTTGCATTTCGCTTCAACTCAATTTTGCAAAACACATTTGCTAATTGATGCACGATGTAAACAAGGTATGAAAACATCATTATCAACAAGTTGCAAAACACATGTGCCGACCTTTAGAATCATGCCAAAAAAGAATTAGGTATATGGACTTAAACCATTTACAAAACACATTCGTAAACTTAAGTCATGTGTTACAAGGATTATGCACGAGCCTCAACTATTTACAAAACACATTCGCAAATATCGACAACATGCCACGGAGAGCTAGAGCAAGCACTAAGAGCTATCAACACATGACACACTCAATCTACTAGTCAAGACTCCTCTTAATAGTACAGCAACCTATACTAGCAATCCGGTCTCCACACCAAACACCGAGATCGGTAAAAAAAAAAGGAATACATCCTTAACCTATGCTAGTCATACCTTTACCTTGAGCATCCATCTTGGAGCGATCACTTGATGATGAACATCTCCACTCCAAGTCCGGGATCTTGACTTGAATATCATCAACACGTGATGATTTTCTTCACTTTATAATCTTGTCTTGATGCTCATCAACACATGATGACATCCTAAGTCATCATTATCATGGGACTCAACCTGTTTCACCAACTCATAGAAAATGTTAGTCCACATGATGATTGCCATTAATTACCAAAATACTCTATTAACTCATAATGACAGATATATATTTTTCACATGTGCACCCATGCTTAGTGCGGGCGCGCGCACCCCATCCCTCATGAACTATGCGCAAGTGCCGCACTTGGAGGCGAACCCTGCATATATTTGTAGTGTTACTGAGCAATTGCCCCATACATTTTTGGTACATGTGATAATACATAGAAAATCAGGCATAAAAAGAAAGCGCGTGATTTCATACGCCCGATTACATGCGCCCTATTTGGAATGCTACGTATTCTATGAGCGTATCATGTAGACACTACCAGGGATGACATTCTTTTTTAATTTGACGGTTTAATGTGGATGACATTCTTTAATGTTGTACTGTACCATAGGCTATATAAGCTTGTCTATGAACCAACTGAGCGAAATGCTTAGCATGTTGATCATATAATACCATAACCGTACCCTTGGACCCGGGTGAGAATGTGCGAGAGCAAGACTGCGGCGGCGACGTGAGCGAGTAGGCGATAACCTAACCCTAGCAGTAAGGGCACCAGACCACCGCCGTCCACCGACTCACTGAGCCATCGAGGGCAGCGAAGGGTGGCGACGGTTGACACCTAAGTTTGAAGCTGCGTGTGTTGTTCTCCGTCGTGATTTCATGTGAAAAAATTTGTGAATTTTTTTGGTACAAGTGATAATACATTTGAATCTGCGAGTACGAGGCAAAAAACAAGAAAAAAATTCAAACAAAAATGTGCTCTCAGTTGAATTTTTTAAAGTATTAAATAGCATTTCACATAGTGTTTTAAATAGTATCAAATAGTTTTTAAATAGTATTCAAATAGTACCAAATAGTGTCAAAAAACTTTGTTCACAAATTTTGAATTGTGGTCGAGCCCTTGTCCATGCCTTTGGGGGCCAGAGTCACCTTATTCGTGCCCCTTGCGGCCCCTATCACTAGTACAGTGAAGGCTATACTGGATGTCTACAGATGGTTCCCTAGAATCCATCTATGATGTAATTATCATAGACGGTTTTACAAGTGAGACCGTCTATGTTACTAGCGATGGCTAGAACCGTGTGTGGTACGTAATTATCTTAGACGATTTTTAATTAGAACCATTTGTGATAATTCACATACGGTTCTTAACAAGCACCGTTTGTGATAATTGCGGACGTCACGAGTGGTTTTTAATCCGAACTGTCTATGATAATTCACAGACGGTTCTTAACATGCACCATCTGTGATAGTTTTGTGTCACAGACGGTTTGTGGTTGGAAGTGTTTGTGATATGTATCTCTTAAACACATTAATGACGCTTCGGCTCCCTGATGCGTCTCTTCATCTCACGCATAGATGTTACTCCATGTTTTCATAAAAATGACCATCTGCCACCAGGAAATGGATTATCACATCGTTCTGCTCTGATTCACGCACTACATCAGAAATGAATACAATTACCAAAAAATGGCTCCCCACTCTTCTCCCCTGACATCAGCGTTGATGACCTACCTTGCCATTCTATACGAGCACTTCTCCAGCCGTACGCTGGCGGATGCTGTGGAGGGGCACTGTGCTAACAGTGTCCTCCCTCCTCTGCTAGAGATTATGCCGAGGCACGTGTCGGCCACATTCCACTGTCTGTACGTCCTCCTCCCGCCGCGTCTTCCGCGTCGTCTCTAGCTTCCGGCGAGCTAACCTCGCCATCAATGTGGTCCTCCAGAACGACGTTGCATGTCTCCTAGAGGATTATCATCGCTTCGACTGCTTTGTAGAGACAGCGGGCCACCGAGTCTACATTGTCGAGACCCCTCGAGCAAAAGAAGAGAGCCTATGGGTGTAATTCGACTTGATTATTGAGTCAGAGCGTCTTTGGGCGACACTCGAATTAGCGCGTCAACGGGTGGACGCATTTTGGGCTTCCTACGCTGATCCCGAACCCTCTGATGCTGACGATGTCATCTACGAAGTTTTGAAGACGGAGATAGCATGCTACCTCCGCCACTAGAAAACTTTGATTAATTAGTTTTCTACTTTTAAATTTTAAACTTTGTAAGAAGCGATTGGCCACACTATTTGGCCATATATCAATAAAAAATAAAAAAATCCACTTTGAATTTGTATTTACTATCTATGTTGAAATTGTTTGCTGAATGACAAGTTTTATATTACTGCATTCAAGATTTACTGATCTACAAAACACCTGTTTACATATAGCTAAGGTTTACTATCCTAACCTAACGCACATATCGATAAGGAAATATCACATGCGGTTTAGTGGAACAAACCATCTGTGATAATTGCAGACATCACAGACGGTTTTTAATTAGAACTGTCTGTGATAATTCACAAATGGTTCTTAACAAGCACCGTCTGTGATAATTGCAGACATTACACACGGTCGTTAATACGAACTGTATGTGATAAGTATGTATCACAGGCGGTTCTGTCGGTCCCGGGAGTAACACTCCAAATTCTCTGTGCATTTCTGAACTAGTCCCATGATCAGTAGCTAGTTCACACAGTAAACAGATATGGTATCATCCATAAATCGCACAACTTTATTAATAATCAATAGAGTTTATTACAAGAAAGGCTTACAAGCCAACAATAAAGAACACAACGAAAGACGAAGAAGAAGTAGTGGAGTCCAGCTGATCTGCCACAGGCAATCGACTGGGGTAGCGGCCTAGTTGTCGAGATCCACACCGGTAGCAAAGTCCTTCTCCTCTGAAATTTATTTGCATAATGCAAGGATGAGCACAACTTCCGTGCTCGCAAGTTACACCCAATAACAGAGTTAATGCATGTAAGGATATAACAAAGGGAGGCTTATTGGTTAAATTTGCATAAAGTAGTATTTTCTTTAAATACTTGTACTAAGTTCCAAAGCAGTTATTCTATAACTAAAATTTATTTTATAAATTCTCAAGTTTTATAGTCAGATGACATTCACACAAGAATGGTGAAGGATACCCTCATATCACATGGCTTCCCGCCCAATTCCCATTTGGATAGAAATCCAAAATCATTTGTGTCAGATTATTTTGAAATCAAAACCAAAGATCTAACTTGGAGCAGCTTTGCTAGCATGTCCATGACCGTGGACATGGCTATTCAAATAGTTTTACACTCTGCAAAGGTTATACAGCTTTACCCACATGACACGATTTCTCTAGTCTGCTTGGCATCCGTCGATACCACCGCTCACTACCTTAGGAAAGCAATCTAGAGCATGTGACAAGGCCTTTACAATGCGCCATCCCACCGTAGTCCCACCTCGCTAAGGATTTACCCCCTTTGGATAGAAACCCACCGGGTTTAGGCCCCCTCTTGCATCAGGTGGGAATACATAAAAGTAGGTCATAAAAGACACCCACGCAACCGGATGGTACGACCACAGTGAAATGTTACATATTAGTTGGCTAGATCCTCCCCACTCTGGACATGTGGTAGTACGGTATGGCTTAGCAAAATACACTCGAAGACCGGTCCTTAATTGACTTGGGCGATGTTCCAGAAAACCCATGGGTCTCGATCATAGAAATGACTCGATCCCGTGCATCGATATGCACCATCCAAACAACCATTTCGCCCAAGTACAAACCATCAATTTATTTCATTTTTCAAAGTCATTTATAAACTTCCATAACACACCAATGCCATGGATACCATTTAAACAACATTTGATTTTTGTTTGAATTTCCCCAAATCAGATATTTTTGGGTCTAAGCATCACTAAGCATATTATTTTCAAATGGTCCTAGTTCATACTATCGTATCAACTAGGTTTTATCTAGGGTGACAATATATTTGATTCAAATACCAACATTGGCCATACAAAGGAATTAGGCATATCTATAAATTTAAAACAGAAATTTAAATTACTGAATATAAATAAGCATGCAGTAATAATTTAAAACAGAATTTAAATAATTTGAAATAATGGGTTCAAATATGATCAATGGTGTAACTTGCTTTGCTCAATTAGTTGCTCTCAAACGACGTCGAAATCTGATTCTCCGAAGTTGTCGAAATCTATACGCGAAAATAAGCCAAATTCAAACAAAATTCAAATGAAGATTCAAATGAGCTCCAAATTAAATAATTTTAGTTTAGCTAGCTAGATCTTGATTTTAAATCGGAGTTCGGATGCAAAAGATATGGGCTTTGGAAGTTTAAAACTACTAAAAACCCTAATTTTGGATTTAATAGAATTTCCTGATTTATTTTCCTAAAGGAAAAACAGATTTATGACGTCAGCCCTTCGGAATTCGGAATTAAAAGAAATTAAATAAAATCTTGACATGCGGGCCCCACTTGTAAGTGGCTCAGTCCTCATGGACCAAGTCCACCTTGGGCACGTCACTGCCACATGGGCATAGGGTGGCCAGGTGGTGTCTACGTGGCATGCACGTGGTTGTGCCACGTTGGCGAAAACCTGGCTGTGGCTCTCGGCCCTAGGGTCGCCGGCGGCTGGCGAGGACACGAGAAGAGAGAGGAGGACGCGGGGAGTTTAGGGCGCTCACTTGGGTGACCGGAGGAGAACGAAGGTGACCGACGGTGAGGAGAAAGCGGCGGCGCGGTAGGGCTCGTGGCGGCGGAGGCGTTCCTGTAGGGGTCCAGCGAGATGGAGGCGTGCACCGGGTCGGCAATGGCGTGGCGAAGCGAACGGTGGTGGACTCGGGGTCGGAGCGTCGACGATGGCGACGGGACGCATGCGGCCGGCGGCGAGGAGAATTCAAAAGCTGGCGAGGTTACGAGGAGAGGGGAGGAGTGAATGAGGGGAAGAGGATCAGCGAGAGGAGGGCTACCTCGTGCTCCCTTTTATAGGGGCTGAGGGGCACTAGGGTGGCAAGGTGGCGTGGGAGATCGTGGCGGCGGCGGTTGCGGAACTCGGGCGAACCGTCGCGGAGAAGGGGGAGAGGGTGGGGGGATATGGCCGAGGTGGGCGCGGGTTCGTGTGCACATGCGCGCGGATCACGGGGTGGATGGGGGCGGCCGTTGTGGAGCTCCGGTACGTGCAGCAATGCCGGTGGGGCGCTTGGCCGTGCGGGGAAGAAGGCAAAGGAGGAAGAAAGGGCGTGGGCCCACACGGCAGCGAGAGGAGGCGGGGTGCGAGTGGCTGGTAGGTGGGACCGAGGAGGTGAGAGGGGGAGTGGCGCGGTGCGGGTCGGCTCGGGCCGTGCATGCGTGAAAAGGAACGGGCCGAATTTGGAATTCGGCCCAAAAACTGTTGACCGAATTTCAATTGCTTTTCTATTTAAAATAAAACTGATAAATCAAAAAGGCTTTAGAAAATAGCAAATAAAAAAAATCTAGAAAAATTCACAGGAATTCATAGAGTTATTTTGGACTTAAATAAAATACTTCCAACTTAGAATTGGTAATAGTTTTTGTACATAATTTATTTTGGCTTTAAAATAATTAAGGAAAAGCTTTTCAAATTCTAGAAATTAATTAAATTTTTATTTTTCACTTTAAATCAAATAAAACTTCAAAAATTCAATAAATTTTATTTTTGACTTTTAAAACTTGAGAAATTCAAGAAAAGCAATCAAACTCTTTCAAATTTCAGCAAATCCAAAAATAATAACTTTTTTTATTTTTATTTTGGTTACAGAACTTTGGGATGTTACAGGTTCTTAGTCAAACCGTCTGTGATAAGTATGTATCACAGACGGTTTGTGGTTGGAAGTATATGTGCTATGTACTCTGTTATTAAATACCTAGCCCATCCCGACAGATCTGCCTATAGTGAGTAAACGCTTGCAGACTCCATTCTTGTCAGTTGCTAGAATCCGCATACGGTAGCCAGCTTTGGGGCATTTGGTGAAGGCATACCGCAGATTTGCAAGTGTGCTTGTAGATCTATTTGTTCTTGGTGATCTAATGTTACTACTTGCTTCTAATTATATGCATTATAATCAAGAGAGATGATGGCTAGGTTTAGATCTAGCTTGGTAGTTTGCTGAGATTTAAGAATAGGTCTTACTACTCCTTGTCTACTTCAATATATTCTTAATTGCTTGATATATATATTGCTTCATGAATATTTCATAGCTTGCTACTTTAGGAGCATTGACGAGGATTAAAATATCTAAATATTAATTTAATATTTAATTAAAGACTACATGTCATTCGTGGTCGTAACCCCTAAGGCTAACGACCCCCTGATCGTGAGGATTCTAGAGGTTACTTTATGGGTGCCATGGTCGGAGAGGTCCTGCACCTGCTACCCGAACAGATGACTGCTCGTAGGAGCTTTGAACTGGCACTTGGACCTAATTCCAAGTATATTGCTTCTGCGTGACGAATGGAACATGTGTTTAATTTGTCCCAAACCACACGATGTTTACAGCCCTAAGTCACTGACAATAACCATCATATTGTTATTCTCCCATTGACATCAACCGTTGGTCAGTTGGTTTTCTACCAACTGCCACCGCTTCTCTGACCAGACGTGACACTTCCAAAGGGCATCACTTCCAGGAGTAACCGTCACCCCTTCGTCAGTTATTTAAAGGAGAAGACAACTGGGAGATAACAAGGTGAACAAGTAGACTAGTTCACAAGATCAGACAACGATCATCGGAGAAGACATGCAAGCAATTGTATACTATCCGAAGCATAGCACACCACATTCTCAGTGTAATTAGGGCTAGTCCACTGCCTTGTCGAAGGTACCCCTTGTAAAGGATCTAGTTTATTGCAATAAAGAGCAGACCCCATTCTCTCCCAAGAACTCTTTGCCATTTTTCTCGGTTTTATTTCGTAACATCGACGACTCGATCGTCGACAACTGGCGTCGTCTGTGGGGAAGAAGACATTGAGTTCTTGAAGATTATTTCGCTCAGCAATCCTCATTCACTTTCCTTCGCTCCATCATCGCTCATGCGATCATGGTAGGGACATAGGATGAGAAAAACAGGTTCAACTTGGCGAACTACTCCAACCTCAACATGGACGCATGCATTCGCGCCATGGAAGAAAATGAGATATCGTCATTATCCTATTCCACCGATTTGCCACTTGCTGAGACCAGCGAAATCGACCAGATGGATGAGGATTCACCATCACCATCCGTGGCGCTCCCAGTAGAACCGGACATTCCGACCTGCTTAGAACGTCCGAACGCCTCTACAAGCCTGATCCACCTGACCGGCAAGAACAGCGACGGAAACCCAACGGATCCTATGTATTCCAGGGGCCAACCGACATCTGGTGAGGGTATCAATGAAGTTATCACCGATCATAGGCCAAGTAGGCATGGTAAAACTCAGCATACGGTCGGCAATCCCCCAGATCAGGCTGAGTCCACCACAAAGCCCACCGATGGTGGTAATCTCCGACCGCTCTCCATCGTCGAGGCTCCTTGCGGGAGCAATGGAAGGCTTTCCCTTAGTTATGACGGGAGCTCGTCGGAGGATTGCTGTTGGCGCCAGGAGGTTAACGCAATAGGAGATTCCGATCAAGATGCCATGCACAGTCCTCCACGGCTTGTCCCGCCACCACTTGTTGATGGAAATGGTGCGGGCGCTCAAGCACCAACTACCGGAGGCGAATGAACTAATGAACATTGATCATTTAATTCGCCTGTTCCAACCTCACAACACGTGACAGGTTGGACAGGGCAAACCAGAAGGTCAAAAGGCCATTCAACTCATCGAATGCCCTCTGCTGGCGGGACTCCTTCAAGACCTTCGGTAACGATAATGTAAGACCAAGAGGTTTTTGGTCATGTTATTTGATGATGAACACATTGACAATAAGTTAGACCTTATCTCAGTACTTAATGTTGAATATTTTGTCCTATAGACTTGCTGAAAATCAGTTTTTGTCAGGATTATCGGTAGTATCGGCTTTGTTTGTGCGGAACTACCGCGGTGCGGTATGACCGTGTGTGTGCAGCGGTAGTACCGTAATTCATTTTCTCTGAAGCGTTTTGCTCGGTTCGTTAGATCTTGATCTAACGGCTGATATTGAGTTATAACGTTCGGACCGTCCGAATCGCTCAAAGACTTTGAGCCGTTGGATTGAAATCTAACGGATGACATCAAGTGGGCGTTTGGACTTTCTCTGATTCTTCTAAATCCAATCAGTTGAGACCCATGGTCGATCGGCCCATGGATCTCGGAGCGTCCACGTGGCAAAGGACGCTGCTACGAGGACCTTGCGGATTTTCTTGGAGCAGTAGTACCAAAGTTTGAATGGCGGTAGTACCTAAATTTCGGTAGTACCGTTGTTTTAATAACGGTAGTACCGCTTTTGTTTTCCTTGAGAAAGAGGTTCGACATACCTTCGTTTGCTCTATTAAGTGATTCACGGTAGTACTGCGACATGGTTGGCGGTAGTACCAAGAAGATGATGATACCGCAAGCGCGGTATGGTTTTTCGAAGCGATGTTTTTGAAGTTTTGGAAGTTCTTGAGAATCGGTAGTACCGGTGTGTTTTGGCGATGCGACCGCGTGTCTTGTAGTATCGGACGTACAATGGTGGTAATCTGATTGTATTCGAAAGTTATCGTTCTGGGGAATTGACTGCGGATTTGTTGAATTCGTAAGCTATATCTTGTTGCATGATGCATGATAGTGTTTATGGGTGTGAGTGAGCTAATGGATGGTCAAGTTGGAGAACTTGTGCCAAGAATTGGTTTCTTTGATCTTTGCATATGCAAGTTGAGGCGTGAGGACGAATCACGGTCGGTGACGGGATTGACTCGGACTAGGATGGGGAATCTGAGGTCTTGGAAGTCGTGGATGTCAAGAGGTGTTTTGAATCGTATTTGGAGCACGTGGAGATCATGGGGTGCCTTATTTGGAAGCTACGGGATGGAGTCACGGAGGCTTCTGGCGTGGAGTTTTGGAAAGCCAGTTTTGGAAGGAGTTCCAAATCTGAGTGTTTTGAGATAGAGTTCGTATTGGTGTCGTGTTCGACATGGATAAAACTCTAGGCTATAAGAGAAGACAGTAGGGTACGGCTTGTATAGGGTTTTTTGGGGAGTTACGTGCCGAGACTAGTGTTTTTGAGATCGTAGCTTGCTGCAGTTGCTTCGTTTTAGATGTTCTTCGAATTAGGGCTTTGAGGGGTGCTTGCTGAGCACTTTGTAGACACAAATCAAGTTTGATATATAAAGTTCAGATTCGTTCTACTTTGTTTCTTGATTTGGTGTTCATACATGCTTTGAGGTGATCTTTGTTGTGGAGCTACACAAGAGTCATCGGAGAGATTCTGGAGTTCTTGTGCACAAGAAGAAGTGTGAATTCGAGGGTCAATTCGCTGCAATCATTCAACCCCCCTTCTGATTGCCATTACAATCCTACAGATAAAAAACTTTCAACGAGTTCATGACATTCTGAATAACCCAGATCCTGCTCTAGCAGAGACTCCGGGTTTTGTTCAACTTGCGAGGCAGGTATCAGAGATCCTCCAACAAACCATGCAGCGTACAGAAATGTACCGGGAGCAAAGGAACTCGCAAAGTCACACGATAACTTCTTCCCAGTGCTCCTCCCTCATCAGAGGACAATATGGTCGGACGAAAGACCGAACGATACCAAGACCCCCTCGTAGATTTCGACCAGGGAATCACAAGAGAAGACAGCTCTTCCCAGCAGCTACTCCTCCTCGTCAAGAGGAACTGCTGCTCGATTCGGATGATCTTCGGTATCGTCTGAACCAAGCAGGTGGTCAAAGATGTAACACTAACGTCTACGACCAAATTGGGATATTGGATACTAGATATGCTAATATGAGAAACCAGTCTCCAACCGACTACAATCCAGCTCCTTTTCAAAGAAGGCGTTACGACTCCATTATGGGCTGTCGAGCATTCTCGGCAGGACTCCATGCTATTCGCTGGCCGGACAGGTTTCAACTAGCCAACATAGAGATGTTCAATGGGACTCAGAACCCATTAGAATTTATTTAGATCTATATTACCGTCATCAAAGCTGCTGGTGGTAATGACAACGTGATGGCAAACTACTTGCCCACGGTCTTTGAAGGATCTATCCGGTTATGGTTACTCAACCTACTGGTCGGATCTATCTACACTTCGGAGCAGCTCTGTGATTTGCTGATCACCAACTTCCAGGGGACGTACGATCGCCCTCGGAAAAGAAGACGATCTCCATCGGATCAGGCAAAAAACTAATGAAACTCTTCGACAATATATCAAGAGGTTTAGCCAAGTTCGAAACTCTATCCCAAAGGTCGCAGATTCTTTTGTTATCTAGGATTTTAAAGCAAGGCTGAGGAATATGTAGTTTATGGAGGATATCACAATGAACCCTCCACGAACGACCGTCAAAATTTTCGACATGGCCGATAGATATGCGGCCGCATGTGAAGCGGTTGAATGGAATGAAGCTATTGATCAGAAGGAGAAAATATCTCAACCCTACCTAGAGAAATCAAGAAAGAAGCATAAGAAGGCTCTCAAGGGTAAGAAGAATTACAAGACTGACAATAAAGAAGTTCTTGCAATTCCAGAAATTTTTTGCAAGGACAAGAAAGACTTTTTCCGGTCGGAACAAGGCGAAAACTCCGACCGACGACTACAAGAAGAACAAAAAGTGGTGTCCACTTCATTAGGTAGCAGGTATGATCTGCGCACCTGCCGGGCCTGGCAAAAGAAACTGGAGGACTACTAGTCAGGTAAAGGTCCCTTCCCTTCTATAGAGGAAGTTGGAGAACCAAGCTCCAAGAAGGACAAAGATGACGACGAAGAAATAGAATACCAGGAGCCTTAGCACATTGTGGATATGATCTTCGGTGGATCTTTCTCGCATGAGTCAAGGCATCATCTGACGGCCGTGGAGCAGGAAGTGTACCTTGCCGAACCTCCGATCATCATCAAGCCATCTAGGTGGTCGGAGACAATTATCTCCTTTTGCAAAGAAGACTGCTCCGTCCCATCGACTTGACCATGTAGGTTCCCTATTGTTGTTGAACCTACAATTAATAATTGCAAAGTTAATCGAGTCTTGATAGATGGAGATAGCTCTTTAAACATTTTATTTATGGGAGCAATGGAAGAAATGCAATTTCCCAGGACAAAAATAATGCCTGTGAAGTTTTTTGGATGCATATTCATGGTACCACCAGATTAATATGAGTAAGGACAATGAAGAGAAAGCTTTCTTCATCACACCATATGAAACTTACTGTTACGTTAAGATGCTATTTGGTCTGAAAAACGTTGGTGCAACTTTTCAGAGGTTTATGCAAAAAAACCTTTAATTCTCAGATAGGTCAAAATCTAGCAGCCTACGTTGATGACTTGGTTGTGAAAAGCATCAACGTTGGAGACCACATTTCCGACCTACAAGAGACTTTCAATAACTTAAGAAGGCATAACCTTAAGTTAAATCTGAAAAAGTATGTGTTCAGAGTTTCCTCGGGAAAGCTTATTAGATTCCTAGTTTTGGCTAGAGGAATTGAAGTAAACCCAGGAAAGAAATCAGCCATCGATTAGATGCGCCCTCCGACCATAAAGAAAGAAGTCCAAAAACTAACCGACTGTATAGCAACGCTAAGTCGTTTGAAAGCACGGTTATGAGAAAAATGGTTACCTTTCTTCAAGCTTCCTCGAAAACATGGAAGTTTCGAATGGACTAAAGAGGCAAATGATATCTTCGAAGAGATTAAGAAGTACCTTACGAGTGCCCCGATCTTAGTATCTCCAAGATCGGGAGAAACATTGCTGATGTATGTGGCTGCAACGCTGCAAGCGGTCAGTGCTGTACTAGTCGTTGAGTGTGACAACATCCAACGACCAGTATATTACGTAAGCAAAGTCTTGCATGGACTAAAAGAACGATACCCACAGGTACAAAAGTTGCTATATGGTCTCCTTATGGCTTCAAGGAAACTAAGTCATTACTTTCAGACCCACAGAGTGGTCGTACCTGCTGGATATCCCCCCTTGGTCAAGTTCTCGGAAACAGGGAATCATCAGGATGAATAACAAAATAGGCGGTCGAGCTTGGGGTGTTCGACCTCTATTTCATCGATCTCACGAACAGTAATCAAGTCCCAAGTTTTAGCAGAATTCATTACCGAACGGACAAACCCTGAACCCACCCAAGGGCTCGAGTACGAACACCACGAAGAGTGGACAATGTACTTTGACGGTTCCTTGATGCTCAAAGGCTCGGGGCTGGAGTTATTCCGACATCCCCTACTGGAGAACATATGTGGCAGAATACGAAGGTTTACTAGTAGGACTCTGAGCAGCCGGAGCACTCGGGATTCACATATTACTAGTGAAAGGCGATTCTCAACTAGTAGCGAATCAAGTTGGGAAAGAGTATCAATGCTCAAGTATTAAGATGTCATCTTATTTGGTGAAAGTATGGAAACTCGAAAAGCTCTTCTTTGATTTCAAGATCCAACATATTCCTAGAAAGAAAAACTTTCTGGATGACCAGTTGGCACGAAATGGCCTCCACAAAGTCACCCGTCCTACTCGGAGTTTTCCTCGAACAACTCGATTCACCCTCGGTGGTCGAGCCTTTCGAGGAATTAGATGTTCCACTGGAGGTCATACAGCTCGATCCCAGTAGCGATTGGATGACGTCGATCTACAATTATCTTCAGCATGGCATTATTTCTAAAGATGATGTAGAGGCTGATCGTATAGCTCGAAAAGTCAAATCATACACTCTGATTGAAAGTACCCTTTATAAAAGGGATCACACAAAGTGTTGATGAGATGCAAATCTCAAATGGATAGCACTAAGTTGTTGTCTGACATACTTGGAGGAGTTTGTGGAGCACATCATTCCTACAGAACACTAGTCGGTAAAGCCTTTAGGCAAGGATACTATTGGCTAACTACCCTTCATGATGCAAAAGAGTTCGTGACGAAATGCGTACAATGTCAATTTCATAGTCGACAAGTACATCAGTCAGCACAAGCTTTGCAAACAATACCTCTTTCTGGGTCTTTTTGCAACCTAGGGACTAGAAATTTTGGAATCTTTCCTAAGAGCACCCGGGGGCTTTGAGTTCCCTTTTACAATGATTGATACATTTACAAAATGGATAGAAACCAAGCCAGTTGTTAAAACAACAACTGAGGCTGCCAAGAGGTTCCTCACAAAAAATGTGATCATACAATTTGGTATACCCAGTCGTATAATCACAGATAACGATACCCAATTCTCTAGTAGAAATTTTCAGGAATTCTACGCGAATCTAGGTATCAAGATACATTTTGCTTCTGTCACTCGTCCACAGAGCAACAGAGCAGTTGAGCGAACTAATGGTATAATAATACAAGGAGTGAAACGCTGAGTGTTCGACTAGTTAACAAAACGGTGAGGAGCTTGGGTTCAAGAACTCCCCTCTATGTTATGGGCCATTCGAACTACGACCAGTCGTGCGACCAGTGAAACACCATTCTTTCTAGTTTATGGTGCTGAAGCCATACTTTCTCCGGAATTGAAAATTGGCTCTGTTCGAACCGATTATTTTAATAAAAATGATCAAGAAGAACGACGACTCGACGATGTCAATTTCCTTGAAGAACGAAGAAACCAAGCTAACGAGGATTAAAATCTCTATGTATTACTTAATACATAATAAAAGACCTTATGTGACGAGGATTAAAATCTCTATGTATTACTTTAATACATAATAAAAGACCATATGTCTTCATGGTCGTAACCCCTAAGGCTTGCGACCTCCTTGGTCGTAAGGATTCCAGAGGTTATATTGAGGATACTCTGGTCGGATGAGGTCCTGTACCCAGTCCCCGACCAGATGACTGCTCATAGAAGCAACGAACTGGCATTCGGATCCAACTCTGGGTATATTCCATACCGTGTGATGAATGAAACTCATGTCGTATTTGTTCCATACCACGTGACGTTTCATAATCCAAAGACACTGAAAACAACCATCTTACAGTTGCGTGTCTCATAGACACACAATCGCCGAATGGTTGATGCTTTGTCAACCGTTGCCTCCCTCCGATCGGACGTGTCACTTCCCAACAGGTGCCTCTTCAAAGAGCAACTACCACCTCTTCGACGGTTACTTAAAGATGGAGTGCGGAGGAACAAGGGGATCAAACTAGATAGGATTGGAGCACTGCGATCGGCATTAGATTCATGTTTCAAGTCTGATTCTGCAATATAGCAAGCATTACGCTCAGTGTAATTAGGATTAGTCCACCGCCTCTTCGAAAGCACCCCCTGTAATAGCCAGTTCATAGCAATAAAAGAGCAGTCCCATTCTCTCTAAAGAACTCTTTGCCATTTTCCTATTTTCATTTTGTAAGATCGGCGACTCGATCGTCGAAAGCTGGCGTTGTCCGTGGGGAAGAAGGCGTTGAGTTCTTGAAGATTACTTCGCTCAAGCATTCCTCATCCAGTTCCTTTGCTCCATTATCGCTCATGCAAACATGGCAGAGACTTGGGATGAGGAAAACTGGTTCGACCTGGCGGACTACTCCAACCTTGACATGGACGCATGCATCCGCGCCATGGAAGAAAATAGGATGTCATCATCCTCCTCCTCTTCCGCCAGTTCACCAGTCGCAGAGATGGACGAAATCGACCGAATGGATGAGGATACACCGCCGCCAACAATGGCACTCTCAGAGGAACTGCTTGTTCCGACCAGTTCGAACGTAATTACAGAGTGGTAAATGCTTAGGGTCATAAGGAGTTCTGGTCGTCGTGACCAAATCTGGCCACCGGTCGTATAAAGATAGGACCTGGTCGTAGATCATATTGCATTAAGGTTCGTCCGATATAATTTGTGTGTATTCGGGAATCGCTATGTCTTGCTAGGTGCCACTAACGACTCATAGTCGGAAAGGTGTTTCCGAGACACAACCGAATACGCATAAACCTAATGGGTCACGCACTTAACGGGTTGGAACAACCCAGTACGAATACGATTCGTAAAATGTGTTTGGATAGGATCTGTCATGGGCACTATATAAGGAGATGCTTGAGGCTATTGGGAGATAGAGAAGTTGATGTAAGTTGCCCTACCGAAACCCTAGCCACCATCTTCCAGAGGGCTCAGCCGTGTGACTTGGTGCTAGCACACCGGCGTACAGTTGTTCCTTCCCTGGACGTGTGGATACCGTAGAAGTGCTACTGCGGTTGATATTGCGCTTGAGGACGATCCACGATCTTCATAAGGAATTGAAGAGGCTGCTAGAGGAGATGATCGACTCGCGAGGACGCAGACGATTGACTATGATCACTGCATCGACGTGCTCGACGCTGGACGATTGACTACGACTACTATATCAACGCACTCTACATTGGACCAGACTGTTTCAACTCTTCTTCCGCTGCTCTACGCGTCTGGTGGTAATGATCTGTGATCATCTTCTTGCTTGGCTTCCTAATTTACATGGTAGAATTTTTGAATTATTGCTATCGTAGCCTACCCGCATCCCAACTCCAAGTACTGTCGATATTGTCGTGAGAGACAAGTATTCGCCAACAGCTCCTACGTATTCTGGGGGCCAAGCGACATCTAGTAAGGGTATCGATGAAATTATCATCGATCGCTGGCCAAGTGGGCATGGTGAAACTCAGTATACGATCGGCGGTCCGCTGGATCAGGATAAGTTCACTACAAAGGCCACCAGAGGCAATAATCTCTGACCGCTCTCCATCGTGGAAGCTCCTTGCAGAAGCGTTGGAAGGCTCTTCCTTAGCTACGATGGGAGTTCCTCGGAAGATCACTGTTGGCGGCACGAAGTTAACACAACCAGAGATACCAATCTGGATACCATGGACAGTCCTCCACGGGTTAACTCGCTACCACCTGCTGGTGGAAATGGTACGGGCGCTCAAGCACCAACTACCGGACGCAATTGAGTTAATGGACGTGCATCAGTTAATTCACCTGTTCCTACCCCGTCGCGAGTAAGGAATCAGGCAGGGCCATCCAGGAGGTCAAGGGATAACTCAACTCATCGGATGGCCACTGCAAGTGGAAATCTGCCACGACCTTTGGTAACCATACAAAACCTGCAACGAGTTCAGGATATCCTGAATAATCCAAACCCTGCTTTAGCAAGAACTCCAAGTTACGTTCAGCTTGCAGGTCAGGTGTCGGAGATCCTCCAGCAAACCATGCGGCATATAGAAATGTACCGGGCGTAGAGGAATTCACAAAGTCATACGATGATCTCGTCCCACCGCTTCTTTCTCAGTAGAGGACAACATGGTCGTGCAGAGGATCGAGTAACACCAAGAACCCCTCGCAGGTTCCGACCAGGAAATCACGAGGGAAGACGACTCTTCACAGCAGCCATGCCTCCTCCTCATCAGGAAGAACGACCACTTGATTCAGGCGACCTCAAGCATCATCTGAACTAGGTAGGTGGTTGAGGACGTCAACGTAACGTCCACGACTGGGTTGGGACACCGTATATTGGATATTCAAATCTAAGAAACTGATCCCCGACTGATTATAATCCGGCTCCTTTTCAGAGAAGGCGCCATGACTCCATTACGGGCTGCCGAGCATTCTCGATGAGTCTCAAAATCGTTCATTGGCGAGACGAGTTCAGGCCACCAACATAGAGAAGTTCAATGGGACTCAGAACCTTTTAGAATTTCTTCAAATTTATTCTACCGCTATCAAGGCCGCTGGTGGTAACGATAATGTGATGGTAAATTATTTGCCCACGGTCCTTGAAGGATCTGCTCGGTCGTGGTTGCTTAACCTACCAGTCAGATCAATCTATACTTGGTAACAGCTCCGCGATACTCTGATCGCCAACTTTCAAGGGACGTACGACCGTCCCGGGAAGGAGGATGATCTTCATCGGATGAAGTAGAAGACCAATGAAACTCTTTGATAATATATCAAGAGATTCAGCCAGGTTCGGAATTCTATCCCAAAGATCGCAGAATCTTTTTTCATCCAGGCCTTCAAAGCAGGGCTGAGGAATCGCCGATTTACGAACAACCGTCGAACTTTTCGACTTGGCGGACAAGTCCGTGGCTGCTAGTGAAGCGATCGAATGGTATGAAGCCATTGATCGGAAGGACAAGAATCCCCAGTGAGGTCTGGAGAAGCAGGAGAAGAAAAACAAGAAGTCTCTCAAGAACAAGAAGAATCGCAAGCCCGACAACAAGGAAGTCCTTGTGATTCCATAAAAGTATACCAAGGGCAAGAAAGATTTCACCGGTCGGAACAAAGGTAAGGCTCCAACTAGTGACTTCAAGAAATCAAAGAAGCGGTGTATACTTCATAAAGTGGCAGGGCATGATCTACGCACCTGCCAGGCCTGGCAAAGTAAGCTGAAAGATTACTATTCAGGTAAAGGACCATTCCCCTCCATAACAGAGCTCGAAGAATCAAGCTCCAAGAAGGACAAAGATGGCGACGAAGAGATGGATTACCAGGAGCCACAACATACGTTGGATATGATCTTTGGCGGATCCTCCTCGTACAATTCGAGACGTCATCTGAAGGCCGTGGAGCGAGAGGTCAACCTTGCCGAGTCTCCGATCACCGTCAAGCCATCCAGGTGGTCGGAAACTGTGATCTCCTTCAGCGAAGAAGACTGCCCCATCCCATCGACTCGACCAGGTAGGTTTCCTATCGTAGTTGAACCTACTATTAACATTTGTAAAGTTAATCGAGTCTTAATAATTAGAGATAGCTCTTTAAATATTTTGTTTGCGGGAGCATTGGAAGAGATACAGATCCCAAGGTCCAAAGTAAAACCCGTGAAATATACCTTCCAGGTATAGTTCCTGGTTCTACTGCCAAACCGATAGGACAGCTATCTCTACCGGTTACGTTCGAAAGACCCAACAACTTTCAAACAGAAAAGATTCCGTTTGATGTGGTCGATTTTGAAACCGCATACAATGGAATCCTCGGTCGTCCGGCTCTAGCAAAATTCCTGATAGCCACGCGCTACGGTTATCGGAGTCTAAAGATGCTAGGACCGAAAGGTGTCATCACGGTTTGTGGAGAGCGAAAAATAGCTTATGCATGTGATTTGAAGTCCTTAGAACTGGTCGATGAGCTCCCGACCAGGGAAACTAACCCGTGACCCATGCAGGTCAATCACTCGAGGCCAAAAATGGCACCAAATCCTTCCAACCAGACCAAGGAGGTACCACTCGGTAAATGTGCTCCTCTAGAAAGCGCTAATACACCGTCTGGGTCAAAAAGCGCTGACGCATCTGCCCAAAAGGTACTGGTCCGGGCAAGATTCAACCTCAAATAGGAAAAGTCGCTCGTCTCCTTCCTCTGAGCAAATCAGGACGTGTTCGCCTGGCAGGCGTCCGACAAGCCCGGAGTCCCCAAGGAGGTGATCGAGCACAGGTTAGCTCTCTAGCCTAAAAAAATGTTCAAGCAGAAGCTCTGGCATTTCGCACCTGATCGAAAGGAAGTAATCCAGTCGGAGATTGACAAGCTCCTCAAGACTGGGTTTATTCGTGAAGTCGACCACCCAGAGTGGCCCGCCAACCCTGTAATGGTTAGAAAAAATAATAGGAAATGACGAATGTGTATTGACTTCATAGACCTTAATAAAGCTTGTCCAAAGGATGACTTTCCCCTTCCACGCATTGATCAACTTGTAGACTCCACTTCTGGGTGTGAGTTGTTAAGTTTTTTAGATGCATACTCAAGGTACCACTAGATTAACATGAGTAAAGAAGATGAAGAGAAAACTTCCTTCATCACTCCATATGGCACTTACTGCTATGTTAAGATGTCATTTGGTCTCAAAAACGCTGGTGCGACTTTCCAAAGGTTAATGCAGAAAACCTTTAATCCTCAGATAGGTCGAAATCTAGAAGCCTATGTTGATGACTTGGTCGTGAAAAGCATCAACGCTGGTGACCATATTTCTGACCTACACGAGACTTTCAATAACTTAAGATGGCATAACCTTAAGTTAAATCCAGATAAGTGTGTGTTTAGAGTTTCGTCTGGAAAACATCTTGGGTTCCTAGTTTCGGCTAGAGGTATTGAGGCAAATCCAGCAAAAATTTTGGCCATTGACCAGATGCGTCCTCCGACCACGAAGAAAGAAGTCCAAAAACTAACTAGCTGTATTACAGCGCTCAGTCGTTTCATAGCACTGTTAGGTGAAAAAGGACTCCCTTTCTTCAAAGTTCCTTCGGAAACACAGAAGTTTCGAGTGGACTAAAGAGACAAACAACGCCTTTGAAGAACTTAAAAAGTACCTTACGAGTGCCCCAATCTTAGTCTCTCCAACGTCGGGGGAAACATTGCTGATTTACGTGGTTGCAGCGCCGCAAACAGTTAGTGGTGTGTTGGTTGTTGAACGTGAAAACATCCAACGACCGATATATTACATAAGCGAAGTCTTACATGGACCAAAGGAACGATATCCACAGGTACAAAAGCTACTCTATTGTAACATCCCAATTTTCTGAGCTTTCAAAATCTTTTAAATAGTTAGTAGTGAGAAAATTCACCATTTGGATTTATTTGAATTTAATTCAAAAGCTTAAATATGGACTTGGAGTAACAAAACAATTTAATGTGACTAAAGTCAACATGAACAATGGTCAAAACTATTTTATTTGGATTTTATGTGCTTGGATATATTTTCTAGATTTTTCTAGAATTTTTCCAAGTTCATTTGCTAATTTCTATTGCTTATTTGAATTCTCAGTATTTTCTAAAATAGAAAAGCTAATTAAAATCTCTGTTTTGGCTTGGGCGAATTCCTTGACCCATTCTCGTTCATCGACCCGTGATTTGTCGCGCCAACTCACCCACGTCTTGTGGCGTCCTCGCCTTTGTTCTCTGGCGCATGGGCCCGCTCCTCTGTGTCGCTGCCGGTGGGGTCGCTACAGCGTCGTCATCCCCGAGCCGATCTCTTCCTCGCGACGCGGCGCCCGCGTCCGCCATTTTCGAACCTCCAAGCTCCGTCCGACAACGGCGCTAACAACCCCGATTTCGTGCGCGAACGAGCCCTTCTAGAAGCTCTATCCTTCTCGCACCCGATTCAAATGAATTTGAATTTCGAATTCACCTCTATCTCCTATTCCTCCACGAGCTCTTTTCGGGTTGTTTTGACCGCCGCCGCCAACATGCCACCCTGGCCATCCCTGACGCCTATAAATAGCCCCCAAGCATCGCCCTGCCACCCTTTCCGAAACCCCTAACCCAATTACCCCTCCCGAGCCATTGCGCTGCCGCATTTCCCCATCTAGGGTTTTCGGCCGCGTTTCGTCTTCATAGAATTACACCGTCGTCATCGCCGCCACGCCATCGTGGAGCACACCGCCGAGTCCGCCGTCGCAGCCTCTGCCTCTAGAGCCCCTTCGCATCGCAGGAGCACCACTGGAGCCCTCGTCCGACAACAACCGAAGCTCACTGCCGGCCGCCACCGACGTCCTCGACCACCCGGGAGCGCATCACCAGGTGCGCAATAACCCGGGCTACACGCCTGTACCACCCACTTCCGGTGAGGAGCCGCCGTTCGCCAGCGACCAGTGGGATCTGTGCGTCGCCGCTCACGCCGTCGCCGTGTCAGCCGCCACCTCAGCGCCCTTGCCTCCGTGGCACATGCGTGTCAGCCACGTAGGCACCAACTCAGCCCCCACGTGCGCGGGTGCGCCACACCAGCCCGAGCCAGATCCCCACAGCCTCGGTGAAACCAGTCCACGGTACACCATCTCACTTCCAGGTGGGACCCACATGTCAGTGGAGTCCTGTTCAGCCAAACCCATCGCTAACGTCAGCGTTGCGCAATATTCCGATTTTTCTATTAAGAAATAATTTGGATTATTTTGAAAATAGGATTTTCTTTAGATTCAAACTTCCAAAGCCCATATCTTTTGCATCCGAACTCCAAATCAGTCCGTTCAAATTTCTAAATTCATTTAAATTCAAGATCTCTCTATGAGATTTTTTTGGAGTTGTTTTGCTTCTGTTATTTATTTAGTTTGTTTTTTTGCTTCGTTTGCGAGTAGACTTCGACACTTCTGGAAGATTTGAAGAAGAAGAAGCACCTCAAGACCAAGATCAATTTCTAGACCTGTTCCAAGGCAAGCTATACCTTTGACCATCTTGAATCCCAGTTTGCTAAAAGTTATTTTATTTCAAATTATTGCATTTAATTCAAATAATTATTTAAATGCTTTTGGGTATAGTTAATGATCCAAATTGTTATACCTTTCTTGTATAATTGATATGTCTTAATCCTTTGTCACCCTAGTTGGTAGTATTGTAGCATCAACGTGGATTGGTTAGATGCGATTAGATTGCTTAGCCATGCCACGAATCATCTGTTCATGTAAAGTTGCAATTATCAACTTGACTAAGTGACTATGGAACTTTGTGATAATCTGTGTGTACTATGTGCTATTATGGAATGTGTTGCACTTAACCAACTGGGTGGTAAAAGGTTTGGCCTGAGGCAAGTGGTGGCAACTGTGTGACATGGTGGCTATGTGATATGGGAATATGAATCTGTGTGTCAAAATAATCTGTGTGCCTTAGTTAGAATTTGGAAGTCTTGCCTTGGTCAATTAAGGACTAAACTTTGTGCGCCATTGAACTGAGCCCTTCTGTACGACCACATGCCTGTTATGGGACGGGCCTAGCTTAGTAAGATACGAATTCTTGACATTGATTGCTCAAGCAGTAGGTTAGGCTATGTGAAAAGGGTGGAGGTGTGTGCTACCATGTAGTTGCATCACGGGACGGTTCGCCGCTTTCCTGTCCAACTGTGTGTGTCGTACCATCCACTGTGTATAGTTTGGTATGACGTAAGCACATCGGGAGTGTCAATGTTAAGATGAAGTTTCTGAACCGTTTTGTTATGACTAGTGCTTGCTACACTAGTTGTATCTTATGGGTAAAGTGTACAACCTCTGCAGTGTTAAACAATCTATTGAATAGCGCGTCATGATCATGGACATGCTCGGGGATTTCACATGAGGGGTAGATCTTCATAAAATGTGTGGGAAGGGAACTGTGTGATCTAAATCATATGGCTATCTGAATAATCTGTTTGGGCTGTGTGTCTTTGTGAAATCAAATTGTTAAATTATTATTTTCTATTTGTTTTAATTATGCTTTCAATCTATTATTTGTATTCAATTGCAAATATTGCATTTCTGCAAAAGAACCATAGAATGCCATTCCTTTGTAATAGGCCTGCATGTATAATTGCTTTTATGTGGTATGGCTTGCGAGTACAGTTATGTACTCATGCTTGTTGTAAAACATGCAACAGAAGAGGAGGAGTCTTCGCCAGCATTCGAGGAGGAGTTCATCGAAGGTGCCTGATTGTAGGGTCTTGATTCGATCGGTTGCACATGGTGAATTGATGGGATCTTGCATTGCCGTTTACATTTTATTTGCTTTATTTCTCTGTTAGCCTGCATGGCTTAATAAATGTAAACTCGACCGTAAGGTCAAAACCCTTATTTGTTAATCAAATTATTCGTTTATGTTATTAATCGCTTGTGTGGATCGATATCCAGAATTGTATTTTAGGGTCCCGACATCTATGGTCTCCTTATGGCTTCAAGGAAACTAAGGCATTACTTTCAGGCCCACAAAATGGTCATACCAACCGGATATCCCTTGCGTCAAGTCCTTGGAAACAGGGAATCATCAGGGCAAATAGCAAAATAGGTGGTCGAGCTTGGGCCATTCGACCTCCATTTCATCTCACGAACAGCAATCAAGTCCCAGGCAATAGTAGAATTCATTGCCGAATGGACAAACCCTGAAACCACCCAAGGATCCAAGTACGAAAACCACAACGAGTGGACAATTTACTTTGATGGCTCCTTGATGCTCAAAGGCTCAGGGGCTGGAGTTGTGTTGATATCCCCTACTGGCGAACACATCAAGTACGCTATCTAGTTAAACTTTCCTGCAACAAACAATGTGGCAGAATATCAAGCTTTACTGGCAGGACTCTGAGCAGCTCATTCACTCGGGATTCGCAGGTTACTAGTGAAAGGAGATTCTCAACTAGTGGCGAATCAAGTCAGGAAAAAGTATCAATGCTCAAGTACCAAGATGCCATCTTATCTGGCGGAAGTACGAAAGCTCGAAAAGCACTTATTCGGTTTCCAGATTCAACACATTCCTAGTAAGGAGAACTTTCTGGTAGACCAGTTGGCACGAATGGTCCCCACCAGGTCACCTGTCCCGCCTGGAGTTTTTCTCGAGCAACTCGATTCACCCTTGGTGGTCGAGCTTTCTGAGGACATAGATGTTCCGCTAGAGGTCGTACAAATCGACTCTAAGAGCATGGATGCTCCACAGGTCGTACAGCACGACCACGGTAGAGATCGAATGACGTTGATCTACAATTATCTTCAGCATGATATTATTCCTGATGATGATGTAGAGGCTGATCGTATAGCTTGAAAAGCCAAATCATACACTCTGATCGAAAGTACCTTGTATAAACGAGGATCTCATGGAGTGTTGATGAGATGCATATCTCAAACTGTTGGCATTAAGCTACTATCCGACATTCATGGAGGAGTCTGTGGAGCACATCATTCCTACAAAACGTTGGTTAGTAAGGCTTTCTGGCAAGGATACTACTGGCCAACTACCCTTCATGATGCAAAAGAGCACGTGATGAAGTGCGTACAATGTCAATTTCGTAATCGACAAGTACATTAGCCGGCATAAGCTTTGCAAACCATACCTCTTTCTTGGCCTTTTGCAACCTGGAGACTAGACATTCTGGGACCTTTCCCAAGAGCATCCGGGTGCTTCGAATTCCTATTCGTCATGATTGACACGTTCACAAAATGGATAGAAGCCGAGTCAGTTGTTAAAACAACAACTGAAGCTGCTAAGAGGTTCCTCACAAAAAATCGTGATCACACAATTTGGCATACCCAGTCGTATAATCACAGTCAATGGTACCCAATTCTCCTACATGGATTTTTAGAAGTTCTACGAGGATCTAGGTATTAAAATACATTTCGCTTCTGTTGCTCATCCGCAGAGTAATGGAGCAGTAGAGCTGTCCAATGGTACCATAATGCAGGGAATAAAACGCCGAGTGTTCGACCAGTTAATCAAACGGTTAGGAGCTTGGATTCAAGAACTTCCTTCTGTATTATGGGCTGTTCGTGTTGGGTTACGAGTAGGCTACGATAGCTACAAATCAAAAAATTTTACTACATAAACCAGAAAGCCAAGCAAGTAGATGTTCATAGATCGTTACCACCAGACGTGCATAGTAGCAGATGAAGGGTTGGAGCAGCCTGGTCCAACGTGGAGCGCTTCGATGTAGTGGTCATAGTTGATCGTCCAGCGTCGAGCACGTCGGTGCGGTGGTCGTGGTCGATCTTCTCCTCCAGCGACCTCTGCAGTTCCTTATGCAGATCGCGGATCGTCCTTAAGCGCAACAGCAACCGCAATAGTGCCTCTACGGTATCCACATGTCCAGGAAAGGAACAACCATACACCAGTGTGATAGCACCAAGTTGCGCGGCAGAGCTCTCAGGAAGAAGGCGGCTAGGGTTTCGGTGGAACAACTCAACTCACGACTTTCGTGTGTCTCGTCTGTTACGTTCACCTTGGTCCCAACAGCCTCATACATCTCCTTATATAGTGCTCATGACGGATCCTATCCGTATTGATTTGTTCCAACCTGTTAAGTGTGTGACCCTGTAGGTTCATGCGTAATCGGTTGTGACTCAGAAATCCTTTCCGATCATGAGTCGTTAGCAGTTCCTAGCAGGACATAATGATTCCCGAATACACACAAATTATATCGGACAAACCTTAATGCAATATGATCTATGACCAGGTCCTATCTCTATACAACCAGTTCATATTTGGTCACAACCAGTCCGTATTTGGTCACGACCAGTTCGTAACTCCTTACGACCAGGTTTCGACCACTCTGTGATTACGTTCAACCAGTCTACGACCAGATCGTATATCCATACGATCAGTACGTAACTGATCGAACTAAGAGACCAACTCGTGTATTCTCCGTTTGCCTCACGATGTCTGGTTGAACTCCAGGTAAGATGTTGTGTCATCCATGGACTGTTCAATACTTTCTCGATCGAGTGTCGGATAACTTTACGTGGTCGAACACTTCGACCACTAGTGGCATGGCCATGCACTTTCTTTATCCGACCACAACGAGGGGCCCAGAAACATGTCTCCTATTATGTTAGGAGGGGCAAATCCCATGTCCGACTAGTCACATTTCTCCGTATGTTTCATAGCATACCCGAAAGCTACCTTCATAACTACCTAGTTACGAGTAGCGATTGGCAACCCCCTAAGAGTGCCATTACACATGTAGGAAACCATGCTGATCTCAAATCTAAGGATTATACATCATCATTGCTTGAGACCAACTAACGACACATAGAATCATAACAATCTCAATAGTGTCTCAAGGTGGGTCAATCCAAACCCATGTTCTCTAACATGTGTTCACATTATTGATTTGATATCTCTATATCCATGACCGGCGAAACATGGTCATCAATCAATACATATACTGGTCGATAGAGTCACTGGTGTTCTGACCATTGACATCCGACCAGGGATTCATTTAGAACGACATTATATAAGTTAAGAGTTTCACCAACAAGTCACATACTTGTTAATCTTCATAACCAATGATTCATTCAAGGAACAGGATAACACATTATCCAATATTATGAACATAATGAAATATAATCATCTCTATGATTGTCTCTAGGGCATATTTCCAACAGTTCGAACCGTGACCAGTCGTGCGACCGGTGAAACACCATTTTTTCTAGTTTATGTTGCCGAAGCCATGCTTCCTCCTGAACTGAAACTCGGCTCTGCTCGTACTTATTGTTTCAATGAGAACGATCAGATTCAATGAAGACTCGACGACATCAATTTCCTTAAAGAACAATGAAACCAAGCCCTCTTACGATCAGCAGTTTACCAACAAGCCAAACGAAGGTACCACAGTCGTAAGGTGCAACCTCGCAAGCTAGCTGTAGGTGATAAGGTTCTACGACGAATTCAGAATCAGGCTAATCGCAATAAACTTTGTCCTAAATGAGAATGTCCATACACTGTGGTCGAAGTCACCCGACCTGGCTCGGTACAAGTAGCTATGTCCGACGGGCGAGTTTTGTCCAACTCTTGGAATATTGACCAATTGCGTAAGTTCTTTGTATAATTGTATTTTTCCATTATTTTAATTTATTAATAAAGATGCATTTCCTTCGCTTTCCAATGAATGATGTTGTCTATATACTTGTCTTCTCATCTGGTTTGTATACTATTATTGTCTAAATGGTCGGAGAAGACCAAATTCTCCCCGATATCCTTTCTAAGGATCATTCTCTCCGATATCCTTTCTAAGGATCTTTATTACTATATGGCTACGACATACAAGTCCAACACTGTAAGGGTCCTAGTCGTGACCATTCAGGCAATGGTTCTCACGCGCGACCAACACTCTTTTCTTAAAAAAATATACAAGTAATAGGAGCATCACATAGGCAACATCATATAGTACTTTACATGCTATAGATTTCGAGAACTACATTTCTTACCTTCTCCTATTTTGGCTACTGGTCGGGACACGGAAAGCCTCCTAGTCAAAGTCTCTCATTCTCCGCACGTGGTCCTGCCCACTGGAAGGAGCTTCCTAGCGATGGTCCATTTCTTACGATCCTCGCTGCCAGTCGGAACTTGAGTAAGAACAAGAACACGTTTCGCGAAGTGTTTTTTTAGTCTCTAGTTCTTAGCAAACCTTACGACCAGTTTTGGATAAGATATATAAAACAAAATCACTTGTCGTTTTTTGCATACATTTTTGCATATTTTCTTATCTATCAATACAAGTCTTATATATTTTCCAACCACACAAAGGTACTTCACAGTATTTTGATTATGGAAATGACCTAAAATTAGTCGAAATCACACGCTGGTTCCGACCACATTGATTTCCTAGTGATGCTTAGATTATTTTTACAACATAATCAGCATGTGCTCTGTACCGTGGAAGTAGCAATTGCTCATTTTCTTGGTCTATTGTTTCTTTAGTAAAGTTCATCTACTAACACAAGTAGTCGGGGGCTAGGAAATACATGAGTATTCAGCGAATTTAGGAAGACAAAACAAAGACTTCATTGATGATAAAAGGTAAGTTTTATTTACAACTATCAAAATATTACCATCTTTTACTTCTCGAAGCCACCAGACTGGTCGCTGCGTGGAGACCTGACCTCCATTTCCTTTGCAACCTTATGTCCGCAAGGCGCCATTTCCTCAAACACTTTGGTTGCTTCTTCTCCCGAGCAGTTGAAGTCTTCCTCAACAGCTTGGAGATTTATGGAGGGGCGGAGACTTTTAGTTTTCCCAAAGAAAAACTAACTCCATTCTTGACAGCCTCAAACATGGTCTGCGTATGGTTTTCCCCAGTTATCTTGAGGACACTCCTGAGGTCCTCAAGTTGTTGGCCAAGGTAGTTGATGTTCTCCGTGGGATATGCTAAATTGGGCAGTTGCATTCCCGATCACGTATCGAAGAGTATCTTGTTAAGGGCCTTGACCTTATCTTCAAGACTTTGCCCAAAGGCTACCTCCTTGCCACGCTCGAACTCAAGAGCCTTTTCTGCTCACCTCAACGCTTGAGTTTGCTCTATACGAGTAAACCAAAATATAAGTACATATGACTAGAAAAAGGTAATACACTGGTTAGGTTTACGACTGGTTACCTTCGTTCTTCTTCTCAAAAGTGTCAAGAACTTCCTTATGCCTGGTCATCAGATATTCGATCGACCAGCCCTTATTCCAGCATTCTTCTTGAAGCTTGGCTATTATGGGTTCTGTAGCCATAACTTCTTCTTTAAGCTTCTTCGAATTTATCAAACATGATAAAAAGGAGATTTAGTTAAAAGAAAAAGAGCCAAATGATAAAGAAGGAGAGAAGTAGACACTAAGAGGGTACTTACTTTCTAATTCGGAGTTCTTTTTCTCCAAGAGCTTAATTCGCTAGGTTAGTCCTGCGACCACAGCGAAATTTTCCACTGATTGCAGCAAAAATGGCAAGCTCCTTTAAGTATTTTTTTTTCAAGGGAAGGTCTATTAAAGGTGGTCATGGAAGCTTACCTCAGTTACCAAATTGTTATAGTCAGCAAAGATAGAGTCAGGACACTCCACTACTTGCCTCATTAAGGTCTTCATCCTTGAAGATCCGCAGGCGATGAGGAAAGGCGATTCTACGAGAAGAACTCTCAGCAGGGGTTGGAACCTGCTGAGATTCCTCAAAGATCACCACCTCCACAGGTGGGGTTGGAACCACCACCTCTACAGGTGTGGTCGGAGCCACCACGGGTTCCTGAGTTGGTGCTGCCACCTACTCGGGGGCTAGCTCGACCTCTTTAGGAGCTTTCTCCTGAAGGGTGCTCTTGTCGTCATCGACCGGAGTACCAGACGATCTACAAAGAAAAGAAGCTTAAGAATTCAAACACCATGGGTAAGTACTTGCAAAAGTCTTTATTTCGTGTATACATACCTGGTCGTTTTCCTGGTCTTGATTTTGAAGTGCGCCGACGCAAAATTCGTCGCGCTTGCCTTCCTCTTCTTTTCAACCAACTTCACCGGTCCGGGATCGATGGGGTTGGTTAGATCCACTTCGTCCTCCAACTGAAGGTCGAAAGAAATGTTCTCGACCAACTGGTCGAGAACGAGATCCCTGACCATCGGGTCGGAGGGTGTGGTCTCGTCGGTCTCCAGAACAGTTGCCACGGTAGTAATTGTCAGATCATGAATGGTCGTCCTGGAGCCAACGACATCCACAGCTCTGGTCTGCGGGTCTTCTTTCTCTCCCGTCTGAATTACAAAATCAAGATTTTAATGAGTCGATGTAATTTTCCATCTAAATTATATGTTCTTTTTCTGCAAATGCTCTTTCTTACCTCCAGAAGACCATCGTCTTGTGCGGTCTCTAAGCAAGAATTGGTTGGAACAAAAGTATAAAAGGAATCCTTACCGGATTTGGTATACTTCAATCCGACCACCTACATATTAGAGCAAAATTATATACGGATCAGGGGATATATAAAAGATGAAGAAAAAATGGTTATTTTCCTTGAGTCTTCTTAGTCTCTCCTCTTCATAGACAATAGCCAAAATGCCCGGGAAAGCAGCCTTGGTATCAGGCTCCCCAGCGCAGATCATCTTAATCCGCTCTCTGACTTCATCAGAAGAGAGTACTTCAAGAAGATAGGGAGATTTCAAGGTTAAAAAAATCAACTAAATAAAATATACTGGTCGGAGCCTTCCAAAGACTTACCATCTTTTGAGTCTTTGATTGCTTCATCACGACCAATATACCAGAGCAATGAATGCTCTCAGAGCTTCAAGGGACTTATCTTCTGCCGCCGCCTCCAAAGGCGCGGTCAGAGCCGCCATAGGATCCTGAATAGGCGCTAGCGCTGCTACCTGCTCGGGAGCTGGCTCGACCACCCTTTCCTTGGGAGTTTTCCCCTAAGGGGTGCTTTGATCGGAGACGACCGAAACACCAGAGGACCTATGAAGACAGAAGAAAGGAAAGCTCAAGATTCTAGAATACCAGAAATGTTAAAAGGTATGTATTTACGTAAGTTTTTTTTCATGTATACATACCTGGTTGTCTTTTTGGTCTTGATCCTGAAACGCCCTGGAGCATAGTCCAGAGCGTCTATCTTCCTTTTCTTTTCAACCAATTTTACCGGTTCCGAACCGGTAGGGTTGGTTAGACACCCCACATCCTTCAACTAGGGATCGGAAGAAATATCCTTGATCAATCGGTCGGGGATGTAGATCTCTGACCACCTGGTCAGAGACGGTGTCCTCGCTGACATCCGGAACAGTTGCTTTGGGAGCAACTATCTGGTTGTGAGTGACCACTCCGAGGCTTACGACCTTCGCAGCTTTGGGCTGTGGGTCTTTCTTCTAAGAATCAAGCTTATTTAGGTGACAAAATTTTCCATCTAAGAATATATGCGCCTTTTCGATGCTCTTTTTTTACCTCTAGGAGACCATCATCTTGTGTGGTCGCCGAGAAGGAGTCAGTCGGAACAACGGTTGGAGTAGAGCCCTCGTCGGACTCTTTTTCCCTCAACCCGATCGTCTGGATATTCGAGCAGAGTTATATACCGATCGAGGATATATATAAAAGATGTGGAAAAAGTTGTTATTTACCTTAAGTCTCTTTATTCTCTCTTCTTTAGAGACAACAGCCAGAATGCGGGGAAAAATAGCCTTGACATCAGGCTCCTCGGCGCATATCATTTTGATCCGCTCTCTGACTTCATCAAGGGAAAGGGCTTCAAAAAAAGAGAATAAAGAAATTTCAAGGTTACAAAATAATCAATTGAATAAACCATGCTGGTCGGGATTTTTCAGGACTTACCTTCCCTAGAATCCTTGGTCGTGTCGTCACGACCAAGGTACCAGAGCATGGAATGTGCTTGGAACTTCAAGGGACTTATCCGGTGCATGAAAAAGTCCCTCACCCCATGCTAATAAGTCAAGCCATTGACACTTAGATCTCGGATGGCATCAATCCATCTTCCGATCTTTTCCGTCTTCTCCGCGCTGGATCTCCAGTTTGGATTCTCGCTCGCCACTTTGCCGACAAAGCAGAGGCAGTCGTTCGTCATGACCTTCATGTAGAACCAACTCTTCTTCCATGATGACCACTATAACAACCCAATTTTCATTTCCCAGTTAAAAATAAAATTTAATTATTTTCTTGGATTTTTCTGGAATTTTAAATGCTTTTCTCAAATTATTTTAAAGCTAAAATAAATTATTTGCAAAAATAAAATATCAAGTATAAGTTGAAAATATTTTATTTAAGTCCAAAATGACTCAGGGAATTTCTGCGAATTTTCTCATAATTTTTGGACTTTATTTGCTATTTTCTAAAGCCTAAACGAATTAACCAAATTATTAAAACCGCTAAAAGATTTAAAATCCAGAAATTGAATTCGGGCCGAATCTCTCTCGGCCCAATCCATTTTTTCGTGCACGGCCCGCAATCGCAGCCCAAATCGCAGCCACTCGCGTGCCTCTCCTTCTCTCTCTCTCTCGATCTCGCCGACACACGGGGCCCACCTGTCATCCACTCCTTTCTCTTTCCTTTTCCTTTCTCTCACTGCCATCTGGGCCCACTTGTCATCTCTTTACTTCCTTTCTTCTCTGTTTCTATCTCGGACCTTCCAAAACCCAGCAAAATCCTCATCAAATCCCCTTATTTTTGTCGCTATTATTACGTCGCGTCATCACCGCACCCGTTACGGCCCTTTCTTTTCCATCTTCGGCCCCAAACCCCATTAATCTCACCTCTGACTTGGCGAGGACCTTCTTGCGCCACACGAATCTCTGCCCTCGCCCGCACCCTATAAAAGCGCCCTGAGTTCACCGTGTTGCCCTCTCGCTTTTGCGCACCTTCATGTGGCTCGTCGTGGCGCGAAGGGCCGGCGGGGCCATCACCGTAGCGCCGCCGCTCATCGGGCCTATGTGGCATGCACACGTCAGCGCCACATGGCGCCATGTCAGCACCAGCTCAGTGCCCGAGCTGAGTCAGCGTATGCGTGGCGCTTGCGCCAGCGCTCGCGTCAGCAACGACACTATTGCGTGAGCCAGTCCACGGTGGCCCGTTGACCAGACCGTGAACTTGGTCCATTGACTTCAGGACCCACTTGTTAGTGGACATTTTCCGTAATAAAATAATTTCGCTGAAAAGAATTTCAGCCGCTGACGTCGGCACACATCATAAATATATTTTCCTTTAGAAAATTAAATCAAGAAATTCTAGAAAATTGATTTTACATAATTCTTTAGGGTTTAATTTTCCAAGGGCTCGTTCTCCTTCATACGAGCTCCGATTTTGACGTTTCAAATTTCTAAATTCATATAAAATCAAGATCTAGCCAACTAAACCAAAATTATTTAAGTTAGAGTTAATTTGAATTTTCATTTTAATTTTAATTTATTTCAGTATTGTCTGAATATGGCTTATTTTTGTGTATAGATTTCGACGATTCCGAAGAACCTGAGTTAGTTGAAGGAGAAGAATTTGAGCAAAGCAAGTTATACTTTTGATCATGTTTGATCCTATTATTTTAAATTATTTAATTTTGTTTTTAAATTATTGCATGCTTATTTATAGTCCAGTTATTTTAAATTCCTAGTTAATCTATTTCCTTTGTATGGCCAATATTGAGGCTTGAATAGTTATCTCCTTATCACCATAGTTAAAATAAAATTTAAAAATTATATGCTTAGACAGTGCTTAGACCAAAATCTTGAATTTGGGGAGTCTAGCCAAATTATTTAAATCCGATTCAAATTGAGTCTATGGTATTGTTTTACCATAGAAATTTTAGAAAATGCTTTTATTTATGAAATAAATTTAAATAGTTTAGACTTGGGCATAATGGATGTTGGTACGGTGCAAGTCTATGCACGTGGTCGATTCATTTCAATGACCGAGTCCAAGGGTTGTGGAATGTTGCCCAAGTTAGTTAAGGACCGGTCTTCAAGCCGCATCTTACTAAGCTCCACCATACTACCACATGTTCTGAATAGGCAAGACTAGACTTATTAATTTGTAATACCTTATTGTTATTTGTGCCATGTTGTCGTGCGGGTGTCGATTAGACAGTAGTCCCACTTTGCACAAGAGGGGCTCCTAGCGAGTGGTTAACCCAATGAAAGTGAAACCTTAGCGGGCATAAATACTTTGTGGTGGAACATTGGAAGAGCCTTGTGATAATCACTTCACCGCACGCCTTCGAAAGCGTGTCATGGCCGAGAGTGAAAGTTGATTATCTCTTGTGGGTAAAGTTATACATCCTCTACAGAGTGTCAATCTATTTGAATAGCCGTGTCTATGGTCATGGACATGTTGAGCAAAACTACTCAAAGTTAGAATTTAGTTTTGTTTTAAAAATGAATTTAGCAAATAATTTTAGGATGGTCAATCCATGTGATAGGAGGGTATCCTTCACCATTCATGTATGGAGGTTATCCACTATAAAATTATCAATTTAAAATCTGATTTTAGTTATAGATTAAAAATGGCCTTGAAACTTAGTAAGAGTATTTAAAACTGAAAATATTGCTTTATGCAAAATAAACCCTATAATCCCCACTTGATTAATCATGCATGCATTATATTCTGTTATTAGGTATAACTTGCGGAGCACGGTTGTTTGTGCTCACTCTTGCTTAATAATTATTTAGGAGAAGAATATTACCAAGACGATGAGGACATGGAGGACTAGGCTGTGCCCCCAGGTGATTTTCTGTGGCAGATCGTGTGGCCTGCCTATTTATTTTTGATTTTTTGCTGTATCTTTTATTTGGCCACATGCCCAATTATAATAAACTCTGATTATCAATTAATAAATGTGTGATATGATTTTGCTATCACTTTTGTTTGACTGTGACTAGCTATTTCTGGACTAGTGTATAAACACAGAGAATCCGAGATCCTTTACTTCCGGGTTAGACAACCACGAAGACTTTGAGTACATACGGATGTACTCGTTAACCCTCCCGTTGTGGAGGCACAGCGAGCACTCCATAGGTCCGGCCGCTGACTTCCACGACCTCGCCATCTTGTAAAAGTACCCGAGGACCTTCAAATTTGGTCGGATCCTTAGGTACGCCTCGCAGAGGTAAATAAAGATGCTGATGTTGGCAATCGAGTTGGGGGCCAAGTTTACCAATTCAACTCCATAGTATTCAAGATCCTTGGAGAGGAATTTATGTGCCGGCAACCTAAATCCACACTCAATGCAGGCGAGAAAGATAGGGATTTCTTCATCTTCGCTACTCGGGAAATGCTCTCCAGCCGCTCATCTCCAAGAATTCAGATTCTTGTCAAGGAGCATCCCCGGCATAGTTGGATCTTAGGCGAAAGAATGAAGGGAGGTCGGAGAATTTTTTGGCGAGAGAATGAGAGGAGGTCGGAGGAGATTTCTTGTGAAAAGATGAAAGGGGGATGAAGGAAAACCCGAGAGCATAAAAGCCTTAAAGCCCTGCGCTAAAGGGATTTTATAGCCGCAACTCCTTAACTGCAATCAGGAGTTACCCAAAGTCTAACGGACAAAAAACCTGTTCGGTTTCCCAGACGGTTCCTCAACTTTAAAGTGAATACAGACCGCCTCATTTGTTACGTCATTAAATGAGGTCCTGCCCGATACGATTTCATCGGAGAATGGTTCACACTACACATTCATTTAAAGTTCAGGGGCTAACTGATGAGGATTAAAATCTCTAAATATTACTTTAATACTCGACAGGTATGTTCATTTTCTCCATACATAACTCTATTGTTGTCTTCCTTCGTTTGAAATGGCTAAGGATAACTTATTGGAACCACGTAGGTCGTTCAGCGCCTATGTTGCCACGGGAGGGAGACACAAGGAATCGAATGTCACACTGCAACACAGGACGCAATTTTCGGTACCCGCTACAACACAATAATCCTATATCGCACTTCATAATAATGCCTCTCGAACTAACTATACCTATATATGTAATTCTATTTTTGCAGTGCCTCCAGCAACTACAAGACCACCTATGTGCATTTTACGTTTGCCGTCATATGCAAGAAATCATGAGTGCTAAGACAAATGATCCAGAGGTTTGTCAATCTCACAATAATTATTTCCTAATTGTCAATTTTAATATATATGCTTACTACTTTACTCGTCCTAGCAGCAGGGCATGACAATCAAATCAAGTGCATTCGATCTAGACGAAGTATCAGACGTTCGAGAATGGCTCTCCACCTTCATCACGATGAAGATCATTGACAAGAAAGGAGAGTTTCACTCCGGCGACACCGCTTAATACATGTTCAAACAATTGATTCAATTGTAATTCACTTTGAGTTGTAATTCAATTGTAACTCTAGCAACAATACATGAACATTCTTTTGTAATTGATTTTTAGTTGTAAATCACTTTGAGTTGTAATTCACTTATCTGTGATTTATCTGTTTTCTGCTTGCTTATTTTCAGAGGGCATGGCTAGCATTTCCTTAGGCTAGCCGAAAATAGAAAAAATATGTAGGTATAGAACAAACTATCACAGACGGTTTTGTGGCATAAACCGTCTGTGAAGGCCTACTATCACAGATGGCTACCACCAACAACCGTGTGTGATATGTCGGATATCACAGATGGTTCTTTTTACTAACCGTCTGTGATATGTCTCCAATCACAGATGGTTGGTACATATAATCGTCTAAGATGGCCAACATATCACAGACGGTTTTTTGTATAAGCCGTCTGTGATAGTAGGCCTTCACAGACGGCTTATACCACAAAACCGTCTGTGTTGTGACTTATCACGGACGGCTCACAAACCATCTGTGATAACCTCTTGTTATCATATACACATAAATTCTGAAGGTTCAGAAACCGTATGTGATGACAGTTTAGAACCGTATGTAATGACCCTTTGTGTAGTAGTGCTTGGGGTGCGGAAAACCTTCATGTCGCGTCCGCGCGCCCCGTGGTGTTATTTTTGTAATTGATTCGAAGAGAAGACTACTTTTGCTATTCCATGCGCCAACAATGCTAAATGCGCCAAAAACTCGACTCTAAGTCTCAGATTTTTTTTTAGAGGATTTTGGGTCTCAGATAGTCAGATATACCAGCTAGTGTCTGGTTTGATATTCTAACGGTGCGTGTGAGTTACTTGGAAGGTGAGGCTCGATTCCTTTCTGAAGACATTGGAGCCCATTGGGCCGACTCTCTACATACATATATTTTTTTAGATAATAGAAGAGAAAAATCTCTTTCGGCTTCTACATCAAAGATACACATAGCCTAATTTATTAAAGAGGCAAGAGTAACAAAATACCCAATACGGTTAAAATTGGCTTGAAGCTGTACAACCAATAGCTTGAAGCCTTACAACCAACAGATGAAGAAAATTAAAGTCAATCATTGCAAATCCTGTGACTAAGCCGCCACCCATACGAATTGAGGATTTGGTTCGTCACAAACTCCAACCTTAGGCTTCCATCCAACATGAACTCCTTCTAGGCCGATTTTAGTAAATTTGCCCAAGCACTCAATCAGAACCCATACAATAAGATAACCTGCAAGGGATTAGTGATAATCTTTTTGTTAAAAACAATATCATTTCGACATAATCAGATAGACCAACATAAGACACTAGCTTCCATCAGGAGAATCTACGTACATATATGTAGGGAAGTAAGCACGTACATGTGCTTTTTTTTTTGTAACTACGTAGATGTGCAATTTTTTTACTGGACATGGATGATTGGATGGTGATGGATCTTGCACGCATGCCCGATCACGTTGCACTAAGTCGTATATATAGTTCACTTTTCAAGGGAAATGCTTCCGTGCTCTCCCGAAGAGTGGAAAACACATTTTAATCGCTTAATTAGCACCTTCCTGATTTAGCGAATTACTAATTCGGTGTACTATGTAGCCGGCAACCCTAGTTACTGTATACTACTAAACTGCTAGTTCTAAGTTCCATAACTTCTAGGAGTCAGCTGGTAGGTAGTCGATGATTAGTAGAGCATCTGGTGGCTGTGTAGCTGAAAGGTCAATGTTCAGGTCCTACTAATCACGATTCACGAGTCGGGAGATAGAAATCCTGGACCACATGTATCGTTCGACAACCTCATTTTTTTCCCCTTCCCTGTACATTCAGGGCATCATTTAGAGCCAATTCGATCTGTTGGAACAATTAATTTACAGCATGTTGATCATCCTAGATGGAAGAATCGAGAGATCGGGAATTCGGGATGCGTCCTTGTCGTCGCTAGCGTGCCTGAGACGAAGCTAGGAAGGCTTGCGATGTGGACATCTGGAACTGGAAGTAACAGAAGATCAGCACGGTTTGTTGATCGATCAACGGTTCAGAGGAAGTAAGCAAGACGCGTCACGGATCGATCATTGACGTCGACGACGGTCCATTGTAGAGAAAGCAGGGTATTGATTACTTTTTTTTTAACCGGGTCATCGGTATAACTGATTTTACCGATTCTTGTGAAATTTCGGTTGAATTCAAGCCAAATTTTGCTAATCAAAATTCGAATTTTTTAAAGTTAAAACGAAAAAGATTTTAAAAGAGTGCAATTTTGAGGACTTGAAACCAAGACCTGCCCCTTTCTAGGGCTAGCAGCCTTACCCCAAGAGCACATGTGCGAATATTTGTAGATATGGTTACAAACTTCTTTTTATATTTTACGGAATTTATGTGAATTCGATTTTTTTGACAGTATGAAATTTAACCGGAGTGGCCGATAGAACCAAATTTCGTCCGAAACTTTGGACCTGGGAGAAACACATTGACTCGCCCGCCCGGGTGCGGTGTTTCTTTGCCGTTAGGCTTATTTTTTGTTTTGTGTGTGTGTTAGTTTGCATTTGCTTATCGAGCCGGGCACAGCTCTGGCCAGTCGTTCTATGCTTGCCGGTCGAGTTTGCCGTGGACCTGTGGTTTGGTTTCTGACTAACAGTTGAACTGTGAAAATGCTGTTCCGACCAAGGTTTTATTCTAACTAGTAGGGTAGAATATACCAGCAGACAGATTCTAAACCGTTTAGTAATATCAAGCTACTAAATAAATCAAATTGTGAACGAAAAGTTTTGTATTAATTCTCGTCCAACATGAATACAAACAAAACATCTTTCGGCTGAATTTTATGTGTTCCAAAATATCATTACTGAGATAACAAATCACACGTATGAATTTTCACATTGTGCAGAATTGAGGCCAAGGAGAATTTTGATTTTCGTTGTACAATGGATGTTAATATAATTATGAGCTGCTACAGGCTGCTGACACATTTTTTTTTTGTCAAATTGAATCAACTACTATCTGTACATGAACAAAATTGGCCAAACCCGAACTATGTGGGGATACATTATACCGCTCCCCCTTATAAGATCAGAATTGACATAGGAGCCTTAGTATCGAATACACCAACTGTATAACCAAAGCTATGATATGAGAAACAAATTTTAATAATCTGGACTTGGATCAATATGCATAATCAACAAATGACATCCATCGAACAACGTGCAATGATTCGTAGTCGACAAAATAGAGCCCACTTTATTCATGTAAATTGGCATGTGGGTGGGCAGCAAAGCAGATAGCGCATATGTACATGTGGAAGGTATCCTTGCAGGTGGTTTTGTAGACGCTATTGAGGCAACTGCTACGCTGAAGTGGACGATAGCTATCTGGAACACTTTCTTAACATTTTAGAGCTGCAGCCATAGGAAGAAGTGGGGAAGGGTGGGTTTAAATAGGAAAGGGAACATAAAAAAAGGAGTAACCAGCATAATGTAGGAATCAGCTCACAATGCGAAGTAGTTGCAAACACATTCTTCTGCAGATTACATAATGGAGAGCACATAACAAGTGACAGTACAGAAATGTAAGCAATAAAAATTATCAGAACTTACTTTAGGCTGACAATTTAAACCATATTGGGATAAACCATAAACAAGAACAAAGACCACCCAGTAAGAAAAGGTACATATCACATGACAATTGCATCAGTAACAAAAGTAACACTACAATGCAATGCAATTTTGATAGGATTGATTGCTACTCCGAAAAGAAAAGAATTCCATGCATGCTTTCCCAAAAGAAGTTTGGAAATTAACTACAGAAGCTGTTGCCTAGCGCTATTTAGCTCATTTATAGCCGTCAATGCTGCAAATGCCCACTGCAACAAAATATAGTAGGAAGCTAGTAAAGCATGGTGCGCACTTAACAATTAGCACATGTCAGTAAAGATTGAAATTAGACATAAGGATGCAATCACCAAGTCAAAGTGTGAGCTGGTCGCAATAAGTATGATGCACATCTTTCCTGCTGCATTGCCTGAAGAAACTAAGGCTAAGTTTTAGACTACCTAAAAAAGGTGTGAAGCAAAAGTGACGTATATTAGCTAGAAGATATTTTTGGGATACAAATATTGAATTAGCCAATATACTTATGAGACGACATAAGTTTTGCAGCACCACCGTAGGTTTAGCAAGAGATGTGCAATAACTCTTGCAATGCACCGCCATTCGAAAGACTAAACTTGAGAGATTCGAGGTGAACAGAACCTCATGCCAATTATATGTACCATATCAACACTTTTATGAAGAGCTCAGACTTCCTAGAAAACATTAGGCGCATCGAAGGGAAAGAAATGGCAAAGGTATGACAAAATAGAACTGCATACCTAGCTGCATTGATGTTGTATTCAGACATTCAGTAAATGTCAGGTTGGGGAGTATTGCAAGGAAACATCATTTCAATGTAGCGATCAACATATGTCCTTGGAGGTGCAGGCATCATTTGAATGATGTACTAACCACGGTTTAATCTTGCTAGAACAACAATATCATTGTCATCAAATGTAATATATTTTCTCAATAAGTAAAAGCACGAATGCCATAGGAAAAGAATGAACTACATGAACAAATCTTGGAGGGTTCATTGGCAAGTAAATAATGAATTAAGTAATATTAGAGGGCATGAAAAGGGCCTCTAACCACGTTGGACATGTTAGCAAAAAAGTTCATTACATTGGATCACGATTGGACAGACGAGATCACGTAGGAGAGCCCGGGTTAGAAACCCTAACTAATCCTATACCCCGCCTCCCTGTCTCCTTCCCACGCTCGAGCCCCGTGCTCCTCGCACCTCATCCTCTCCACCTCCGCCTCCCATCCCCCTCCCACTCCTTCTGCCACTGCCTTCTCTACTTTCACCCCCTCTCCTCCCTCCACCACCGTCCTCTCCATCATACCTACCGCCACCTCCATCTCCCTTCCCCGCTGGTGCCTTCGTGTGTCCAAAGCAACGATGGTGCCCGATCGAATATGTGGAGCGGAAGCGAGGTTCGGGCTCCAGCCACCGTTGATGCAGACTGGCGTGATGAGCCTTTGCCTCCTGTCCCACCCACCTCCCCCACCGCCGCCTCCGCCTCCATCTCCCTTTCCCGTCAGCGCTTTCGCGCATCAGTGGTGACGGTGGTGGCCGACCAGAGATGTGGAGCGGAAACTAGGTGGGGGTGATGGCTGATGGGGAGGAGAAGTGGTGGGCGGTTGGGGCGTTGGGGCATGCCGCGTGTGGAAGGGGAGAGGAGCGGTTGGGATGGGGTGGGCGAGGGACTCGTGAGCAGTTCAGGTTCGTTGGATTTTTTTCGTACGAGGGGGTGGGACAAGCGCATCAATCGTGACAATGGTGGATGACCGGAGATGTGGAGCGAAAGCAAGGTCGGGGCTGGGAACACTGCCTATGCAAACTGGCACAACGAGCCTCCACCTCTCGCCCTATCCCCATCCCTCTGTCACCGCCCTCTCCACTCCCATCCCCCTCACCTCCCTCCCCCGCTGCCCTCTCCACCAGACTCGCCACCGCCTCCATCCTCCTTCCCCGTTGGTGCCTCCACGCACCAATGGCGATGGTGGTGGCCGACCGAAGATGTGGAGCAGAAGCAAGGTCGAGGCGAGGGCGGCGGGCGAGGAGGGCGGCGGGCGCGATGGTTGATGGGGAGGGGAAGTGGTGGGAGGTTGGGGCATTGGTGGCATGGCCACGTGTGGAAGGGGAGAGGAGCGGTTGGGATGGTCGAGTAGTTCGGGTTCGTTGAATTTTTTTCATACGAGGGGATGGAACGATCGTCCCGTTGCGCGGGGTAAACTCCTTTTATTAGTTAAGAAATAACATATTCTTGCAGTTGGATGTCCTAAAATCCAATTATCATCAAAACTAACTTAAATCATATAGTAACTGTTCTTGATTGAACTTGAGTGTACGACCGATTGATGCTTCCATTTTTAACACATCTGGCCAAGAATCAGCCATCTTTTGAAGGCAGAGCTCAAAATGTGTATCTAGAGTTATCAATAAATTACTATCGATATTTGTGAGTTAAGTGCTAGGGACACGGCTCTCGAGATCACACAAGAAGAGACATGGGTTTTTTAGACAGGTTCATGCCTTCTCCGGAGAAAATAACAACCATACTCCTGTATTCTTGTATTGAATAAGGTTACAAAGCACAACAAGCCACCAAAACTAAGACTAAGGATTAATGACTTTTGTCTATATGTTTGCCTCTCTCTCCTATGTCTACCGGCACCGCCTCTTATAAAGTGTTTAAAAGGGTGACAGTTGTTGTGTGTCAGGAGATATCTTGATGGTTGCTTGAATACACACGTTGATGACTGTTGTTGCCAGTGAGATATCCTCCTTGCATGTTCACCAAGAGGTTCTTGCCATAGACGAAGAAAGGTGTGTGGTTATGCTAGAGACATATATGTGTATGTGTTGTATTAACTATCACGCATAGTCGAGCGTAGTGTACAGGGTCCCTAGTCAATAAAACAAAGTCCATATATCTATGAGACTTCTTCACTATAGGGTGGTCGTAATTCGACCTGGTCGTAACAGACCTTCCGACCATATGATGGTCATAACCTTCTCTGGTCGTAACCTTCTTTGGTCGTTGCAAGTATCACTAACCAGTGGTATATTCTAGGGCTATTTATAATACTATTTATCCATAATGAATATTATAGATAAATAGCTTCATTAATTGAGGATTTCCATCCTCGTCAAGAGTTATTACCCTAAGAATGGATTATATACAACCCGCTGCATATATAGGTCTCCTCTCCTCTCTCTCTCTCTTCTCCACCGAATGGAGAGCGACAGCTGACGATCGATGGTGGCGCAGCGACTGGCGACACTGCAACTGTCAATGGGTGGTGGTGTAGTGACCAAAGGGGCGGATCGGGCAACCATGTTCCTCAACCGCGTGGCTGCCGATGGATCCGTCGGCGAGAGGTGGCGGGTGTGAGACCCCGATTTATTAGGCTCATAATACTTAGTCATCCAATTGACCCTAGTATTATCAACTAAATAAACCGTGCCTCGAGATATATGTACTTCCCAGAATGCAGTACACACAACTCATTACAAAAGATTGCATCAATTCCATTCCAACACATAGAACAGAACAAGCAACAAGCCAGAAGTTAATATAAATAAGGGATAGTTATTACAAAAGAGAGGCCGACTGGCCAAATAACAACAAGTCTACCAAGATAACATCGGAAGCAAAAGTGCCATAGAGATGGCCCAAAACAAGAGCCAACCAGTGTGCCTTCACCCACAAGGCAACTGACCAGACCGCCAAGCTAGTCGCTTTCCCAACCCATGCACATCTCGCAAAAGTAGAGCCCTTTGGACCCTACCTCCTCTGCAACAAAGTTATTAAGCAAAGCAAATGAGTACAAAATGTACTACTTAAGACGGACGTGTAATATAACAGAACTATAGTTTAACTACATGCAAGCTTTATTTAAGTGGATGGGGCTTTGGACTTATTTTAGCATAAAGCAAGTTTTCATTATTCAATAGTTTTAACCTGCAAGGGGGATGTACCAATGTACCCACACGAACATCCATTCATACCAACCCATCAAGCTTTAATTTAAATGCCACATGATTTAGCACACTTCCTTTGGTATGCTTAAGCACACGGCCACATGATTTAGCTAAGTCCTCTGAGACATTTCCAATGGATGATGCTAATTAAGAGTCAACCCACCACAGGATAAGGACACACTAGGCGACCTAACCGGTGCGCTAATGCTCCTCTCCCACACCACACATACACATTTAAAACCACCCACCGACCAGCTCATAATTAACACCTCCCAAAGTACTTAGTCAAGAGAGGTCCCATATCCCCTCGTGTGGTTAGCACGCAAGAGCGCTTGGCTTAGTGACACAAGTAACTCGGTCCTTGGGGACTTAGGCACCATTCGATCACACTCAAAATATCACACCAACATCCATTGTGCCCAAGTCAATAACAGTTTTGTTTTCATTTTGGTTTTATTTGTTTACAAAGTAACAAGCCACAAGAAGGACAAAATGGAATAAAGATTTTAGTGTGATCAAGGTCATCGACATAATGTCGACAACCGCCCATTTCTACCGTTATCTAAGCATTGCTAAGCATTATCAACGTAAACTACTAAGCGATAAGAGTCCATCCAGCGAACTCTAAATCGCAGCAAGATAATCCTAGGCTTAGTAGTAGAGAATGAACATTTACCTACAGAATATGCATCTATAGGATTACTAGCGACATTTTAACACAAAGTAGCATGCATACATATAAGTGAAACAAAGTATTAAGCTTTAAAGTAATGGGACAATAAATGGATATCATCAAACTGCTTGCCTTGCTGATTTTGCTCAATATATTGCTGAGGGTCACTCACGGGTTCAAAGTACTCATCGGCACCTAACGAAAATGCGAAAAGAAACGATAAGAACGACAAAAACCATAAGACAGCACATCAAACCAACTCCAAATGCTCTGAAATTTCTACAGCAGCAATAGGATGATTTTTAGGGAATTTAGCAATAAGAACCAATGGATTTGGATTCTCAATGCAAAAGTTATGAGCAAAACAAATCTGCTCAGCCCTAAAAATACCAAACTGCCACTATTCACTAATTTAATTATGAGGCAACATTTTCTAGAAAGGTGGTGATATTGAGATTTTTACTGTAAAACCAGCACCTCATGAGGTGAATAACACAATTGAGTTCACCTCATTTAGAGCTATATTGCACTTTCTATAATTTTTCAAAAATAAGAACTTGAACAAAATTATAATGCACAAGAAAGTTTTCTGAAAACAGTGACATGCCTAAATCCTATTCTAACATTTAGAGCATTAACAGAGGAAACCAACAAAGTTGGATTCACTCAAAAATAATCTACCGATCAATAATTATGCATTTTACAAGTTAAAGGAATTTCTAGTATAACATTTAAAGCTAGTTTTGAAATCTATTTGTAAAACCATGTTCTGGAGCCGAACTGAGCTCATAACCATTTTTAGATTGGAGCCCAGGTCAAGCCAGAGCTAACACAATTTGAATCACCCTATTTGGATTTAAATTGAATTAGTTATGCAATTTTAAAGTTCATACCTTTTTCAGTTCTTAAAATAACAGTTCATTGGAATTTCTAAAACCATAAAGACATGGGAGGGCGTGAGCCACAGATCTGAGATCTAACGGCTCGAGACCTCCCAAGAGTTAACTGCCTGCAGCCTTGTGAAGGTCCGGAGGTCATGGACCTCCTAGCGGCAGCCAAGCCGAAAGCAGAGGGGAGGTCGTGGCCGTTGATGGCACATCCAACGGGCCACAACACGAAAGGAGGTCCTCAGCGGCTGCGATCAACACAGGGGAGGACATAAGTGGCTCAGATCAACGCGGGGAGGTCATAACGGCAGAGATGACCTCGAGGAGGTCCAAGCGGAGGTCTTAGCGTCGCAGACCTCGGGGAGGTGCAGGCGGCCACGATGCGCAAGGGAGGTCTTGGGCGTGGCAGATTTCCTCGGAGGAGGTGCAGGGCGTCGAGACCAGCGCCCTTGCGCTCGGACAGGGAGTTAATGCACGCGGGACATAAGGAGGTCCGCGCACGAGGTCTTAAATGCGCAACAAGGGGCGGATTAAAGGCATTTAAGGCATAACCAATGATTAACAATGATTGAGGTATTAAGGCGAAGGATCTTTGTCCTAAAATGACAACAGAGCTGTTGTTCTTGTCCGACAAAGATCCCGAGCCCGAAGAAATGGTCCTCGCCGGCGATGTAGACCTCATGGCGACATCCAAGGGCACCATTGTGTGCGCAATAGCGTTCTTGCACACTGGGACCACTCTCGGCAATGGCGGCGTTGAGCGCCGGCGATGAGCGGAGATGGCAACGATGACAAGCATGACCCAAAAGACTAAAATGTGAAGTAAAGCTCCGCAACTTCATTCAAGCGTGTGCCGACATCTAAGGACTACCGGAAGGTTACGGAGGTCGGAGGTGCCGATGAGGTCGAGGAAGGAAGGACCGGTGCGGGGAAGAAAGGTGTTCCACTACCAAAGCTCCAACTTCCAGATCCACTTTGGCCACCTCTGAAAAATGCCCAAACAAATTAAGTTAGGGTTAACTTCCAAGAGGTTTTGGGAGCACAAAGTGAGCAAGGGTTGAAAAGGGAGCCACTGGAACTCTTGTGCTCTTGAGAAGCTCTAAGGACTTCAACAATGGCAGCCACCAGAGAGGAGGTTAGTGAGGTAGGAGCTCACCAAGCAATCGGCATGGCAAGCTCAAGTGTGTAAAAGAAGCCAAAGGGGGGCTCAAGGGAATCTTATACCAATGGCACAGAGGTCCTGCACCATGGGTTAAGCTCATGGTGAGCTTAGCCCATGGGGAGGTCCATGGGAGGTCCTGGACTTGGACAAGACGGATGGGACAGTAGGTTAAGACAGGCGTGGCCTAGGGGCGGAAAGGGCTGACACGCATTTAATGCTTGCAGGGCAGAGCCGTTGGATGTGACCAGGCTCTGACTTTGCCCACTGCCATGGCTCGGGCACGAGAGCCCAAGCGAGGAGAAGAACAGGACCTCAAGCTCACCGTCGGATTAAGTGAATGAGAAGGTCCTGGCCATCGGATGTTCATTTTGAACCGTTATGTTTTAAGTGATGGGAGGAGGTCCCACCACACGATCCGAGCAGGGAGGTCGTGGCCTCGATCTCCACATTGCTTGACAGCAAGTGGAAAAAAAAGGACAGGAGGTCCAAGGCGTTGGATCTCAATCCAGCAGTGCGGGCCTCTGGGAGGACTTAATCGCCGCGACTTGAGAAAATGAGGGAGGTCATGGCCTTGGGATTTAAATCCAAGGGCACATAACAAATAGGGAGGTCTGAGCTTGCATACGCACAAGGGAGGTCATGGCCTTTAGATTTAGATCTAAGACTCACGACCTCACGTCTTGAGGAGGTCTGACGCGTGAGGCAAGGAGGAGGTCGTGGCCGTGGATTTTAATCAGCGGTGCACAACATGAGATGGGGAGGTCGGATCGCTAGATTTTGAGGGAGGTCGTGGGTGTTGGATCTCGATCCAACGGCTCACCCTCAACAAGGTGGGAGGTCCTCGCGGTGGTGGTTTGCGAGGAGAGGTCATGGCCATGGATCGTTGATCCAAGGGCCGTGACCTCATGTGGGTGGGAGGACCTGGCTGCGTTCTGCGAGGAGGAGGTCGTGGCGGTTGGATGTAAATCCAGCAGTGCGACCTCATCAAATGAAAGGAGGTCAGGTGAGGTGCAGAAATGGTTGAAATTTGGACCAGCTTTGCTTAGCTGCCTAGCCAAGGAACAATCTTGAGTTTTTTGAATTAGAACCTTTAAGCAATGAGACCTTGCAGAATTGTTTGGGATAGCCAAACAACTCCAAAATTATGAAATTCAAACTGGAGCTTGTCGATGGTAAGATTAACCTCACATAAATTTTCGAGAGGTTTTTATGCAATGCATTTTTCTCGGAAATTCATTAAGGTTGTTCAAAGGATTGTTTTACCTCCAAAATTTATCAAACAAGTTTTACAACTTGCGATATTTTTCAGAGGGGTCTCACATCAACTTTAGGACCAAGGAAAAATTATTTTCCAAATGTTTGGCACAAGAGTGGTGACAAATGGAAAAAGGACTTGACTTTTGGTCAACAAGGACTTTGTGTTTTTGGATTACACAAATCTTGGACAATAAGACAATAATTACATGTGAGAAAAAGTTTTAATTTCTACACATTTAATTACATTTGAAACAAACCCTGATTATACATTTGGGATGTTACAGCGGGCACCACCGTCTTCTTCCTCTCCAGCCACCCAGTCTTCCACCTATCTAGTCGTTGTTGTCTTCTTCCTCGAGATGGTCGGTGAAGTTTACATCTGATAGGGCACGATCGGATCCGACGACGGAGGAAGCTGGATCCAGCATCTTCCTCGCCTTCGGCCGTCGGATATGAGCATCGTCCTCAACTCCCACGTCTCTGCCACATGAGTACTACATCCTCGCTAGCCCACCGGAGCTACACTTCATCCTCGCCGCTGGCTGTTGAAGTAATACACCACCTGCACTTCATCATCACCACCGGTCGTACAAGTACACCGCCACCTGCACTTTGTCCTCGCCGTCGACGGTCGAACTACACCATTGCCTGCACTGCACGTCATCCACATCTCTGATCATCGTCGAGTGACCCATCGTCGCCCTCATCTCTCTTCTCCACTGGTGCCTCCACGCGTTGGTGGCGATGGTGGTGGCCAACCGAAAATGTGGAGCGGAAACGTGAATGGGGGGCGAGAGCGGGTGACGATGGCTGATGGGGAGGGGAAGTGGTGGGCGGTTGGGGCATCCAAGACATGGTCACATGTGGAAGGGAGAGGAGTGGTTGGGGTGGGAGAGGGACTCGCAAGCTTCTTGGGTTCGTTTGATTTTTTTTTCGTACGAGGGGTGGGACAATCGCCCGCTACGCGAGAATAAACCCCTTCTTTTACTAGTTAAGATAATATTTTTACATCATCCCTCTACTGGGTACAATGGAGACAGGTGGCCTAGCGACAAGGATGACAACCGACTGGTTGTCGACGCCGAGAAATAGAACCCCGGTTACGATGATGATCTAGTATTTAAGGGGTGCTAATGGGACTTGCTCACCTGCTTGCGGCTTGCCGAATGCCAAGTTGTTGGCCAGCGGTAGTATGTCTGAGCACTACTAAGCTAGGGATGCTAAGGGGGTACACCATGAGCCGACCGTTGGTAGGAGGCTCCAGCCCCGACTGCCCCCTTGGTCCGCCCCTATTACGAGTGGCGCAGATGATAGAGCCCATGGAGGTGACCTCTGATTCAGAGCTAGATATGTCGATTGGGAATCAGGCGAGTGGGAGACTGGTGGTGGGACTGCGGAAGGATATTCCAATTCCCAATTTTGGTGCCCCTTCGATCGCGTGGATATATGTAGAAGGGCCAGGGATTGTGGCCAAAAAGCTTGTGGACATTAGTTGAGATATCTATGGCCCATGGGCCATAGGCTTTCATGGTGCGCCTTTTTAAGGATTGTTAGTATATCACACCCATGCAGTTTGCTAAGGTTTCATGGGGAAATTTTGTCACCAAACCAAACAACCCCTGGATTTCATAGAATATGCCAAATTCATATGATCTAACACAAAATGAATGGCTTTGATATGATATTATACCTTTTAGAAGCCAAGTTACTGAAATATTAAGCTCGCCAAAGTAGTGCGACTTTTCAGCAAAACTTAACCCCTATTGTACAAACATAACTGAAGCTGCTTCCACCCGCTTAAAATAGGATTAATTCCTTATTTGCCACTGGAAGTTGGCCGCATCCCTAAAATGTCATCGTGAAACTGATCTTCCCTTCATTGCTATCGGGTCTCGACTTTCATCTCCACTCCCATCAGCTCTGTTAAGTCCAATTGTCATTAACCCCTTAGAAGGTGTAAGATTTTTCTCGGTCTACCCAAATTACCCCTAGTCCCACATGTCATAATTCACCCCTTAAACTCACACACCTTCTTCCTCATCCTCACACCATCCCCCAACAATCGCCGCCGCCTCCGGCATTCGCCCCCACCACCTGCACCGAGCCACCCGCGGTTGGCGTTTGAGGAGCGAGAGTGCAGAGGTGAGGTGGCCCCAATGCGTGAGACGGTGGAGCTCAGCGGACGTGCGAACACGTGCCACGACGGTGTCAGCAAAGGCTGGCTTCGATATGGGCTCGATTGGAGCTGGGGATGCATAGCGGTGCGGGGAGAGAGGAGAGAGATGGCGTCGGCCAGCGAGCAACGGGGAGCGCGGAGGCGACCATGAGCGGGGAGGAGGAGGCCGGCGAGGGCAGCGAGGAGGCGTTGGCGTCGTTTGTCGCCGCAGATCTTGGGCACTGCTTGCCGACCGACGGAACGGGAGGCCGAGGCGACCATGGCGGGAAGAGGAGGCGAGGCGGCGAGGGGAGGCATTGGCAGGCGTGTCGTCGTTGTCCATCGCCGCATATCTTGGGGCATGGCGCCAGCCGACAGGCAACAGGGAGCGCGTAGGCGACCACGTTGTAACATCCCAATTTTCTGGAGTTCTTAAAAAGCTTTCAAAATAAAAAGAACCATTTCGTTTTGATGAGAGTTCAAAGCTTAACTTGAGACTTTCAGAAATTTGAGTGTTTAAAATGACTAAATCAAACTTCAACCAATCCTAAGTTCGATTTAATTGGAGTTGATCTAGCCCTAGTCTTGCTTTCCTCTCTCTCGGTTCGTTCAGACCTCTCTGGACCTCCCCTTGTGCCTTTGCTTGGACTTTTCTTTCGTCCAGACCTTCTTCAGACCCCTTTGTTGGTTTGAATCTCTTCAGACCCCTTTGTTGGTTTGAATCTCTGTTCGAGGTTTAGACCTCCTTTTGATCTAAACCATCTTCTTTGTTCAGACCTTCTCGTGGTTTAGACCTCCTTTTCTGTTTGAACCTTCCTTTGGTTTTGACCTCCCCTTGGGTCACAACCACCCCCGAGGTACTCTCCGCTCGGGTTTGTGTTTCAAACATCCTTGATTTCTGGAATCCATTGTTCAGGTTGATCTCCTCCTTTCGAGATCTCCTTTGGTATTATCTTGACCGTTGAGACCTCCCCTGTGTTGGTCTTGACCGTCGAGATCTCCTTTGGTATCATCTTGGCCGTCCAGACCTCCCCTTGTTTGGATCTCCCCGCCCTTGTGGTCCTTTTGCAAAGACAACCCTCTTGGTCATTTGCAAAGACCACCCTTTTGGGTCACGACCTCCCTTCTTTTGGCGTTTTGTCGTGACCACCCTGGCGGTCATGACCTCCCCTGTGGTCTCTTTGCAAAGACCACCCTCCTTGGCTTTTTGCAAGGACCACCTCTTCTGTGGGACCGCTCTCTCAGGTCTCAGTACTGTGGGGGAGAAAAGTCTTCGTGCAATTAACGCTGTCTTAAATGCTATCATTTCCACCATACCTTGTCTTTTATCTTTTTGTCACCTCCTTTACCTGCTCCCGTCGTGAGCATTAATTGCGCTGTCTCCCACTCTCTAAGCCTCCCCGTGCTTATATAAAGCACCAGAGAGGCCTCCTGTTTCCTTTAGTTTCCCATAACCTTGAACCGCCCTTCTGTAGTGCTTTTCTTCTTCGGTAGGAGCTCCGGTTCTAAGGATCAAGTTCCTATCTTCGCCCTGAGCCCGTGTCTTTCTTTTGGCTTTAATTTAGTTCTTCGTTGGAGTTTTGTGGGTTTGTTTTATTGACTTGGATCTTTTCTAAAACGTATAGGACCCGGTTGTTCTAAAGACTTCCTGGACCCAGCCTTCACATCAGAAGACCCTCAGTTCATCAGCGAAGGCAAGTCATAGGCCTTTGATCATATTGAACCCATTTTGCAAAAAGTATATTGTTTTGCTATAAACATGCATGGCTAGTTTTATAGAAAAATGGTTTTGGGAGTAGCTAAGCACCACTTGCCAGTATGACTCCTTGATATGTTTGAATGCAACATGTTGACATGTACCCTTGGAAATCCGTAGGATGGGTTATCTTCGTTGGATATGTCTCTGTATGCCAACAAGGGTGCGTATTATTGCTTAGTCATGTTGTAGTAGACGTTGTTCTCACCATGAATCATCATTGTTAGCTTACCCCCAGCGCACCGGTTGTGGCTTGTGTAGTAGCAGCCGGTGTAGCTGATTAAAATGAAGTGTGGCCCTGTGTGAGGCTACAACATTTGTTGTCACCTTAACTAAAATTTGTGTGCTAGGACTGGGTGGTTCTCTGGCTGGGTTGAACCCAACAATGATAATCTTGACTAATGAGCTATGGAATTGTGGTAATGCCACTTTTGTTAAAATTTGTGTGCTGTGACCCGAGTGGTCATTTGGTCGTGTTGAACCAGAAAAATGTTTTATGCTCGGGCGAGTGGGTGGTAGTGAGTAGTGGGTGCCTTGTGCACATTGGGCTGTGGAATGTCTCGCCTGAGCAGCCAACTAAAGACTTAACCTTGTACGCCATCGATCTGGGTCATTCCTGTGCAACCACAAGTCCAGGGTGGGGTGGTCTTGGCCAACTAATTAGCGAGGTCCTGATGTGGTTCTGTCGTGGTGGTCGAATGGCGCAAGAGGGGGCCCTGAAAAGCGAATCCTTAGCGGACAGAACCAAGTCTGGACCGACCTTTGTAAAGGTCTTGTCACGAGCTCTAGACTGCTTACCAAAGGAAGTGAGCAGGGGCATCGACGGGTGCCCAACCAGCTAGAGGACTTCGTGTCTTGTGGGTAAAGTGCACAACCTCTACAGAGCGTAAAATCTATTCGAATAGCCGTGTCCTCGATTATGGACATGCCCGGTTCTTTCACGCAAGGGGTAGAGCTTTCTAAAAAGTTGTGGTTGGTTTCGTGTGGTTTTCCTCTCGACCCAGGTGGTTGTGTGCTGTTTTCAAAGAACTTGTCTATTTATGTATTACCCTTTTCAACTTGTGCCTTGCAATCTACTTCTTCAGATTTCCAATAAATCTTTGCTTTATGCAAAATAACCATACAGCTTTCTTTGTCAAGCCTTGCATAAATGTTATTGCATCCGTTTTCTCTATGGCTTGCTGGGTACATTCAAAGTACTCATGGCTTGTGCCCTCTAGTTAATCAGCAACTGAAGACCTCCCCGAGTGCTCCGAGCACTATGAGGAGGAGTTCATTGAAGACCTCATGGACTAGGGAACGTCTTCCACTCGATAGCATGTGGCTCGCCGAGTGGCCCACGTTGTATTTTGCTTTCTGCTGCAAGTGTTTATTTTTGTAGTTTACCCTGCGTGGAACCCCCTGTAAACAAGCTTGACCGTAAGGTCTTTTGTCTATAAATATTAATTTGTCTGGTTCATCTTTGAGTTCGTTGTATGGATGTGAAGTCACCATTGTAAATTTTGTGCAAGCTAGCGTGTTGATCTTGGGATTAGCTCTGAGCACAGAGGCCGGGACGTCTGGGTGGTCCTGGAGACCTCCTGGGTGGTCCTGGAGGACCTCCGGGTGTCCTTGGAGGACCTCCCAGACCTCCAGGTAGTTCGGCTGGACCCTCCTGGGTGGTCCTAGGGGAACCCTCCGGGTGCTCTCGGGTCGGGTCCTTACACGCGTGCAGGAAGGAGGAGGCCAACGAGGGTGAGGGCGATGAGAGGCGTCGACAGGTGCGACTTGGACCAAGCTGGGAGGGAGGATGGGCTAGCGCTGTGGTTAGCGGGGAGAGAGGAGAGAGACAGGGTGAGAGAGGAGGATGAAGAAGAAGATGGAAGACAAGAACGGTAAATAGGTCTTTTCACACACAATTTGACAATCAACTCGTGGTTGACCGACGGGAGTGGGAAAAAAGGATGGAAGTTGAGATCTGATGGCAATAAAGGGAGAAGTTGTTTTTTTATGACATTTCAGAGATGTGGCCAACTTCCGGTGGCAACTAGGGAATTAATCCCTTAAAATACTACCCACTCCATTTCACAGGCACAATATTTGTAAAGTAAGACTTTTCTTATCCGACTGTGCAAAAAGAACGTTGTAACATCCCATTTTTGTGGATGGTTTAAAATTTTCTAAGGGTTTCAAACCTAATTCAAATTAAGTTTGTATTTCCAAAATCCCTCAATTCAAAACTTCAATTCAAATTCTCCTTGGGCTTGGCCCATTCCTCTCCTTAGTTCCCCTTTGGGCTTGGCCCATCCTCCCTAGCCTTTCTCCCTTTCTTCCCAGCCTAGCAGCCCCCTAGCCACCCCTTGCCACACTGGAGCACACCTTGGGCGTGCTCATGCCGCACCGTGCGCGCTCTGCCCAAGCCGCGCACGCGCTGCGTGCGCCTGGCACCCATGTCACCCCCGTTAGCGCGCTGCGCTTGCGCACGCAAGCCTACACCCACCTGCCCGCCTTGTCCTATCATCGAGCTACTCCTCTGCAGCCACCTTCTCGCCCTCGGCCGCGTCAACGAGCGCCCGCGCCACCGCATCAGCGCCCTACCCTGTCGCGTCATCACCAGAGCACGCCCTCGCCGGTCCTCGCCCATGCCATGCCGCCTCGGGACCGCACGCTCGAGCCTCCCCAATGACCCCCTCTCTTTCCCCAAGGCTACAAGAAGCCCCGGCCTCCTCGCCATTTCCCTCCCCACCTTATCTCCCTTTCTCCCGAGCGTAAAGCTAATAAAACGCCTGTGCTCCCGTTTTCAGCCCCGCCGTTGTCTAGCCACTCTGGTGAAGCTCTCACCACGCCACCGCCATCACGAGGTGTTCCGGGGACCAAGGAAGCTTCCCCCCAAGTTAATCGACTTTTCGTCCACCAGAGCCACTGGATTTCACCATCTCCCCCACCTCCGACTAAAGCCCTTCCTCGCCACCGTTCTTCGCCCTTCGTCCATCTCCGATCCTCCTTCTTGTCCCGGTGAGTTCCCCTCCCTGTGTTCTTGCTCGTGCTCACCTTCCCTGGCTCAATGCACCGCCGGAACCCCTATGTCCGCCGCAACCGTGCCGCCGCCACTACTCCGGTGCCGCCGCCTGCCACGGTGGTGCCACGATGGCCGCCGCCTCTTAGCGTCTGTTTTGGCCTCACCAGTAGCTTATTCCTTCCTCCGTCGGCGGCAAGCCGGAGCTGCAAGCGCCCGTGGCCTCCCTCTGTTGTCCGAAAACCAAACCCGTACTATGCATGCCTCATTAATTAGCTAAATATCTATCCTTAAGGGCTAATTAATGACTGTGCCAGTTTAAGTATGGCTCGGTTTCACTGGCACATGGGACCCAAGGTGAATTAGTGCAATAGTTAACTCCGATTTTCCCTATGTGTGAGTGGCGAGTGGGCCCGGTGCATAGTCCAAACCTCATGCACCTGTGGACCTGTGCGCATAGACTCAGTCCATGCACTGTGGCGTGAGCCGTACCACTGTGCATGTGGACCCCGAATGTTAGAGAGACATCACCTCTCTCCTCTTTCTTTTTCTCTGATTTATTTCAAAACTCAAACTTTGGAAGATCGGTTCTCCTTTGTTTTAACTCCGATTCAAGTGAAATTTGTTTCTAAATTCGTATAAATTAAAGATCTTACTAATGGCAGTGGCCTTCTTTAATTTGGAGTTCATTTATTATTTTATTGATATTTACTTGTTCTCTTTGCTTATTTACTCTTTTCCAGCGTGTTCGTCCGAGTAGAGCTCGAAGAAGCAGGAGATCTCCAACATGATCAAGTTCAAGGCTACTAAGACCTTCTTGCCTTAGACCTAGGTAAGTCAATACTTTGATCATATTGAACCTACATTTTATGCAAATTATATTCATTTAAAATATCAAATTGCATGCTTAATTCATTATGCAAATATATGTCAAATCCTTAAGGTAGTTACATACCTACTTGGTAATTAAACAATTATTATACCATCCTTTGACAAATTAAATTCCTTAATCCTTGTCACCCTAGATAATTATGTGGTAACCTACTAGCTATAGTCGTACTTAAGAGTCATGCTAGTCTTACTTAAGTATTAGGGCATTAAATGCCCTAATCATCGTCTTTTAATCATGAAAATGGATTTGGGCGGTCATTGTGGGTAAAAGATTGAGATGGTTGACATTATGTATTTTTCTCCTTAAAAACCCTAATAATTGATGTTACCACATCTGGACGGATGGTATAATAGATGGTATGATGATGGGTGCTAATGCAGCCTAAGAAATGTTGGTATGTGCTTGGTATGTGGAATGAACTACCTAGATGGTCCTTAAGGACTTAATCATGTGATGACCTCCCAATGTAAAACAGTACAACCACAAGTCTATAATGGTGTCAACCTGGCTAAATAATTTGTGTCCATGAGTACGAGCTGAACCATTGGAGGATCCGCTACGCCATAAGCCTTTGTGGTTATGGGTTGGGGTGTATGACTTACGGGTCTATGTGAGCGTAAGCCGTATGGCGCAAGAAGGGGTCTGGGTAAGGGTTGACGAGTCTTTGTGAGCGTAACCCTACTCAAGTGAAACCTTTGCGGATGCAACAAATGCTGAGGGATGCCTTGTAAAGGCCTTGTGGTGATCTCTCCTTGATTCACATGTCTAAGGAAATATGTGTGCATATCAAGACGATTATATCTTGTGGGTAAAGTGCACAGTCTCTGCATAGTATAAACTGTTTGAACAGTTGTGCCTACAGTCAAAGGCGGACATGGGAACTTACTAGAGTTAGTTCTATTTATAAAAACTTTGTGGATGGGATGAAAAACTTGTTGAGCTCACCTAGCCCTGAATTTGGATTTTCCTGTGTAGTCGTACCCAATGTTGTTAATAAGTGGATGTAATCCCCAATCAAAAATAAGCATAAGGTGGAGGGAACCTCTGCTGTTATAAATATTGCACAATTACTCTCTTTAATAAAACATGATTTGGTTAAAATGCTAAGTGATAGGAATTTCTATTAATGGTAATTGAAAATATTGCTTTTAGCAAATAAAAGAATCCGAGCCATCCTTGTTAAGCCTTGCATGTATATTATTGCATTTTGTGTGTGTTGGCTCCTAAGCACAGAAGTTGTGCTCACTCTCGCTCTCCCCCAAAACCCTCAGAACCTGTGGATCAAGGACATTATGCTTACTACGAGGATCCAGATGTCAACGGACAAGACAATGATAAAAAGTAGTTTAGTTCTATTAGTCTAGGTCTCGCTTCAGTCTAGCTGGCTACGTCGGTGCTTGCGTACATCCAATATTATCCAAGTCCTTGGGTAATATTGGACGTGTACGAGATACCCTAGTCGCTTGCCTATGGAGAGATGTGCTCTCACCCCTTTTGCTTCCGCTGTCGTTTCCGCTAATTTTGTGTTGTAATCAATTTGGCATGTTCGGCTCTTATTGTAAAACCTGACCCGACGCGGTCTATGTGACTCCGATGTTTGTAAATTAATGTATGGTTTGGTTTACGTCATGTATGAAATGATTCAGTGATGTATGCTGTTAGCGCTATCTACTAATCCAGGGAATAGTGCAGTGCTTTCATAGAGAATTTGGATTTGCAGAATCCGGGTCCGACAGAGCTGGTATCAGAGCATACGACTGTAGGAACCTTAGTTAGACTAGGCGTGATTAAGGACTCAAGTCCTATTTTAAACCTAAGAAAATCTTTCGCAAAATATAACGTACTTATTGCTCTTACTCATCTCTCTTAGTTCCTTACTTATCTTGACTTCACTTGAGTTTTTACTCAGTTCTGACTCTTTCTCTTGTTTCAAAAATTGTAGATGGCCGGTGCTTCATCCGATGCCCCGTGGGACTTCTTCACCCACGGAGAGGACTTCGAAGAGTTCGTGGATATCCTCCGCCAGCTTATGCAGTACCTGGGCTACTGTAACATCCCTATTTTCTGGGCTTTTTAAAAATTTTGAAAACTTTAAAAATTAACCATTTGGTTTTATTGAATTCTAAAAGCTTAAATTGTAATTTAGAATTATAAAGCAATTTAATTCGAATTAATTAAACTTCAATTAATGCAAGTTGGTTTAATTGAGTTTTCTGGATCTTAATTGGATTTAAAAATCAAAAGTATTATTTTAAAGCCTTTTCTTGGTTTTTGTTGGATTTTAAAAGAGGTTTTCCGTTTTGTCCCTAAGTTAAAAAAATAATCTAATTGCAAAACTAAAAGCAAGAGTGTCGGTGTTTTAGAACCGATCTTACGTAAAGATTGTTTGATTCGGGGGGTCTCCTAGAATGGAATCACGCAGAGAGATTGACACGGGTATTTTTATACAGATTCAGGCCTTCTCCGGAGAGAATAACAACCCTACTCCTGTGTGTGTATGGTATTGAGTGTATTATGAACAATCAGGAGAAAAACTAAGACTATTACAGATGATAGCACTTGTCTTCCTGATAGCCCTCGATAGCGTGTGTGTACGCCTCGATTGCTCTGTCCCCCTTTCCCTCTCTGACCGTTGCCTTTATATAGTCGTGAAGGAATAGCCGTTTTCCCCTGCTAAAGAGACGCCTCATCAAATCCAGTAACGGGCGCACATTTGCAGTAATCATCGGGATGTTAACTCCTTCACGCCGCCTTGCAGTTACTTGTCAGAGATAATGGGGTATTGCGTGTTATTATTTCGCATAACAACAGCGTATGTTGACTGTTTGGATTCCTTAATCAATTGGACCCACTTGCCTGTAGGTTTTATTGATCATAAGGTGGTCATAGAAGAACTTACGACCATAAGATAGTCGTAGCAAGACTTACGACTAGGTGGTAGTCGTAGAATAACTTACGACTGGGTAATGATCGTAGAAAAAATTACGACCATAAGGTAGTCGTAGCAAGACTTACGACTATGGGGGTGGTCATAGAAGAACTTACGACCACCTAGTAGGCTTTGTCGACGATCGAATCGCCGATCTTATGAAAATAAAAAGAGAAAAATGACGTGGAGTATCCTGGAAGAGAATAGGGGCTGCTCTTTATTAATATGAACTGGGATTACAAGACTTGACTAGGGACTATCTCCAATTACACTGAATGTATTGAATACTACTGCTTCGGCTTCTGTGTTGCCTTCTGTTGTTCGCTGTTGTATCTCTCCTCGTCTTCTGCGTTCCACCATTAAATAACTCCTGAAGAGGCGACAGTTACTCCTGGAGAAGACGTCCCTGATGAAACGTTACAACTGGTCGGAGGTTTAAGGTAGTTAACAATGTGCTAACTGCCTTGCGGTTAAGTATTTGTGAGACTCTTAACTGTAAGGTGGTTTATCGTCAGTGTCTTGTATATCATCGTAAGGTATGGAATGTTTTGCACGTGTTTCATTCATCATACGGTTAAGGGTGCCTGTTCATAGCATTTCCGAGCAGCTACCTGGTCGAAACCTAGTCCGACCAGGGTACCCATCGTGTAACCTCTGGAATCCTTACGACCAATGAGGTCGTTAGCCTTAGGGGTTACGACCATGAAGACGTATGGTCTTTTATGTATTTAAATTAATACATAGAGGTTTTAATCCTCGTCAACTAGCCCCCGAACTTTAAATGAACAGGTCATGTGAACGCCTTCTTCTGATGAATTTGTATCGGGCAGACCCCCATTTAATGTCGTGACATCTGAGGTGGTTTGTGTTCATTTTAAAGTTGAGAACTTGCCTTGAGAACTGAAGAGTTTCTCTGTCCATTGGGGGAAAAAGAAGCTTTTTGCCGTTCAGACTTTTATGGATAACCTCCGATCGTTATTTTAAAGACCCGAGGCTATAAAATCCCCATCGTTAGACCTTTTGGATTCTTTATGCTTCCAGATCCTCTTTTCTGATCTCTTTTACCAAGACAAAAAAAATCTTCGTCCTTTTCTTGTTCTTCCGACCACAAAAATCTCCTACGAACTTTACTCATCCTTGAGGATTTTCATCATGTCGGAGCAAATCACAAAGTGGTTGCCTTTCGGATTTGAGCAAGAAAAAGCTTGAGTCTTTGGAGAAGATTGGGATGCTTCCGGACAAGAATTTGATTAGATGGAGATCGGCATTTGGAGAGCATTTCCCAAGTCGCGAAGATGAGGAAATTCCTGTTTTCCTCGCCTACATCGAATGTGGGCTGAGATTGCCGGTACACAAATTCCTTCTCCGTGTTCTTAAATTCTACGGGGTGGAATTGGTGAATTTGGCTCCAAATTCCATTGCCAATATCAGCATCTTCACATATTTGTGTGAAGCATACCTGGAAGTGCCTCCGAGTTTGAGACTCTTCAGGTATTTCTACCGAATGGTAATGGGGAAAACCACGGATACTCCCGGGGAATGTACATTGCGTCTTCACGACGGGAAGGCCAATGAGTACATTCATATGTACTCGAAGTCCTCGTGGCCGTCATGGAAGAAGAATTGGTTCTATATGACGGTTACGAGAGACGATGGCCTCTACTTCGCCGGGATGAGAGCAAATGAAAATCCCAAATGGAGAAAGACCATGGAGAAGACAGGAGTGGTCAGAAGATGGGTGGATGCCATCTACGACCTGCGAGTCAAGGGCTTGACCTCTTGGCACGTAGTGAGAGATTTCACTAAGCGCCAGATTAGTCCACTGAAGCTTCGGACTCACTCCCTGATTTGGTCCATTGGTCGTGATGAAGCTATCTCAGGAGGTGGTAAGTCTTTGAGATAAACTCCGACCAGTATTTTCATTTGATTAATGTACTGCCTTAAAACCTGTTCATGTCTTATTTTTCTCTCTTCTTTTAAAGCTCTTTCCCCTGAGGAAATTAGAGAAAGGATCAGGCTGATCTGTGCAGGGGAGCCTGGAGAAAAGGCTGGATTCCCTGAGATCTTGGCCATAGTTCCTGCTGAAGAGAGAGCAACAAGGCTTAAGGTAAACAATAAAAAATCTCTTTTATCATGCATATATATATTCTCCGATCAGATTTTTGATCATGCTCTATTTTTGTAGTTGGTCGGGTTGCGAATCACACAAATTGGTGAGGCTAAACATCCCACTGTTGTTCCAACTGATTCGTGCCCAGACACACTGGAAGAGGATGAATCTCCCAAGGTAACAGAACATTTCATAAGAATATATATATATATATATATATATATATATATATATATGTAGTTTAGATAAAAGATTTCATCACCTAACCAAATTCATTTGTTGGTTTAGGTGGAGAAGGCTGAAGGCCACCGGTGCGCGACTACGGAGGTTGCCAACCCCAGACCGGTCGTTGACGACCGGACAGTTGTTACTGGAACAACTGGTATGGAGGCTGGTGAAACCACTCCACCCGACCAGATGATCAAGGACGTGACTTTTGACGAGCTGATCGAGGGCATCGCTTCAGACATCCTGTTGGATGATGCAACAGACTTGGCCAATCCTGCCGGTTCAAACCGACAAGGTCAGAAGAAAAGAAAAGGAAGGGTGACGGTACAGATTTTACTCTTCCGCGTTTTAGAGTCAAATCTTGGAAATTAACTAGGTACGCTCAAATGAAAGTGGTCGTATAAGCGCATACCTTTAATAATTTCTTGATGATTTGATGCCCCTCGTTTTTTAACTTCCCTTCTTTGCTTGGTATAGGTCCTCTGGCGTTCCGGTCGTTTCCGACCAGATTCCTTCTAAGGACCAGGTACTTGAAGAGGTCCATGAGCAGACCACTTCCCAGGATAAAGTTCCTGAGGAAAGGGTGGTCGGAGAAGCCCCGAGCGTCGGCTGTATAGCAGCTTGAGTTGGAACCATTGGTGGTTCTAACTCCTTCTGCGGAGGTAGATGCCCCTAAAGGCCCTCAACAGGTTCCGACCATTGTTGGTAATTCTCCTCAACCTGACAAGTTCCCTTTTCGCCCCCGATTCATCGAGGATAAGGAGCTTGACGAGGCATGGGGAAAGATATCGGATCATCAAATCAAAATGCATCCTGATTCAATATTTGGCGGATATAATGATTTGGCGATCCGGGTAAGTATCTACGACCAGTTTCATAATCTCTAAAAAATCTTTTAAAGAAAAAATTTTAAAGAGGAAAATGCTATTTGAACAGCATATGGTCGAGAATTTTGCTGTGGTCGGAGGACTGACCCAACGGATTAAAAACTTGGAGCAGAAACACTCCGAATTAGAAAGTAAGAACTTTCCCCTTAGCCTTTTTTTTCAATGCTTCGCCCTTTGCTAATTATTCTCCCTTATCGTATTTGATAGATTTGGTGAAAATAAAAGAAGAGATCCTGGCTGAGAAAGCCAAGACAGCTCTGCTTGAAGAAGAGATCAAAGCTAAGGACCGGTCGATCGCCGAGGCTACGACCAGCAAGGAAGATCTTAACAAGAAAATTGAAGGTAATAGGTCATAAACTTGACTTATTATCTTCCTCTAATTATTTTTGTGCTTATCACCTGTTTGACTCTTGCAGAACAAAAATAAGTTTTGGACAGAGTAGAAAAGACTCTGAAATTTGAGCAAGACAAGGAGGCGGCTCTCGTTCAAAGTCTAGATGAAAAGACTATATGTTTGAACAAGATGATCTTTGATATGGGATCAGGATCAAGCCTGCCTACCCTAAGAGATCCAGTAGAGAAAATGAACTACTTTGGTCAACTTCTAGAGGATCTTAATACTCTGCTCAAGACTACTCGGAAGAACTATGCCCAGGCCATGAATATAGGCGTTGGTAGTGGAGTTAGTTTTGCTTTGGCAAAACTGAAAACTTCCGACCCCTCCATTGATTTCCAAGTTGTTAAAGATGACTTCAACTGCCCACCTGAGGAGACAACCAAGTTCATGGAAGAACTCAAGCCACTCAGAGATAAAGTAGTAGAGGAGATGGAGGTCGGATCCCCATCAAGCAATAATTAGTCTGGGAATATTTCTAGAGTAGACTCCTGCAAAAAGTGTAAAAATATTGAATATGTGTAAAACTTACCTTTTATGTAATTAACAAAACCTTTGTTTATCCTGTTTGACTCTCTATTTTTTTAATTCTCACACACCTCCTAGCCCCCGACTGCTTTATAGTAGAAGAACTTTACTATACAAGCAGGTAGCCAAGAAAGAGAATAAAATTAGAAACCATCATTTTGAAGGTATGTGCCGATATGAAGTCAAAACTGATCATAGTAATACTAGGAAATCATTGTGGTCGGAACCAGCTTATGACTTCGCTCAGTTATATATCTTTGTTTGTCATGATCGAAATACCAATCAAAAGTTATAAATGGTTGGATAAGAGACTTTGTTATTTGACATAAGGAGAAATGCAAAAATGAATGCAACAAATTATAAGTGAACTTTGTTTATATCTATTATCCTAAAGTCTGGTCGGAAAGAGTGCTTAGATCTGAAATCATATATCATATTTCGTGAAACATGTTCAAACTCTCTATCCGACCGTAGCGAGGATCGTGAAAAAAACCGTCACTAGGAAGCTCCTTCCATTAAGCGAGTGACCACGTCTTGAAAAAGGAGAGACTTCGACTAGGAGGCTTTCCGTGTCCCGACTAGTAGCCAGACAAGAGCAGAACAGAATCTTGAAATAATGAAATATAACCTTTATAATCTTAGGCATATCATTCAGTATAGAAAGTTATTTGTATGATGCTCAGATTACTCATATATTCCCTTAAGAAAAGAGTGTTGTCGCGCGTAAAAAAATGCTCATGACTAGGACCAATACGGCGATGACTTAGAAGTCGTTGCCATACAAGATGAGAGATCCTTTGAAAGGATGTCGAGAGAAAATTGTCTTCTCAGGCCAGTTTAAATTAACAATCATAAACGACCGGTCTATAGGTATATATATATATAAGCAAGGTTACTTATTATTTTTAAAGAATAAATGAATTTATTGAAATTGAAAGAATTGAAAGAAAGTAAACAATAATTAAGCATAGAACTTATGCAATTGATCAATGTTACAAGAATTTGACAAAATTTGCCCATCAGACATAGCCAACAGATTTAACACGGCTCTGCAACCCGACCACGATGTAAGGCCCTTCCCACTTGGGGGAAAGTTTATAGCGATTTGCCTGGCTCTGAATTTTTCTGAGAACCAGATCACCTACAGTAAGGCTGCGAGGTTGCACCTTACGACTATGGTACCTTCGCATGGCTTGTTGGTAGACTGCTGATCGTACAAGGGCTTGGTTTTGTCGTTCTTCAAGGAAATCGACGTCGTCGAGTCTTCATTCATTCTGATCGTTTTCGCTAAAGCGGTCAGTTCGAGTGGAGCCAATTTTGAGTTCCGGAGAAAGCATGGCTTCAGCCCCGTAAACCAAAAGGAATGGTGTTTCATCGGTCGCACGACTAGTCGTGGTTCGAACGGCCCATAATACAGACGGGAGTTCTTGAACCCAAGCTCCTGACCATTTGATTAACTGGTCGAATACTCGGCGTTTGATCCCTTGCATAATGATACCATTAGCTCGCTCAACTGCTCCGTTGCTCTAAGGATGAGCAACAGAAGCAAAATGAACTTTTACACCGAAGTTCATCGCGAATTCTTGAAATTGACCGCTAGAGAATCTGGCGCCATTATCTGTGATTATACGACTAGGTACACCAAATCGTGTGATCACATTTTTCATGAGGAATCTCTTAGCGGCCTCGGTTGTTGTTTTAACAACCGGCTCGGCCTCGATCCATTTTGTAAACGTGTCAATCATGACGAAAAGAAATTTGAAACCCCGGTGCTCTTGGAAAGGTCCCGAATGTCCAAATCCCAAGGTTGCAAAAGGCCAAGAAAGAGGGATTGTTTGTAAGGCTTGTGCTTACCGATGTACTTGTTCGCTATGAAACCGACATTGTATGCACCGTCACAAGTTCTTTTGCATCATGAAGGGCGGTTGGCGATGAGTATCCTTGCTCAAGGCTTTACCGACCGGTGTTCTCAGAGGAATGATGTGCTCCACGCACTCTTTCGTGGATTTCGATTGACAACTTAATGCCATCCGCTTGAGATATGCATCTCATCAACACTCCATGAGATCCTCGTTTGTACAAGGTACGTTCGATTAGAGTGTATGATTTGGCTTTTCGTGCTATACGATCGGCCTCTACATCATCTTCCAGAATTATGTCATGCTGAAGATAATTGTAGATCGATGTCATCCAATCTCTACCTTGATCGCGACAACGCCAACCGTCAACGACCTGTGGAGCATCCATGTTCGTTTGATTGGTTTGTTCGACCTGTAAAGAATCATGTATGTTCTCGGAAGGCTCGATTACCGAGCGTGAATCGAGTTGCTCGAGAAAAACTCTGGGTGGGACGGTTGACCTTGTGGAGGCCATCCGTGCTAATCGGTGCGCCAGAAAGTTTCCTTTCTAGGAATATGTTGGATCCGAAACCGAAGAAGTGCTTTTCGAGTTTCCGTACTTCCGCCAGATAAGATGACATCTTGGTACTCGAGCATTGATACTCTTTCCCTACTTGATTCGCTACCGGTTGAGAATCGCCTTTCACTAATGTCTGCGAATCCCGAGCTTAACGAAGCCGCCGAGTCCCGCCAAGAACCTTCATATTCGCCATATTATTTGTGGCGTGAAAATTTAATCGATGGCGTGCTTGATGTGTTCGCCAAGAGGGATATCAGATCACTCCAACCCCGACCCTTTTAACATCAAAGAACCGTCAAAGTGCATTGTCCACTCCTCGTGGTGTTCGTACTCGCCCTTGGGTGGGTTCGAGGTTTGTCCATTCGCAATGAATTACGCTCTCGCTCGGACTTTATTGCTGTTCGTGAAATGAAATAGAGGTCAAACGCCCTAGCTCAACCGCCCATTTTGCTATTCGTCCCGATGATTCCTGTTTCAAGGACTTGACCAAGGGATATCCATCAGAGACGACCACCTTATGGGCTCGAAAGTAGCGCCTTAGCTTCCTTGAAGACATAAGGAGACCGTAGAGCAACTTTTGTACTGTGGGTATCTTTCCTTTGGTCCATGTAAGATTTAAACTACGTAATAAACCGGTCGTTGGATATTATCCTTTCTCGACCAAGACACCGCCATCGCTTGTGGTGTTGTTGCCACGCACATTAGCAAGTGTTTCTCCGGTCTCGGAGAGACTAAAACCGGCACTTGTAAGGTACTTTTAAGTTCTTCAAAGGCATCGTTTGCCTCTCTAGTCCATTCAAAACTCCCATGTTTCCGAAAAAGTTTAAAGAAAGGTAACCATTTTTCTCCTAACCTTGCTATGAAACGACTTAGCGTTGCCATACAGCCGGTTAGTTTTTGGACTTCCTTCTTCGTGGTCGGAGGTCGCATCTGGTCGATGGCTGCTATCTTTACTGAATTTGCTTCAATACCTCTAGCCGAGACTAGGAAACCAAGCAATTTTCCAGCAGAAACTCCGAACACACACTTTTTCGGGTTCAACTTAAGGTTATGCCTTCTCAAGTTGCTGAAAGTTTCTTGTAAGTCAGAGATGTGATTGCTAGCGTTGGTGGTCTTTACGATCAGATCGTCAACGTAAGCTTCTAGATTCCGACCTATTTGTGGACTAAAGGTTTTTTGCATCAACCTTTGAAAAGTTGCACCAGCGTTTTTGAGACCAAATGGCATCTTAACATAACAATAGGTGCCATATGGAGTGATGAAGGAAGTTTTCTCCTCATCCTCTTTACACATACTAATCTGGTGGTACCCTGAATACGCATCTAAAAAACTTAGTAATTCACACCCAGAGGTAGAATCTACCAGTTGATCAATGCGTGGAAGGGGAAAATCATCCTTCGGACAAGCTTTATTAAGATCTCAGAAAGTCGATACACATTTGCCATTCCCCATTATTCTTCCTAACCATTACAGGTTGGCGAGCCATCGAGGGTGGTTGACTTCACGGATGAATCCAAATTTGAGAAGCTTGTCAATCTCGATCGATTGCCTCCTTCCGATCGGGCACAAAACGCCGCAACCTCGCTTGATCGGTTTCTTATCGCCGAGAGCTAGCCTGCTCGATCACCTCCCGGGGACTCGGGCATATCGGACGCCTACGGCGAATCGTCTGATTTGCTCGGAGGAAGGAGACGAGCAATTCTTCCTATTTAGGATCGAGTCTTGCTCACCGTAACCTTCTGGAGGCGGGTGGGCCAAGATCTTCGGCCCAAGTAGTGACTTGGCGCCGTCCGAGAAGCGCTTTGTCGAGGATACCTCTTTTATGCAGTCGAGAGGTTTGGGTGTCACCTTCGGTCTTGAGTGCTTGGCCCGCATGGTAGATGGATTAGCCTCTCACGGTCGGAAGTTCATCGACCAGTTCAAAGGATTTTTGGTCACATGCATAAGCCATTTTACGATCACCCCGAATAGTGATAACTCCCTTTGGCCCCGGCATTTTCAAACATTGATAACCGTAATGCGTGGCTATCAAGAACTTTGCTAATGCTGGTCGACCAAGAATCCCGTTATATGCGGATTCAAAGTTTACCACATCAAACGAAATTTTTTCTATTCGAAAGTTATTGGGCCTTCCGAACGTAACCGGTAAGGAAACTTGCCCTATCGGCTTAGCGGTGGAGCCAGGAACTATGCCATGAAAAGCATATTTCACTAGTTTCACCTTTGACATGGGGACCTGCATTTCTTCTAAAGCTCCTGCAAATAATATATTCAAAGAACTTCCTCCATCTACTAGGACTCGATTAACCCTACAATTATTAATGGTTGGTTCAACAACAATAGGGAACCTACCTGGTCGAGTCAAAGGAATGGGGCAGTCGTCTTTGCTGAAGGAAATTGCGATGTCCGACCACTTCAATTGCTTGATAATGTTCGGAGATTCGACGAGGTTGACCTCCCGCTCCATGGCTTTCAGATGACGTTTGGATTCGTATGAAGAAGATCCTCCAAAAATCATGTTGACTGTATGTTGGGGATCCTGGTACTCCATCTCTTCGTCGCCATCCTTGTCCTTTTTGAAGCTCGTTTCTCCGGGTTCTTGTATTGCGGGAAATGGTCCTTCACCTACATAATAATCCTCCAGTTTCTTTTGCGGACTCGACAGTCGTAGATCATGCCACTCCTCTTTGGTGAAGTGGACACCACTTCTTCTTTTTCTGGAATCCCTCGGTCGGAGCTTTCGTCTTGCCCCGACCAGTGTAGTCCTTCTTACCCTTCATGAATTTATCAGGAATGGCTAGGACCTCCTTGTCGTCGGGCCTGCGGTTCTTCTTCTCCTTGAGAGACTTCTTGTTCTTTTTCTCGGGTTTGTCCAGGCCGGGTTGAGGAATCTTGTCTTTCCGATCCATGGCTTCGCACCACTCGATTGCTTCGCTAGCGGTGGCATGTTTGTCGGCCATGTCAAAAAGCTCAACGGTTGTTCTTGGAGGGTTCATTGCTATGTCCTCCGTAAACCGTCGATTTCTCAGACCTGTTTTGAAAGCCTGAATAACAGATGACTCTGCGACCTCGGGTATAGAGTTGCGAACCTGGCTGAACCTCTTAATGTATTGACGTAGAGTCTCATCAGAGCCCTGCCGGATTCGGTGGAGATCATCCTCCTTCCCAAGGCGGTCGTACGTACCCTGGAAATTTGCAATTAGAAGGTCACAGAGTTGCTCCCAAGTATAGATCGATCCGACTGGTTGGTTCAACAACCACAACCGAGCAGACCCTTCGAGCACGGTAGGTAGATAGTTGGCCATCACATTTTCATCGCCTCCAGCAGCTCTGATGGCGGTGGTATAGATTTGGAGAAATTCCAATGGATTTTGAGTTCCATTAAACTTGTCCAAATTAGCCGGTCGAAACCGGTTAGGCTAACGCCTGACTTGGAGCCCCGCAGAGAAGGCTCGACAACCCGTGATTGATTCATGGCGCCTTCTCAGGGAGGTGCCGATTGTAATCGGTTGGAGACCGGTTCCTAAGATTGGAACGCTGAACTCCGGTGCTGCGATCCGGCGTGGACATTGGTATGATGTCTTGATCGCCTACTTGATTCGAGACGATGTCAAGATCGTCAGTCCAAGCGATGGTTCCTCTCGACGTGATGGGGAGTGGCTTCATGAAATAACCATCTCCTCGTGACTCCTTGGTCGGAATCGCCGAGAGGCCTTGGTATCGATCGCCCCGAGCATGACCATGTTGTCCCCTGCTGAGGGAGGAATGTTGGGATGAAGTCATGGTTTGACTCCTTCAAACCCTTTGTTCCCGATACGCTTCTGTGCGCTGCATGGTCTGTTGGAGAATTTCGGATACTTGACCTACAAGTTTGTACAAAACTCAGGTTCCCGCTAAAGCAGATCGAATTCTTTAACATATCTTGAACACGCCGCAAGTTTTGTATGATTCTCAAGGTCTCGGGAGGTTTAGACTGGTCGTAGGTGTACGCAGACCTGAACCCTCCCCCAACTCTCGGATTTGATCTGCCCTATCAACTACTCTAGGTGGGGCAACGCTAGGCGAATTAGTTGATGGACGTCGATCAGTTCCGTGGACTCCGGAAGTTGGTGCCTGATGGCTCGGATCATCTCTAACAACACGTGATGGCGTGGTAGAGAATGTAGGACCGTGCAGGGCATCTTGATTTTCATCTCCGATCGCGTTGACTTCGTGTCTCCAACATCGATCTTCTGATGAGCTTCCATCGTAACTAATGGAGAGCTTATCAGTGCTTCTGCCAGAAATTTCCACGACGGAGAGCGGTCGAAAATGAGCACCTCCTGAGGTCTCCTCAGCCTGATTCGGCGTACTACCGATCGTATGCTGAGCGTGATCATCCCCACATGGCCTATGACCAGTGGAGGCTTCATCGACACCGTTACTAGATGTCGGCTGACTCCTGTTTTGCCGGTCGGAAAGGCCGGGCTTGAAGAGATCCCCTGATATTCCGAACTGATCGGAATGGCTGGTTCCTCTGATTGTGCCACCGGTAATGGTGGCGCATCCTCGTCCATCCGGTCGATCTCGCTATCGTCGGTGACTTGCGAGCTGACGGAGGATGAAGAGGAGGATGATCTGCCATTTTCCTCCATGGCACGAATGCATCTTTCCATATCGAGGTTGGCATAGTCCGCCAAGTCGAACCAATTCTCCTCATTCCAAACTCCAGACATATTCGCATTAGCGATTGCAGGAACTTGGGTGAGGATTTGTATGAGCGAAGAGTTTCTTCAGGAAACTTACGTCTTCTTCCCCACGGACGGCGCCAGCTGTCGACGATCGAATCGCCGATCTTATGAAAATAAAAAGAGGAAAATGACGTGGAGTATCCTAGAAGAGAATGGGGGCTGCTCTTTATTAATATGAACTGGGATTACAAGACTTGACTAGGGACTATCTCCAATTACACTGAATGTATTGAATACTACTGCTTCGGCTTCTGTGTTGCCTTCTGTTGTTCGCTGTTGTGTCTCTCCTCATCTTCTGCGTTCCACCATTAAATAACTCCCGAAGAGGCGGCAGTTACTCCTGGAGAAGACGTCCCTGATGAAACGTTACAACTGGTCGGAGGTTTAAGGTAGTTAACAATGTGCTAACTGCCTTGCGGTTAAGTATTTGTGAGACTCTTAACCGTAAGGTGGTTTATCGTCAGTGTCTTATATATCATCGTAAGGTATGGAACGTTTTGCACGTGTTCCATTCATCATACGGTTAAGGGTGCCTGTTCATAGCATTTCCGAGCAGCTACCTGGTCGAAACCTAGTCCGACCAGGGTACCCATCGTGTAACCTCTGGAATCCTTACGACCAGTAAGGTCGTTAGCCTTAGGGGTTACGACCATGAAGACGTATGGTCTTTTATGTATTTAAATTAATACATAGAGGTTTTAATCCTCGTCAGGCTTCTCCCTTGTAAATTTAAGGGGTATACCTAGGGACCACATGACATCATATTTACTTATAATAATAATTATAGAAAAAAGATAAAATGAGGATTATTAGACCTCATCAAAGAGTTAAGCTGAAAATATTTTTATTAAGTTCTAAATAATTCAAGAGATTTCTGTGCTTTTTTCTTGAATTTTTGGATGTCTTTAGCTATTTTCTAAAAATGCTTTTCCTTTTCTGGTATTTTATTTAATCAAAAATCCCTAAAAACTTCCTATTCATCTTGGACCGAATTCCTTCGGCCCGTTTCCTATTTCTTCCGCATGGCCCAGCGTGTCGGCCCGTTCCGCCGAACAGCCGCGCCCCCTTCGATCGGACACCGTCCGATCTTGATCGGACGGCTCACAACCCCGTGCCCCTTCCCCGCTTCCCCTTCTCTTTCTCTGACCGACGGGCCCGCCCTGTCAGCCTCCATCACCGCTGTCGTCGTCTACCTCCCACCCGTTAGGAGCCCATGCTGGGTGCGCGCGGCGTCAATGCCCGCGCTGCGTTTTGCGTCGGCCGCACCTGGTCCCGTCGCTCGCATTCAATGCGCGGACGACCTTCGCGCCCACTGCCACCACCCACCCCTTCGCCCACATCCTGTCGCCTCCCCGTGCCTCTCGACTGCCATGCCGCCATGGACCCGGAGCTTGGCCGCAAAAGTCCACCGTTGCCCATCCCTCTCTTGGCCTCCCCGGGCCTATTTAAGGCAAGCACCAGCTAGCCCTCAGCCCCCTCTTCCCTCTCCCGCCACCCACTCCCCCTCTCTCCCTCCAAGCTCACCGTATTTCGAGCTTCAACCGCCGCCGCTGAGTTTCACTCCGCCGCATCCGCCGCCGCCATCAAGCCCCCTCCGGCGCCGCCTCCTCCACGTACAAGTTCGCAAGGACGCCGCCTCTCCCGTGCACACCTCCCCGCCCACCAGAACCCACCGGAGCTCCTCCGCCGCTTTATCCCGCCACCGCCGCCGCTCTTCGTCTTCGCCGCCGACCTCCCCTTGACACTGCATCCTCGAGACCCTACACACTAGCTTCGCCGCGATGCCCTCTCCTCATAGGTGCCCTCACTGGCCACCAAGACCCCGCCGTTCGCCGGCGACCATCGGGCTGAGCGCACCGCCGCTCGAGCTGACGTGGCACCGCCATCGTGGCGCCTAGTCAGCGGCCACCTCAGCCCTTTGCTGACGTGGCTGCCTCGTCAGCAAGCCCACGTGGCTTTTCTTAGTTTTTCTTTAGAAAAATAAATCCGGAATTCCGAAAATCCATTTCTTTTGTCATTTCATATATTTGTAACTTCCGGAGGTCATAACTTCCTCATTCGAACTCCGATTCGAGTGATTCAAGTTTCTAAATTCATCTAAATTCATTATATTACTATTAGTATTTATTTGGTAATTATTTGAATTTTATTTGGTATTGTTTATTTATTTAGCTTGTTTTGCACATATAGATTCCTGCGTTTCGGACGAATTCGTGGACCTGACAACCGAAGCATCTCTACTCTTCAACGAAGGCAAGTCGTAGACCTTTGATCATATTGAACCCAATTTATAAAATTAGATTGTTTGATATAAACATGCATTGCTAATTTTATAATAAATGGTTTTGGGATTAGTTAGTTACCTAATTGCCATTATACCTCCTTGATAAATTGTAAATGACATGTATCCTTGAATGACATAACTCCTTGGACACCTTAGGATGGTTAATTATTCATTGGACATTATTGTAATACCAACATGGGTACCGTATTATGCTTAGCCAATGCTTTAGTTATATGATAGATTCACGATCACATACTCAAGGAATGATTGAATTTGACTAAAAGAAATATGGAACTGTGGTGGAGCCACTATTGATAAAAAGATGTTGTGCCATGACTAGGGTGGTCATTTGGCCGGGTTGAATCCAAATGATTTATACTTGGGCAAGTGATTGTGCAGTAAAGGGGACGATTTTAGGATGAGGTTGCCTCGCCTGAATAACCACTAAGGACTTAACTTTGTGTGCCATTGATCTGGGCCATATCGTGCAACCACAAGTTCATTTATAGGGTGGACCTGGCCAATTGATTAGCAATATTTTGAGTCGGTTCTGTTTTGGATGTTGAATTGGCGCAAGAGGGGGCCAGATCGAGGCGAAACCATAGTGAGCATAACCGAGTCAAAATAGAGCTTTGTAAAAGCCTTGTCACGTGCTCTAGACTGCTTACCTAAGGTAGTGAGCGGTGGCATAGATATATGCTGAACAAACTAGAGAATTCGTGTCTTGTGGGTCAAGCTGTACAACCTCTGCAAAGTGTAAAACTATTCGAATAGCCGTGTCCCCTGTTATAGACATGCCTGGTGATTTCACATGAGGGGTAGACTTTTATCAAAAATATTGGAATGGGTTGGTCGAATCTAAGTAGATGGTTGTAGTTGATAGTTGGGAAGTGAACAGAGTGTTCACTAGTTGTTTCAAAGAAAATCGATTATTTATGTATTAATCTGTTAAATTGCGCTTTACAATCTACTTACTGTATTTAATGTCAAATATTGCTTTCTGCAAAATAGCCATAAAGCTATCCTTGTCAAACCTTGCATGAATGTTACTTGCATACATTTCTCTGCGACTTGCTGAGTACATTCAAAGTAATCATGGCTTTATGCCCTCTGGTTGATCAGTCACTGAAGAAGAACTAGGAAGCATCGAGTTCTACGAAGAAGACTACTTTGAAGACTACGCGAATTAGGTCGCGTCCTCCACTCGATTGCCTATGGGCATATTGGGTGACCTCCTCCAGATGTTTGGTTTCCACTGCAAGCTATCTTTTGTTGTTAAGCCATGCGTGGCAAACGTTGTAAGACTTGACCATAAGATCTTTTTGCTAAATAATATTAATTTGTCTGCTTCATCTATAGTTTGGTTGTGTGGATATGATTACACCAATGTTGCAACTGTGTGAGCTAGCTACTAATCATGGGATTAGTTCAGAATACATAGATGGTCCTAAGGTTGCATACTCCCGACAGCTACCGCTGCCAGCCTATCTTCAGGGGCCAGAAGACTCAGATCCTGGACCGAGAGTCTTGGTCTATGGAGGTGTACCTCTACCAGAGGGAAGGCGAGTTCATCTCCCACACCTTCAGGACCGAGCACCCTAGGAGCCGCTATTCTGATGCAATTCAGGACGCAGGTCGTTTCGCCTCAGCTCGTCTGTGCCAGATGCACGAGGACGACCTACTGAGACCCTGTTTTGCTTCTACCCATCTCTTCAAGAAGGACTGTGCTACCTGGAGATCTTCGATATCAGAGACGATGACCCCCGCCTGACTCACCAGGTGCAGCTCACACATCCATGACAGCTTCCCTCACCGACGTCGTGGACGAGATTGGACAGCTCCGAATGCTCCTCACTTCCAGCTACGACCACTTGGACAGCCTTCGTGTCCAGCTAATCAGTTGTGATGCAGCCCGCTCTACTACGAAGCAGGAGAGGGATGCCGCCATTGCAGAGTTAGAGCGCACCACAGCAGCCGCTGTGATGTACGCCCCAGCTCCTGTTGTGCCCGCCCGTCATCCCCAACGACCCAACGCTAGCTCAACCGCTTCGACCCGGAGGACCCCGCACCAGGCTCATGGCACGCAACAGCGTGCGATGCCTCAGTCCGCCGCCCATCATCGACCTTGGAGAGTCCAGCCATGGATGCTGTCTCAGATGTTCCCGTTCTTGTTCCCGCTCGCCGAGCTTCAGTCAGAGCCACTCTCGATCCCGCTCCCTGGACAACTGCACCGCTTGTGGTGGTCAGCACCCTATGGAGGAGTAGTAGGCTAGTCTAGGTTAGCTAGCAGTGCTTGCTAGGCAGTCTTTTGGTTGCAATCACTTCTTTTTCTTTCTTTTGTAGACGTTGTATTTGTATCTTATGTCATGGCTTAGCATAGCCTATATGCTATGTTCTAGTAGTCCTGTAACACTTAACCCCTTAATGTAGTGCAGCCATTCTAGGCTTTGTATTGTACTTGTTTCGTTTCTCAGTTGGTTTAAAGTTCTTCTGTATGTGCTTTAGAGGGCTAGCGAACCCTCATATATGTATCCTCTTTACCTCTGTTGCTCGCTTCAGATGGCCCCCAAGAGAGTCACTGCCCCAAGGCGTGGTGCTTTTGCAGCAGGACAAGGAAGAGGTCGTGGCCATGGCGGTGGTCAAGATCTACCTCCCCCACCGCTAACAAACCCGACTATGGCGCAAGTTATGTTCCAGCAGACTCAAATTCTCCAAGCTTTGCTAGCGAAGTCAAGTTTGGCCGAGCAACGGCATAACTCAAGTTGGCAGACTTCCTCAGGACAAGACCTCTCACCTTCACCTCCGCCAATGAACCCCTGGAAGGCGAGGATTGGCTCAGAGATACTGAGAAGAAGCTTCGTCTTGCCTGATGCTCAGAAGAAGATAAAGTGGACTTTGCCACCCATCAGCTAAAAGGAACCACTGCTGCTTGGTGGGAGAACTACCTCGCTGCCAGAGGTGATGAAAGTCCAATAGCCAATGAGGAGTCAGAAGAAGAAGAAGAAGAAGAAGAAGAAGAAGAAGAAGTAACAGCACCTGAGACTGAGGATCAACAATTACTCTCTTTAATAAAACATGATTTGGTTAAAATGCTAAGTGATAGGAATTTATTTAAATTGTGATTGAAAATATTGCTTTTAGCAAATAAAAGAACCCGAGCCATCCTTGTTAAGCCTTGTATGTATATTATTATATTTTTGTGTGTGTTGGCTCGTAAGCACCAAAGTTGTGCTCACTCTCGCTCTCCCCCAAAACCCTCAGAACCCGCGGATCAAGGACATTATGCTTACTACGAGGATACAGATGTCAATGTACAGGGCAATGATGAAGAGTAGTTTAATTCTATTAGTCTAGGTCTCGCCTCAGTCTAGCTGGCTACGTCGGTGCTTGCATACATCCAATATTATCCGTCATTGGGTAATATCGGACGTACACGGGATACCCCAGTCACTTGCCGATGGAGAGATGTGCTCTCACCCCTTTTGCTTTCGCTGTCGTTTCTAGTACTTTTGTGTTGTAATCAATTTGGTTTGTTCGGCCCTTATTGTAAAACCTGACCCGACGCGGTCTATGTGACTCTGATGTTTGTATATTAATGTATGGTTTGATTTACGTCATGTCTGAAATGATTCAGTGATATATTCTGTGAGCGCTATCTACTGATCCAATGAATAACACAGTGCTTTCACATAGGATTTGGATTTGCGAAATCCGGGTTCGACAAACGTGAACATTAAATCTTTGGTCAACCCGTTGCTACTAGGGGTGAAAATGGCTCGGATAGTTTCCGACCGATCCGAATCATTTTCGAATACGGATGCTATCAGCTCAGATATTTATCGGATAATGTCGGATCGGAAACGAATAGAGAATATTTTTGTCAAAAACAAATATGGATTCGGTAGCGCACTTTCCATCGAATACGAATACGGCTTCGGATATCCAAACAAACATAGGTCCGAATATCCGGAGATACTGTTTGAGGCTGCATGTGCATTGTCTTCCGACAACCATAACTTTCTCGTTCGAAATCCAAAATAGGCAAATGAGTGGACTAAATTGTAGCTCTCGATGAGATCTACAACTTTGTGTTTGTGAATATTTTTATTTGAGTCCATTATTGGCCCAAAAATATGTCCAAATATCTTAATAGTATTTTCAACACCCCGATATTTCTCCGGATTTTGACTAAACATGACTCCTTTCATCATTCTTCTTTGTTGTGAGTCCCAAAACACAATCATTATGCACATAAATAAGTAAATATTAATAAAATATGATTATGCAGTGTTTATGAGGTAGGCAATACATATCGAGTAAGCAAAAGTGGTAAAAGCATATAAGGTAGAGCATATTGAGTTATTATACATTAAAAACATGTTTGGGAGTGAATGTAAACATGTACATAGACATCTTTGTTTCAGTTGCTGCAATGTGAACAATTTAAGGGGTTTTCTTGTTCCGAGAAATATTTGTGATCGTATTCATTTCGATCCATATTCGCTCCGTATTTGTATTTTAATATTATTCGTATTGATATCCGTCTAAGGTATTCGTATTCGCATATAGAAAAAAAATGAAAACTAATACGACAAGTTGCTACAAGAATGAATGAATGAATCGATCAATCAATCAATGGATTCAACACGGTTCTGCTGCAGCCTGCGGCTACCCTTGGCCTCCTCTCGACAGCCACTGCGAGCTGCTCGTTTCTATCCAAATTCCACACGTTTCTCTCACGAGTCGCTAGTGCTCCATTCGTTTAACAACTCTTTAATCTGGCCTGGTCATACGGCAGCAAAGCCGACGCGTTCTTTCGCTGCAACAGGCGTGACACATGTTTACTTCATCAGGGGAGAAATGCCTCACGTACCAACGACACATAGTAGCTCAACAAAAGTCCAAATCGAATTGATAAAGGGTAATGATACGGCGTGCATCCGATGCAACCCAAAAAAAACGGACGACTACTACATTCAGCTATCCTGCACTCCTCTGTCACATCTCTACCACTTGTTAGGCATTATCCTATTGAGCCTTTTCACATCTCTCTCTCTTTCCGTGCTTTTTTTTCAACCGGAGTCATCCGACCATTCCTCACTCTCCATCCATGGGTCTCTCTCCACTGCTACAGCCAAGCCACCGCCATCGAGCTCTCTGACAAGCTATAGCTAAACGTCTCTCTCTGCCACGTACAAGCACGCCAGCTCCCCCCCCCCTGTCTCTACGCACGGCCGAGCTCCGTTGTCGTTGGGGAGCAGCCGCTGCCGCCATAGCCTCCCCGAGAGTGTTGGAGCGAACCGAATCCCACCACCGGATGTGGCCTCCACGAGCACCATCGAGGCCAACAGAGATCCGCCGGCGTCAACTGGGTGTGGTTTTGCTGTCCACACTCCACCACTACCGGAGGCTACCTGTACCAGCATCGCCCTTCATCCAAGGGCCAACAACGATGACGGTGACAAGTCCGTCGTGGTGGTGACAAGACGGTGGTGTAGTCGATTTCCATCTCCTCATCTATGCTTATGTGAGTTGTTGCAATAGTTAAATCAAATGGTTCCAAACGTTTCTTGCATGTTGCAGACTTGTGTGCTTCTGTAAAATGGTTGTTGTAACCAATTACTATTTTGTTGCAACTATCTTTTCGTTTGTTGCAACAACAATATTTTTTGTTGCATCAGTTGTGTCGATTTGTTGCACAAGAAGTTTTATTTTGTTCCAATATTTATTTTGTTGATTTTGCATGAGAGTTCTTATGTGTCGCATCCTGTTTTTGTTGCAGTTGGTTGTTAGTTTGATGTACCATTTTTTTGTTTGTGATTGTTGTTACAATCTTGGGGAATTTTGTTGTGTGTTTATCGAATTGATGTTGCGCCTCATTTTAACTTTGTTGACAGCGTCTCATGGAGCACTGTCCGGTTCCTCCTCCTCCATCACTCCCTCCTCCGGCAGGCTGAAGCTAGCTCTGACGAGCCAACGACGGCCGGAGATCGTCCTCGCCCTCCTTGCGCCTCCTCCATGAAGCAGGCTACGACTACATGCATCACAAGCCCTGCCACTAGCATCCCGAACTCCAACGCCAGCCGTTGGTCCGAAGTTGCCATCGCTCGTGCCCGAGGGAGGCTGTCCACCGCGGCCTCCTCCTTCGAAAAGCTGGAGCTCCGGCGAGCCCACGGGTCACGGCGACTAGAGATCTCCACCAAATACTAGCTCTTTGTTGAGCCAAGTCGAAACGGCCGAGAATCCACCCAGATAAGATCTACGTCCGGATGCGTACAGGATACGGATAGCAGGATAGACACCATGCATGGTCACAAACGGCAGTCTCGTAACGTCAACATGTACACATGGATGGATGAACCGTTGATGATTCATGAATGGATATGCATGCACGCGTAATGCGTGCGCTCCGTTACACGACGCGCAAAAACTCTGTGGAGAAAGCAACCGCGAGTCGACGCGAGGCAAGAAGAGGATGCCAAGTGCGGATCGTGTAAACGGGCGGACACGTGCACGCTGCCTCCACTCGTCCTCCCGTAGTAACGGCACGGGTGGGAACCGGTCAGTTTCATGATCGCGTTCACACGTGCCCCCTATTTATACACCACCCCTCATGCAACGTAATGTTCACTTCAAATGGTAGATTAACTTATTTCCTACCTGACCGGTGATCGCCGTCTCCCGAAAGGAAATTTAGTTACACATCTTAATAAAGAATACGAGAAGGTCTCCAATTTTGTAATGGAGAAGCCTAGGGATCAGGAAGGGCAGCAGCGGCAGCGGCTGGTGGTGCACAGCCAGGTGAGGAGGATCAAGCAGGAGGAGGACGAGAAGGTCAAGGTGCACGAGACGTACCAGCACCAGCTGTCGGAGATGCGGCTGGTCCTCCGGGACCTGGCCAGGCAGCGGTCGCGGTCGCCGCTGGGACGGGTCGGCCGGCCAGCGATCTCCATAGGCGGCGACTCCTAGGGCTCCTCCCACCTCCCGGAGCGGAGAAAGACGATCGTCTCCTCCTCTTCTCTCGTCGTGTATTAGGACAGGGCTGATCTTTGTTAGGATTTTCTTTGGTTGTCTTGTCTACAAGAGTGGGGCTTTTGCGAGACGAGGCGAGAATTTTCAGCTGCTATGATGTTCTGTTTTCATCTTGATGATTCTGTAAATAGTTCTTTGTGGGTTGCCAGTCTCCCATCTCATCAGTTCTAAGGGGGCAGTTATTTTGGATGGTGCTACATTTTTTTTACAATCTTTCGTGCTCAATCGACGGGAAGATATTGATGTTAAGCTGCGCAAAGAGAGATTCTGACTATAGCATTAGAATTATATTTCTGTATGATCAGCTGTAGAGAAATTCTTTTGCCTGAAGAAGTCATCTCCTAACTGAAACTGCCAGACAGATGCGGTTCAGTTAGGAGACGGCTTCTTTTCCCTGAAGAACCGGTTAATCAGAAAGAAACGGGATTTCACAACCAAGAGACTTGATTGTTACATTTCTTCTACATTCTTTACGCAGAGACAGCCTGCAACAATTATTCTCGTATAATTTAATCAATCTCTCTCTCTCTCTCTCTCTCTCTCTCTCTCTCTCTCAATCTGATGTTAACTTTACATAAGTGTGCGCTTTTCCATGTTCGACTTTGGTTGCTGAACAATAGGGCAATGGCGAGGGATCAAAATTTGGGGGCTTTATTGTTATCAACAGTAATCAGTACAAAACGATAATTGAATGTCCGACAAAGCGATTCCAAAAGTGAATATCCTACACGGCCGATTTCTCTGTAGATAGTATCTTGATTCTCCTACTAAGATTCTGCATCACGTCCACGATCGCCAGCTTCTTCTGTAATCTAAACTGCACGGCCAGTTCAGTAGTGAGAGGTGGTTCTCCTTTAGTATAGCCTCGTCCTCAATTATCTTGGTGTGGAAGTGCCGGAGAGCGATGGCGCAAAGTGCAAGTACAGTTCGGAGTGCTGATGCTTCAACTACAGGGCCTAAGGAGATTTCTCGTTAAGTGACATCAAAGTTTTCAGGTCATGCTTATGCACAGCCTCTGGGTCAGCTGAAAGAAGAACCCGCAAAGCACCTAACAAGCGCCCATCAACTATGTCCGGACCTCCTAAGCTTACATGCAACGAAACCCAAGTCACACAAACGACAACACATAGTCTACATTACCACAATGCAATGAGCATGCCCCATAATTACTAAAAATAAAGCTTAACAGTTTCAGATTGGTACATGAATATTGCATGGAGTAGACTTGCATTTACGACAGATAAACAAGAGCAGACTAAGAATGTGGGCAGAACCTTCACAATAGCACCCTCTCCATGTAGATTTAGCTTTGACAAAATATCCTATTGCCACTTGGCTGGTGCTGAAAAGTTGGTAGAAGAAACTCCTGCTGCCATGCTAGCAGCGTCAAGGAGGGTTCCATCATAGCTCAGTTCCACTTGGTCATACAGATTCGATGTTATTACAAATCCATAATCAAGAAGAAAGAAATCATTGGGGTAGCAACCATAGTTCAGTGTTACTGCAGCATTTTGTTCAATCTTTGTCTCAGCAACAACCTGTGTATTGGCGGCGGCGGCGGCCGAGCGCGGGCAAGATGTCGCTGGCGGCGTCGTGGCGCATGGCGCACGACAACGCTGCTTCGGTCGGCTTGGTGGCGCCACGCCGTAAGTGCCCAGCGGCCGCATCGCCTCCATGCTCGGCGCTCGAGGGTCACAGCTTCACTACATGTTCAATGAATCCGCTATTGGGGGCCCTAGGGTTTAACCCTAGTGCCCGTGACAGAAGCGGCCGAGCGCGGGCGCATGCGGTCGGGCGGCGGCGCAATGCGTCGCGGCTTCAGGCGGCGCGCTGGGCACACGGCGATGTTGTGTCCTTCGGTGCGGCGACACACGGCAAAGGCGACGGTTCGACACGCAGCGAGCACATGGGTGGCGGCGCAGCTTCGAGCCGATGCGGTGGTGCACGGTCTCAAGCAGCGCACGACGGCAAGCAGGCGCGGCTTCGGGTCGGCTTGGTGGCGCTCACACTGGTGTGCAGCCCAGCGGCCGTACCGGCCTCCATGGTCGGCGCTCGAGGGTCACAGCATCACCACATGTTCACACGTATGGATTCACCAGATCCATAAAACATATAGGTTCTAGAGCCCGATGGCAGCTCCAGACGGCGAGCGGCCATTGGTTTGGCCGAGAGGCTCTTCGGCGTTGAGGTCGGTGAGATCCGTGGTGTGGTATCTCTGCTGTTTCTGGATCTGTGCATGATGGCGCTGGATCTGGAAGGCGAGAGGCTAGCCCAGGTGGGATCTAGTGGCGATGCGGTGCGTAGCCCACGGTGACCGTCGGCCTCCCTTCCGAGGAGGTTGTGTGTGGTCGTGGCTTCGCGGATGTGCTAGGCTGTGGTTCATGGCTGCATTGAACAGTGGTGGCGATCTAACCTTCACTGGTTGGATCTAGCGATGAGGAAGTATTGTGGTGTTGTCTTGGAGCACCGGTACCTGCTCTCCTGGGTGAAAACCCTTGATATGGCCTTCAGTTATTGGATCCGGCAACGACAACGTACTGAGCATTGATCTAGCCTTCACTGGTTGGGTTAGACGACGAGTGTCGTGTCCTTCTTGAAGGCGTTGTCTTGAAGCACCCAGATTCGCTCATCGAGGTAAATAATCTAGCCCTCGATGGTTGGATCCGGCGACGATGACGTACTGAGCATTGATCTGGCCTTCACTGGTTGGGTCAGTCGACGAGCATCGTGTCCTTCTCGATAGCGTTGTCTTGGAGCACCGGGCTCACCGGGGTGAAAACCCTTAATCTGACCTTCAGTGGTCGGATCCGGTGACGACGACATATTGAGCTTTGATCTGGCCTTCACTAGTTGGATCAGAGAACGAGTGTCGTGCCCTTCTTGAAGGCGTTGTCTTGGAGCACCGGTATTTGCTCACCGGGGTGAAAACCCTTGATCTGGCCTTCAGTGGTTGGATCTGGCGACGACGACGCATCAACATTGATCCGCTTTCACCGTTGGGTCGACGATGAGCGCCGTGTTCTTCTTGAAGGCGCTGCCTTGGAGCACCGGTGTTCGCTCACCGGTGAAACCCTAGATCGACCTTCATTGGTTGGATCCGTGATGTTTTCGTGATCCTCCTTGAGGCGTCGCTTTGGTGACGTGACCTCAAGCACCCTATTGCACACCATCGTTCGTGTCGTTCGCTGCCGGTGTTCACCGCGATAAGGATGTGTTGGATGAAGGAGAAGTTAGTCAACGGCGTGGGTCGTTCTTCGATGCTGGCCATAGCATGATAATTTATTTGTCATTTAGTTCTCGGTCTGCCTTTTGTAAGCCGATTTGTTTGTTTGTAATAATTTATGGTTGTGTGCATCGTATGATGCAGAGGCCAGGAGGCTTGCCCTTCCATTATCTAAAAAAATAGCACAATGCAAACATAATTAGATAGATTTAATTTGCATCTTCAAACAAAGAAATCATGGACTAAAAACAATATGTATCCAGCGAACAAAGTTGATTAAAGGCACTTATTCGTGCCACTTCTGTGCAAAGTATGTTACTAACCAAGATCATTACTGAACAAACATAATTACTTGTTTTAGGAGATCTAAAATTTTAGGAGTGTAGTAATGGAAACTCAAGAGTGCAAGAACATCACATGACACATTTCCTTCTTGGACAGTCCTAGCATTCGGGTTAAAATTATGGTTACACATATCGACGAGAGGCAACAACATTGGGATTTCACCGTGCAAACGGAATGCTCGAGAAGATGCAAACGGAATCCAAGGGAAGATGAATTTACATCTTGTCCACGAGAAGGATGCTCTTCCTGTTAGCCTCATCGGTGTCTACGCATATGAAAAACACTTAGAAAAATACACTCGGCTGAAGAAGAAAGAACTTGCAAGACGATTTGGTGCTACCAAACTTCCACACAAAGATTATCTCATATATTCTTCTCCTCTTATACTGAACAAAAAGACTCACTAATTTACATGCAACTAATAGCTCTAATGCGTTACTAGTAACTCCACGCACAAAAAGTGCCCACTAGTGCCATCCTATGACTAGCACATAACTCAGCCATAACCAAAGCACTCAATGCTCACGGCACTAATGCAAAACAAGTAACTGAAGCAACGAACTAATGCACATGACTGCCATGCAAACAAACCAATTAAGTCAAGATTATAGCTAACAATTTCCTCCTAATCTTGACATGCCGACTCACCGTTGCGGATCGCCCGCAACCTCTTGCCACGCGCAGAAAACTAACTCACGCCATGCATTATCTCCACTAGACGGATGCATGCAGCTACTTTGAAGGAGGACCAACTCATCTCACGTGCATACCTTCTCAACTAACTTGAACTCATCTAGAGCTAGTCTCACGCTCAGCAACGTGTACATGCTCACGTCCTCTCAGTTACATGCACTAACCACTAACACATGACTGATCTAATAACACATGCATGTGCACACAACTGCTGGCTTCACTTGACTGCCTATCTGCTCACTTCGCTGTCGATCCGTCCACTACACCATGGTGCCACACATGCAACTCTCTTGGACTTAGCCCACTACTATGACTCTATATGGCAACAGCAACAAAACCATGCAACATAAATAAACATGATGAACACATAGACAACAAGATTAGTTCCAACTGAGCTTCAGAGTAGCGCTGGTTCGTCATCCACGTCCGCCACAACGAAAAATGCCTTATCCTTCACCACTTTCTTCGGTTTAGGACATTCCCAAGAGTAGTGCCCGTAGCTCTGGCAGTTATAGCACCAAACTTTTGCTTTGTCGTAGGTGCTCTTCTTGCCGGAGCCAGAGCCACCTTCCTTGTTCTTGGCCCTAGACTCCCATTGGGCGTGGGTGAGCAGCAGGTGCTCACCTTCCCCCTCACCAACCATGTGGCACTCCGCGAACGCCTTTAGCCGCCCAAACATTTCTTCGACTGACATCACATCCAAGTCATCGAGGTTCTCAAGGGTGCAAATGATCGGCAGAAACTTCGGTGTCAAGACCCGAAGCACCTGATCCACCACACAAGAGTCTTCAACCCTCTCTCCCAGTGCTCGCATCTTGCTGGGAGCGAGGGTGACCCTCATGGTAAATGCATCGATTAACTCACCTTCGCGCATATGAAGATTGTCAAATTCTTTCTTAGCGGTTTGGAGCTTGGCCCTCGCCACGCGGTCAACTCCGACGTACATGGACTTGAGAGTCGCCCATGCCTCCTTCGCCGTTCTTGCCGCTGAGAGCAAGAAGGGTCTCCTCGCCACACCATGATAGATGACCGCAAGTGCCTTCTTGTCTTGGTACCTCTCGATGCCGTCTTCTTCAACGGCATCCCACACTCCTTGTGCCTCCATGTACACTTGCATCTTCATAGACTATGCAGCATAGTTGCTACTAGTCAACAACGGGTACTAGAGCGTGACGCTCTCCTCCTTCCCGACTGGCACCAACGGCCTACCACGAGCCACTTGCTCGCTGCCGCTAGCCACATGCATGCCGCCGCTGGCCACCTCCTCTAGGCCACCGGCAATATGCCTCGACGTCAACAGAGACAACGACATCGCCATCACAACACCGGCTCTAATACCAATTGTTAGCCTCATTGGTGTCTATGCACGTGAAAAACACTTGGACACAAAAAAACACTCGGCTGGAAGAAGAAAGAACTTGCAAGACAATTTGGTGCTGCCAAACTTCCGCACAGCATTTTCTCATATATTCTTCTCCTCTTATACTGAACAAAAAGACTCACTAATTTACATGCAACTAATAGCTCTAATGTGTTACTAGTAATTCCACACCTAGAAAGTGCCCACTAGTGCCATCCTGTGACTAGCACATAACTCAGCCATAACTGAAGCACTCAATGCTCACGGCACTAATGCAAAACAAGTAACTGAAGCAACAAACTAATGCACATGACTGCCATGCAAACAAACCAATTAAGTCAAGATTATAGCTAACACTTCCAAGGTCACGGTACCAAGATTATGTTTTACCTCTTTCTCAAACTCAAGAGGGAAGCGACATCTTTTATTGACCTGAAATAGCATCTATCAGAAAAGAGGGAAAAAGAAATAATTATTAACTAGCTAAGGGCTTAACTATATTTTTAACAACCTGGTGGAGGAGAGGAGCATGCTGCAAGCTCTTTATGTCTTCCCCTGGAAAGAAGATCGGTACTGTAAAAGTCTTTCGCAGATTGGCAATATAAGTCCACCAAAACGAATCAGGTTTTGCCCTTTCTTGAAGCAACCTCAAGCCCAACCTCGTAGACTCATAGCCCATAGTTCCTCTGTCACCCACAGGATTGAATTTACTCCTCATTAGAGGGCAGTTAGACTAATTTTACAAAATGGTCATCACATCATACACTAAAAATGGTATTATTATAACTTGAATAAATAATATGTCAAGCATGTGCCAATTCAATCACAAGACAACATTAGCTATACAGATATATAGAATAGATTATCAAAGTGAACAGTTGGAAAACAAGACTCCAAGCTTGCTCAACTCACCAAAGGAAACACAGAGGGCTCTGAAGACAAAAAATACCTATAGCATTGAATAGTCACTCTACTTCGAAATTTTCACATTAAAAGACCTATAGAAGTTATGGTTGGTTTTCTCAAGTGCAATCTCTAAAATTGACATCCCGAAGTGATTTCAACCACAACCAAAATACCAAACAAGGACTAATCTTCTATAGTAAACTGGAGACTAAGCTCCACCATCTTTGAGCCTATGTCGTTCGTTTAACATAGCACTCCTACCACAATGTTATAAGCATGAGTTTTCACTTTGTGATCTAACAATTGGCAGCTTCCAAGACCAAACACTAACATAAGCTATCAGCAACAAGAAACAGCATTCAGCGTTTGATGCTCTGACAGTCAGACAATGTGTTTTGCCGCAATATTCCTTGCGTGGTTTTCATTTCCTCTTATACAAAATGAGTACAAGGTATGTGCTACAATCATAACAACACACGAGCTATAATTACGCTAACAGCTAACACTTGCCTGCTACAACCAGATCAACACAATCGCTACAAGTACGCTAATCAGCTAGCGCTTGCCTGCTTCCCAGATGGCTACAGTACCGGTACAATGTCATAATCATAATTGATTGATTCTTTCCTATTTTACATTCCTCCTCAATCTCATCCTATGGACCTCGGGTTGAGATTGTATCGTAGTCGATCCAACATCTATTTGGTTGCTGGCTTTGTGGATGCATCTGCTGCTAGATCAGCCGAAGAGACAAAATGCACCTCTAATGCACCGAGCGCTACCTTCTCCCTGACAAAATAAAAATCAACCTCTATGTGTTTTGTCTGTGCATGAAACACAGGGTTTGCGGTCAGATAGGTTGCGCCTAGATTATCACACCATAAGACTGGCGCTCTTGGTTGTGGTACGTTCAGTTTTTTGAGTAAAGACTGTACCCAGGTTACCTCAACAATGCCATTTGCTAACGTCTTGTACTCAGCTTCCATGCTTGAGCGAGACACGGTGGGTTGCTTTTGAGCACTCCATGAAATTATATTAGAGCCGAAAAATACAACAAAGCCCCCAGTGGAGCGACGATCATCGACACAGCCTGCCCAATCAGCATCAGTGAACACGCTAAGAAGAGTGGATGGAGATCGTCGTATACTCAATCCAGTAGAGACAGATCCCTTGACATATTGTAGAATTCTTTTGACGGCCTCCCAATGCACCTCAGTAGGCTTTAACAAGTATTGGAAAACTTTGTTCACGACAAAGGAGATATCCGGCCTCATTAGAGTAAGATACTGCAATCCGCCCACCATGCTGCGATATTTGAACGCATCATCCTCACTAAGTGGACGCCCAAGCTCACTAGACAATTTATCTTGTACAGACATTGGAGTAGAAGCGACTTTGCAGTTTTCCATATGCGCACAATGAAGAAGATCCATGGCATATTTCTTCTGTGTCAAACTCATTCCCCCTGAATGCACATTAGCTTCTATTCCAAGGAAATAACTCAGCCGACCAAGGTCTTTGATGGGAAAGGCAGCAGCAAGTTGACGGAGCAGATTTTCGGTTGCCATGTAGCAAGAACTAATAATAACAATATCATCAACATAGACAAGCATGTAGATGGTGACACCATTGTGGCAGAAGATGAACAAAGATGTATTGGCTTTGGAGGGCACAAAACCAAATTGCTAAAGCTTGACACTGAGACGTGAATACCATGCGCGAGGCGACTGTTCAGGCCAAGTAACAACTTCTGAAGCTTGCAGACATACGTTTGATGGTGGGAATCTTCAAATCCTGGTGGCTGATGCATATAAACATCTTCATTAAGAACACCATGCAAGAAAGTATTATTGACATCAACTTGACGCAAATGCCATCCCTTGGAGACAGCCATGGACAACACCAGATAGACTGTAGCCGATTTAACAACCGAGCTAAAAGTGTCAAGATAGTCGATGCCATAGTGCTGAGTAAACCCGCGCACCGCAAGCTCGGCTTTATACTTGTCGATAGATCCATCCGGATGATGTTTCAATTTGAAGACCCATTTGCACCCAATGATATTTTGTCCAGGCGGCCGAGGAACAAGCCACCACGTATGGTTCTACTGAAGGGTAACGAACTCAGAGTCCATGGAACCACACCAGTGAATATCAGACATGGCCACCTTATGCGAGGTCGGCTCAGCGAAGAAAGCACGCTAGTGCAGCGAGTCCCACACAGTTCCATTAGTAAACTGCCTGGGCTGAATAATGTTATTCTTACGTCGAGTATTCATCGGATGACAACTAGTGGAGGATGAGGGCACTGGATCCTAGACGGCATCAGGCACTCTAGGGGCGGCACCCACAGGCAACACTCCAGATGAGCGTGGTGTCTCATCGTCGATAGGTGCAGGAGCCTGGAGGGCATCATGCCCGGCATGTGTAGCACCAGCAGGCTCATGAAGCCCCATGGACACACCAGAAGAGTCCCCGAGAGCCACATTGACACCAGGACGTGGCATATCAGGCGTAGGTGGCATACCACCATGAGGAAGAACAGCTAAGACAGGAGATGGTGTGGTCGAGCTGCTGGTAAAAATTCCTGCATCACCAATGTTAGTTCCCAACATAGGCAGATTGTAATTTCGCATATGATCATTCTGAATAACTGGCTCAGAAATAGGAAAAATATGAAATAGGAGCAGTGGTAGATGGAGCGCTGGATAGCTGAGCGGCAATGGCGTAAGAAAATAAAGATTCATCAAAAAACAACATCTCAAGAAATATAGATATGACCAGTGGAGTGATCAAGGCACTTGTACCCTTTATGCATACTACTATATCCCAAGAACACACATTGTTTGGAACGAAATTCAAGTTTACGAGTATTATAGGGGCACAAGTTCGACCAACAAGCACAGCCAAATGTGCAGAGAAAGGAGTAGTCAGGAGATATTTTTAGAAGGCGAGCAAGAGGACTAGAGTTGTTAATGACCCGGCTAGGCATCCAGTTAATCAGGTAGCAAGCTGTGAGAAACGCTTCATCCCAAAAATGAACAGGGAGTGATGCCTGGGCAAGAAGAGTGAGACCGGTCTCAACAATATGCCGATGCTTCCTCTCTACCACACCATTCTGCTGAGACGTGTGTGGACAAGACACGCGATGAGAAATACCAATGTTCATAAAATAGCGGTGGAGTTTATGATACTCCCCACCTAGTCCGACTGCACAGCATGGATCTTGGTGTTCAACAAATGCTCCACATGGTTTTGAAAATTATGAAAGGCTGGTGCAACCTCAGACTTATGTTTAAGCAAATAGATCCAACTAAAACGACTGAAATCATCAAGCAAACTCACATAATACTTAAATCCTCCCACTGAGGCAAGAGCGGTCCCCAAACATAAGAGTGGACTAGCTCGAGAGGAGAAGCGTTACACAAGAATAATGGCTATATGGTAGTTTATGAATCTTTGCTTGCTGACAAGCATCACAGTATATACGACTCTTTGTGCAGAGAACAAACCAATTTATTTGACCAAAGAATAGACTCGACAGCGGACTTTGAAGGATGACTGGGCCATTGATGCCATTGTTCTGGAGGAACCGTGACATTGGCGAAAACTTGCCGATCGAAACCAAAGGAGATGACGATTTAACGACTTATTGGTATCGGGTAGAGTCCTCCTTACTTTTGCCATGAAGAAGAACTTTCCTTGTGGCCTTGTCCTTGACAAAGAAAGAATCGGGAGATGAAACTCCATGAAAACATTGTTGTCGGAAACTAATATATGAACAGACAGGAAATGTTTGTTAATTTGTGAGACATGCAGAACATTACTTAGAGTAAGAGAAGTATTTGAGCCAGGTAAAATGGAATGACCAATATGTGAAATTTTCAGACCTGTACCATTGGCAACCCGAACTTGATCTCGCCGCCAGTAAGCGCTTATGCACCGTTAGCTTGTCTATATCACTTGTGAGGTGATCCGTCACTCCAGATTCGCATACCAATTTGTGTCGACGTTGTATGACCCGAAAGTGGCTGTGTTTCCAGAGCGGTGATCTTCTGGCTGGTAAGCATGATTGAAGCACTGGCGACATCGCAACGCATCATGCCCATGCTTGCCACATACCTAACATGTGGACTTGCTGCTCGCCGCCACCTCGGCCGTGGCCTTGAGAATGGTTGTGGCCGCAACCACGGTTGTGCCGTCCGCGATCGCCACCACGGTTGTTGTTGTTGTCGCCATGGTGTCGCGTCGCATTGTTGGCAGACGAAGATCTCCTATGAAGCATTGTTCTGGTCAAGCCTGATCCCGTAGCTTAGGAGATAAGCATAGAAATCATTAAGGCTCACCGAATCATTATGCGTTGTAACTGAGGTGACCAGGGAGTCATAATCCGACCCTAGTCCTGCGAGGATGTAGCCGATCACCTCATCATTAGGAAGAGGTTTGCCGATTGAATCCATGGTGTCGGCATGCCCCTTCATCTTGTGGAAGAACTCGAACACTGACATGTCCTTCTTCTTCATGTATGATAATTGATACCGAACCTACATCATCCTCGCCCTATTCTGGGATGAGAACATGGCCACCAATGCATCCCACACGTCGGCAGAGGTGGTGAGACGAGCAACTTGGCTGAGGATGTCCTCGGTCATCGATGAGAGCAGGCGCCAAGACAATCTTGTCCTCGCCAAACCATCAAGATAAGGTGGTTTGGTACCGACACGCACAGACCGGTTCCTTCTGTCACCATCTCGGACGGCGCAATAACACTGCCATCAACGTACCCGTAGAGATTCTGAGCCTTCCAGAGAAGAAAATTCTCACGGGACAGCTTGACGCTGATGAGATTGCTTAGGGATGGCATGGAGATGCTGGCGCCTGGTGCCGTGATCAGGGCACTAGCGTTGTCGGTTTCGCTGATTGCAGAGGAGGTCATGGCCTAATGCTTGGATCAGGCTCTGATACCAAGTCAGACAACGTGTTTTGCCGCAATAATCCTTGCATGGTTTTCATTTTCTCTTATACAACAATGACCCAAGACCTCCACCACCTCCTCGCTCTCCTCACGCACACCTTCTTCCTCCCTTCCTTCTCCCTCCACCACCATGGTCGCCCCTATTGATCTAGTTGCCATGGTCGCTCCTCGCCTCGCCTACTAGAGTAGCCACCGCAGCCACAGTGTGGCTATTCTAAGGATGACGTTGTCGCCAACGTGACCAGATCCGTGAGGGCTACCGCCATCGGCTAAGGTTGCCGGTCTCACGAAATATACAAAGGAAAAATCCAACCACAAATAAGTCACGATTTACATCTCGATATGGAAGTGTGTGTTTTTAGGATCGATATGAAACTCAAGACAAAATAGCAACTAAAATGCGTGGTTTTTAAATCTTGGACATCATGCACTCAAGTTAAGAATTCATTCATTCACAGAAATTTCAAAGCTTCTCACAGAAAATTTTGAAACGTGTTTGTAGCAGAGATGGAGTGACGGACACAAAGACAACCTTACCATACATCAACAAGAACAAACACATCCCAAATTTGTGCCCACGAAAACGAAGAACACCAGAAGCATCCACCAATCCGAGCCCACCCCAAACCCACAATCTTTCGAGCCCTATAAGTAAAAGTAGGACTTAAACCTAGGGGTGCAAGTGGGCATGGGCTGCCCGCAAGCCCACTTAGCCCATCCCAAAAAATGCTGCTTAACACCCACGCTGCCTTGTAAAATTAAGTGGTGAAATTATGGACGCCGCTCAGGTCCGCTGCACTCGCTTAGCATCGCATGGTCCGCCACCCTCCATGCCTTGTGGCCACGATGGTGCCTCGTGGCCTCAAGCCGATCTGTCTGCAAGGGCACACAGGCGGCGGATCCAACCGGCGTGGCGGAGAGGGCGCACGGACGGCAGATCTGAGGGAGCCGCAGCAGGCGCACGTGATGGTAGATTCAGAGGGCACCACGGCAGGTGCACAGAAGGCGGATCCGTAGAGTCAGCCGTGCCGATGGTATGGCGGAGGTGGGGCTCTTCGCAGCGACGAGGAGAGTCATCGGCGGTTACGGCGATGAGCAACGACATCTCATGGCGACAATGAGGTCCGCGACCACGAGGAGCCACCACTATCCAAGAAGTTTGCATCCTCCCTTCCTCTTGCGCTTCTTGATTCATCATTTGCTAGTTTTTGTTGCATGTGCAATTCGATTTGTTGTTGCGTGCTTGCTCGCCGCAGATCCTAGAGAGGATGTTCACCGTCGGCTACTCTACGGAGTTTACAAATTCGGTCTCCGGGCCATGACATTGGTGAGGTCACTAGGATAAACTTGTTGATGTCTCCGCTGGGGCATTGGCGAGAGCTGCAGAAGATTGAAACAAGGGATGAGGTCTCCATCCCCATCGACACCATGTTGTATCAGATATTTTCCATCACCGACGAGGTCTCCGCCCTCGTGAGGACTTCATCCGTGAGATTTACTTCCATGTTCTTTTTATCGCAGTAATTTCTAATGCTATAACATAAATATGTAGTTATTCTAATGCTGTTAGAATGATGAAATAGTGATTTCACTTCAAATAATGATGTTGCATTAATTTGTCTATATCAAGTTGAAAGTAGTTTTTTTTTCATGATATAGGCTCTAAAGGTAAACCACGCAAGTTGACATCTCGTTATATGGAAGGAGGCCGAGCCAATATATCGTGATGGAAAACTTGTAGAAGGAAGGTGCACACATTGCCACCAAACCTTTCCAAAGATCTCGACTCTGAACTAGCCAAATTGGTAGACATTTGAAAGTGTGTGAAATGAGAATTAAAATGCATGATATGGTAGATAAAATGCGTTTTTAGCAACTTCACCAAGGAGTTGTCTTGAAAGATTGGAAATTTGATCCCGATGTCTCACGAGAGAACTTGTGCGTAATGGTTGTCCTCCATGAGCTGCCCTTTTCTTTAGTGGAGTATGATGGTTTTAGATCCTTTGTGGCTAGTTTAAACCCCCTGCTCAAAATGGTTTCTAGAACAACCGCTCAAGCCGATCAGATTGCATCTTATAAGGAGCATAGGTTGGTTTTGTGAGATTTTTTGAAGAACTGAAATACTAGAGTATCATTGACCGCGACATGTGGACCTCAAACCGTAATCTAGGATACTTATGCATTACATGTCATTTTATTGACAATGAATGGAATGTTCAAAAAAGAATCATAAGATTTTGTCTTATGGAGACTCCACATGATGCATTGAACATGTATAATGTAATATTGAAGAGCATTCAGGATTGGCACATTGAGGATAAAATCTTCAGCTTTACATTAGACAATGCATCGGTTAACACTACAATGATCAACTTCTTAAAAGAAAATTTACTAGAGAAGTGTCTTCTGCATTGCCAAGGTAAATTGTTTCATATTTGTTGTGCTTCTCATGTCTTCAATATTATCGTCCAAGATGGTTTAAAGGCAATGGTAACTATGGTTGATAACATTAGAAATAATGTCAAGTATGTCAAGAGTTCGCAATCAAGGAAAGAGAAGTTTGAAGAGATCATTGCACAGGTGGGAGTATTTGAGAAGCACCCTTCACTTGATGTAGCCACAAGATGGAATTCAACTTTTCTTATGCTTAAGTCATTGCTTTTCAAAGCAAAGATTTCACGCCCTAGGAAAGCAAGACTCAAATTACAAATATATTCCCACATCTTTAGAATGGAAAAGGTTGAAGATGTTATTAATCTATTGAGGGTTGTCTACAATGCCACCAAAGTTGTTTTGGGTTCAAAATATCCAACATCCAACCGCATTTCCATGAGGTGTGGTTAGTTAAAAAAAATATTGGAAAATGAAGCTACAAATAGAAACCCTACCACTGTGGCTATGGTGAAAGAAATGCAAGAGAAATTTGATAAGTATTGAAAGAGTCGTATTTGACAAACTACTTACCTATCATACTTGACCCGAGGTACAAGTACGACTACATTGAGTTTCGCTTGAAGGTAGTGTTTGGAGGTCATGCTGAAAAATATCTCGATGAGGTTCATGAAGCTATTAGAATCCTTTTCGATGAATATGCTGCTAAAGTGAGAGACTCTCTTGAGCATTCATCACAAGGAGCAAATGATGATGATGTAGAGGCTGAAAATGATCCTCTTGCCGATTGGGATCAACATTTAAGTGCGAAAAAAAGTCAAGCAAGCAATGAGCTTGATAGATATTCGAAGGAAGAGTTGTTCCTCACAGAGAAGCCCTTGATATTTTACAAAGGTGGGCGGTACAATCTCCAAAGTATCCCATCCTTTCTTATATGGCACGTGACGATTGGTTGTCCCCGCCCACTGTTGCATCTCGAGTCCGCTTTTAGCACTAGAGGAAGAGTTATTAGCGATTATAGGAGCAGCTCTCCAAATGACACTATTGAGGCCTTGATTTGTCTTTAAGATTGGCTTAAGGCGATAGTAAGTTCTTTAATTTTTTTAACCTTGTCGGTTTACTTTACTAAATAATCATACGTAAATATATGACTTTCCAATGTTTCAAATTTCTTCTCACCAAAAGAACATGACAAAGGATGTTGGCGATGACTAATGAAGTGCATTTGTAACTTAGAATTCTCAAGTATGGAACCGTTGTCATTTGTATCATGATCAATTTTGTGTGCCTATCCAAGTGGTGATGTTCTAACATGGAAAACATGGTTTGTTGTTGGTTTAGTCACGGCAAATAGTTCTTATAAAGCTAAATATATCTTTTCAATTGTTGAAGACCCATTATATCTATGTTGCAGTGTCACGTTTGGGGCTAATCGTGCATTTGTTTTTTGGGGGTTATGCAGCTTCCCACAGGCTATATCTGGTTTTAACTTTTGTAGTCAAATGGAGAACACTCAGAACGAGAATCGCACATACACCAAGCAAGATGACGAGGCACGCCAAAGCAAACAGGATGATGAGGTAATTTTGATACACCTCTAGTAATTATATGAAATGGGTAATTTGCTAGTTTCACATGAGCGTGGTGGTTTTTGGTGATATTTAATTATTTACTGATGTTGCAAACTTGCAATTCTATTAAGCCAATGACTATCTTTTCTGTCGTTTGCTCCATTTTGTCCACCTGACAATATTGACCATTAGTCTACCGGAATCTTATTCCATTGCCAAACTCGGCACTGATTGGGCTGCGGTTTGATGAGGGAGAAGGTTGAGATTCTTAATTTGGCATGGTTAGAATTGGTTGGGTGTTCTCTAGGCCTGCTATGATAGTGGGACATGTGAGCTTCAAACGAAAATGTTGTGAAACTTTGCATTCTTTGTCTCCCAGTTTTCACCTTGATAGCCACAGATGCACTGATAACTTTAAGTTACGACCAAGGTTGCACGAATAATGAAAAAGACATAGGGGGGCACAACATGATATCGACACAGTGAACCACATTTTACATGTTACTGTGAATCATTTTCCTTGCTTCTGATTGGTTTCTAGACTTCTAGTTTGTATAACTTGAGGTAGTTACTTATAATTGGACTCTTGACTACAGCTCAAGTGGATTCATTTCCTGTTCCTAGGGTTTAGTGGCAGATCTTATTTGAAGACTCAACTCATAAATGACTGTTTACATTGGTTATCTGAGTTTTATTCTCATTGTAAATTAGAACTGTCAGGTTCTGGGTGTACAACCAAGAGCATACAAATATTGGCTTGTTGGCCGGTCTAACAACTGGAGGTACAATGGTTGCTTGAAGCGGCTTCTTGCAAATTGTTGATCCTCGATGAAGCCCCAAATAATATATGTTGATCTTCATGCATATTGTAAACTTGCCATTAAAGATGATGCTTACACTCGTATGGACCAATTGTTAATGCTTTGAGTAGAGATGTCCACTAGACCTTCTTATTTACATTTAAGCAAGACAAGCATTTTGTATATTGTAGAATTCAGCTCTTTCTGATTTACATTTCAGTTCATCATTTCTTCGTTCATCAATTGTTTCTTATGTTGCATGGTAAAACAATTGTTCCTCAACTTGTGCTGCTCTAGAGTAACAATTGTTTATTGTGTCGTATGATTTTCCTCTACTTATGCTACTCTTTTTTTAGACCAGATACTGCCATCAAATTCACTATACATTTGTTTTTCTATAGCTTCTATAGCAATGTAGTATTTAGGAGCAGCCGCATCGCCAAAACGATATACGGCTATCCGCGAAACCCACCTAAACCCCCCTAGCCTGCTTAACGTCTACCGCAAGACCCGCATAATGACACGCGGCTAGAGCCGACGAGTGCATGCGAACCGCCGGACGGCCCACTTACACCTCTACTTAAACACCCTGACGCAAGAGCCCAAAACCCCACAATCAAAAAACACGGAAGAACACGCCGCACGGAGCCATCTGTCTCGCCATGGGTCTCGTCGTGTCCGCCGCCGCCTCCTGCGGTGGCCTCGTCCGCAGCCGCTCGCCGCCCCCGTCGCCGATGCCTCCCGCTAGAGCCCCGCCATCCAAGGACCCCGAGCCGGAGCTCGTCCGCATCTTCCGCCGCTTCGACGCCGATGGCGACGGCCGCATCTCGGCCGCGGAGATGCGCGAGTTCTTCGGCTGCACGGCGGCGGAGGCGGAGGCGATCGTCTTCGCGGCGGACGGCGACGGGGACGGGTTCGTCAGCGTCGAGGAGCTTGGAGCGCTGCTGGAGGGCGGGGAGCCGGACGCTCTGCGCGCGGCGTTCGCGGAGTACGACGAGGACGGGGACGGGGTGATCACGGTGGAGGAGCTGCGCCGCGCGCTGCGCCGGCTGGGGCTCGGCGGGGAGGATCTGACGGCCGAGCGGTGCGCGGAGATCGTCGCGGCGGTGGACAGCGACGGCGACGGGGTCATCTCCTTCGACGAGTTCAAGACCATGATGGCAACCAGTAAGGGGGCGTAAGCCATCCGCCCCACGTCGTCTTCTCGGATCGCTCGTGGATGCGCGTATGCACCTAGACTAGTGCTGTAATTAGCCGCGAGCGTAAAGGATGATCAGTTTTAGGGTTTCACGTTGTAATGGTTTTTTAGTCTTGTTAATTTTCCGAGATTCGAGTCCTTAGAACTATCGAGGTTTTAGTACTTGGGCCTTTCGATGTCGACAGCAATTAGTTGGAAACGAAACGATGCATGATCCACTGTTTTCGATGAATTTTTGTTTGGATTTTTTTAGACTAAAGTCATTTGGATTTTGGAGAGATCTAGATTGATCAATGTTGCTTGCCTCCAGCGGCGGAGCCTAAGGGCCCTCCAGATCGGACACTTGTCTGTGCTTTGGCTCTGCCACTATGTGTATGTATGGGCGCAGACAGGGGAGCTATGCCGGTGGAGGAGATGAAGGGGGTGATGTGGGAGCCGCTCCCGCAGGATGTGGAGGCGAAGCTAGAGCGGAAGCAGTGGGAGATGGCGACGGTGAGCCTCGGGTCTGGCTTCTTTTGCATGCCCGCCACACCTCCGCTTCCTGCTCATCCGCGCCACCGTACGCCGTGAACCGGAGCTGGTGCCCCCTCCTACGGCAGCCGCAATAGAGAATAGGCCACGACCTAGAGCCGGCGCCCCCTCCTGCGGCGGCCGCGCTACTACCAGGAGTCGGCTCCCCCTCTTGCTTGTCCGCATGGGAGGGGGGCGCCCATGGAGGAGGTGGAGGAGAGGAAGGGGTGGTGGGATCACCCCATAGGTGGAGGAGCGAATACGAATGACAGCCATCAGATCTAAAACATGCAGGTCGGATGTAGGTGGGCGGAGCACCACAGCCACTTAAATGGCTATGCGAAAAACCCCACCAAACCCCCCTCGACTTCTCTTTTCGAAAACCCCGCTCCTCGCATTCATTCCCGGCACTCCTCCCTCACGCCTTTTTTCTTTGCGCCGCGCCTCGCTTGCCCTGCCTCCCGCCTCGCTCCTCCCGGCTGGGCCCTCACTCACTTCTTCCTTGCGCCGCCGCCGACGTCAAGGTTTCCACGCCGCTTCGACTCGCCTCCTACGCCGCCATCGATCGCTTCCTTATGGCCATGGTTGAGTCAAACACCTCCCCACATCCAAAGGCTTCCTATAGTCCGGTTGGTTGCGCGTGAATTGGGTTCCCCTGCTTTTCTCATAATTGCTTCTTGCGGATTGATTGGGCTAATTATTTCCATTAGATTCATGTAATTCTTCAATTAGATTGTCTCGACTAGATCATGTGATAGCTCAATTAGATTCATGGAATTGTTCGTTTTGACTGATAGTTAGATCAAGTAGAGCAAATGTTCTACATTGTTAACATCTTAGCGCTATTTTTTACCAGAGGCAAGGAGGAAACGACAGCTGAATAAGACATTTGGTGAGCATAGGTGATTTTGGTTTTCATGATGTGAGCTTGATTCAATCTGAGTGTTTTCTTGTGATTCATTTTGGCTGCAGGTGTGATATTTGTGGAACCGATGTTGTTTATGCGGGTTAATTGCGATAGATTGGATTGCTGGACCGGGAGAAAATTGATGAAATTGGTATGAAGCACGGGAGGGAAAGGAGTTTATGCAGCCTTGTAGCAGCAGAGACGGCAAATGAACGTGTCTATAGTCTTGTAAAGAAAATTGAGTTTGATGCCTGATCTCGTAATATTGTTTGTACTCTGAGTTTGAGTTTGATGTCTGACCTTGTAATATTGCTTGTACTCTGAGTTTGAGTTTGTACTCTTGTAATAAGCTTTAGTTCATGTTCTGTGTATGGCTCAAGAAGCTTATGAAATTCTTGTGTGTATTGTCGAAAAACCTTATAAATTTCTATGTGATGTTCATGTTCACAGATGGCTCAAGAAGCTTATGAAATTTTATGTGTATTGTGAAACACCTTCATGAAAGGAGGTTGGCACTTATCTTAGGGGCAACCATAATCCTTTTCAGCTTGAGATTGATTTGGTAAAAATATTTCATAAGCTTCTTGATTAGGGCCGGCGGCTGTTTCGCTATATATATATATATATATATATATATATATATATATATATATATATATATATATATATATATATATATGTGTGTGTGTGTGTGTGTGTGTGTGTGTGTGTGTGTGTGTGTGTGTGTAAAATAGTATGGTACTTCGCTACTTCTAGGAGTACGACTCTCTTTCTTATATACCATTTAAATCATATAATGGTATCTCTTTATCAATTTGAGCATACTCTAATAATGATTATAAGATACCCAAAGTGAGTTCTATGAAAAAATTAATAAAAGTCCACCTTTTATAGCAAAATTTGTGTATATACTTTTTATATATGAAAAGGGTATATAGCCAAAAAAAAAGGCTATAATGAAAATTTTTCAATCAAGTCATATTGGAGTATCTTATAATTGGTATTTAAGTATACTGAAAATAATAAAGAAGTATAATATATTTGTTTAAGTGATGTATTTGAAATGAGAGTATGTACTTCTAGGTTTCCAGTTTTATCCCCTGTTTTTGTTGTGCAACGCCGTGTTCATGCGTAAAGGCAGCCTGGTAACTTTATCTGATCGATGCCACAGGGTTCAGCAATGCTTACGTGAGGAACAGATATAGTACTTTTTTGCTGCGCTGGACATTATACATCGAATTCCATTTTAATCTTCTTGAAACGACTGGAGAGAGTGATGGTATTGTGACAACGACAAAAGTCGTATCAGTGAAAGTATATATTTTTCTCTCTACAAGTTTGAGACAGAACAGTAGATGATTCCCGTATATATCAGCTGAGGTGAGCACCTTGCCCGTCCTATCAGTCGTACATGCACGCATGACGAATACAGTATACGACCACATATTTTGATTCCTCCGGTTGAAAAAAAACAGGCACATTTTGTCGCACAGGGTGCGCCCATCGTCTAGTCTAAACACCATCCGTGTCCTCCTAAGGAGTTGTCACATTCTGTGCAGTTGAAGTTCATGAAATGTTTCCTTCAGCACGTACGTGCTTATCTAAAGGTTCACTTCTGCGAATCTGTCCAAAATAGAGGTACTAGTTCTACGTGCTATATTCAGATTATAAACTGATTTGATTAATGAGTCATTTACTCACTGATAATTAACACATTTAATCAGTCATTTATCCACTAGTAACTGTTTGCCATTAACACCTAATAAATCCTCAAATTCAAACATTTAAATCTCATTCAAACAGAGAGAGATACATGGTTCAGTAAAAATAAGATGTAGTTGGTTTGACAAGTCAAATACGTTAATACACATGTACGTGTGTGTTTACCTAAAGCCCTCATCATACTACCATCATCCATACCTCATATATCTTAAAGAGCGGCAAGAATTATATCTTATATATTAGTCACTTATATTTTATCTTCGCAATATGTTACTGGACTATAGATACTTTAAAATTATAGAAAATAGACCGCATGGACCAATTTCCAACCCAAAACGTAAAGGTCGCAGCTCGCAGTCGCAGGGGCCTCTGCGTGTACCCAGCTAAACATGGGGATAGGACCAACCAAATAGGCTGCTTAATTAGCGTATGTACGAGCACTATCAGTAGCATGTAACTACTGAGCTGCATCCCCTGGTCCTAAGATAAATGCACTGTGCTGTACTAGCCCACTGCTAACGAACAGTGCGGTCAAAGCAGCCTTGGAAGTCGCTTTTTATTGCATGGAGCCTACGCCTTTGCTGTTTTGCTTGTACCCCACATGCTAGTCAAAGGCTCAGAGCTCGAACTCCAGCGTTCACTCATTTCACAACTCACAAACAGGGGCACATTGGCACAGAGCTCCCTTGACCGTTGTTGCCTTGTGCGGTTGTGCCACTGCCACCCCGTGTCCGCGTCCGGCAGCGCAGATAGAAAACGCCGCCACCCCCGGCAGTCTCCTCGCTTGTCCTGTCCAGATTCTCCCTCGCTCGGATCGTTCAGGCTTCAGAGGAGGAGAAAAATCACGATCGTACTATCAGTCTATCACTCGTTGCCTCCTCGCATTCTCGCCGGAAGGCAAGGGGATGGACACGGATGCCGGCATGATCCCCTCCTCGCCATCCGCCGAGACATCACCCTCTTCGTCCGATATCGACACCGAGGTGCTCAATAATCATAAGCCATATCACTTCATTTGATTCTTTCTAATCATGCGTTATGTGTATGAGCAAAATCTTGATATATATATATGCTTCTGTTGCTACTAGTCCACGGAGTCGTTCTTCCGGGACCGGAGCACGACGCTGGGGACGCTCATGGGCGTGTCCTTCGCCGACGGGGAGGAGGGGAATCAGGCGAGGCGGGAGGCTGGGGAGGAGAGGGAGAGGCCCCGCGCGCCGGCGCCGGCGGAGGAGGGGTGGAGGTGGCGCCGGAAGTGGAGGAGGCGGCGACGATGGCGCAGCGCCGGCGGCAGCTGGTGGCGGCTGTGCAGGGACGACGTCGGGGGGCCGACGTCGCTGGGCCAGTTCCTGGACATGGAGAGGCAGCTCTCCGGCGCTGGGCTGCTGTGCGGCGACGGCGGGGAGGAGAGGGAGGCCACCGCGCCGCTGTTCGAGAACGGGAGGGTGGTCCTGTCGTCGGCGGCGGCGGCGGCGCTCGGGGAGGAGAGGGGAAGTGGAAGCTGCGGAGGTCGGCGCAGGGTCGTCGTCGCTGGCAAGGCTGCCGGTGTTGCTCACCGCCATCTGCAGCGGCGGAGCTTGACTAAATATCGAGTGGAATGGTTTCGGCGGGGAGCCTGCTTCTTTTGTCATTTGTTCTGCTCTATTTAATTTGGGGGTATTTATTATTTGCTCTCCCTTAGTTTGGTATTCGAAAATGCCCTCATTCACGATGCAATACATTTTTTACCCTCTCTTTAGTCTATTTCTTCGTTATTTGCCTTCTTCGTATTATTTTAATCATATTCGCTATTTTTTTCACAACGGCCACGCCAAATGACCGCCTTACCCTCCCTCCTCATATCAGGCGATCTCATTCCATTCCTCCTCCTAGCTTAATCTGCTCACACTCACACCTAGCCTCGCTCCGTGCTCAAGCCCGCCACCGCCGCCGCATGGCCGGCTCGCACCATTTGCTACGAGGATCTCCGCCCACTCTCCCACCAACACCTCCACCGCCTCCCTCCCACGCCCATGTGTTCCACGCCTCGGGTCTACTCTTATCTCCAATCCATTTTTTCTTCTTCTTGCAATGTCTAGCTAAAAGAGGCTTCTTGAATCTTGATGCGCAGGGGACCGAACGAGCACTGGAGCAATGGTCGGAGTATCGTCCGGTGAAAGAAGAAGCTCACCTACCCCATCCGCAGCAACCAGGCGCCGCCCACTCGCCGACCGCCTCTTCTTCCACCACAGCGCGTGCTCAACCCAGTCGCCACCCTCGCAAGATATCCCGAGGGTGCCGACCAGAGGTGCTCGCCGCCGAGGTTGCCCTACCGAGTAGGAGGCGGCGCCCCTCAAGCAGTTGCTCGGGAGCAGCGTGGACAGATCTAGAAGCTCAACGCCGAGGCTAGTGCCGCCGCTTTTCCGGATTTTGTAACGAATTGTGTTTTGTCCGGATTGTCGATGGTTTCTTGGTGGTTTTGGTTCAAGTTGTTCGCGGGAGGAAGCGTGTTGTGACGGTGGAGGCGATGCGAGGTGGTTAGGAAGGAGAAAGAATGTGTTCAATAGCTTGCTCAATTTGTTGCAAATACGTTTCTTGAGCAACGTGGGAATCTCACCGCAAGGCGGTTTCGAAGAGGTTCAACAAATACGATTCTTGAGTAACGCGAAGCTCATGGGATCACCCCGACGAACAAGTTGTTCGACAAGTCGAGCGATTTGAGCGCCCCATTGCGATATCTCCGGGGAGCCGCCAGATAGGGCGTTGATCTAAAGAAACAAAGGTCGAGCGACGCCGTTCGCATTCGGCGGATCTCACCGGAGATCCCATACCACCATGTCGAGTCAAGACGAGCTCCTACACCTCCCGAGTTCGGCATGTATTCACGGTGAAGTTGCTGAAGTAGCCGAGGTACACTTCTTTAGCGTCGTCAGTTGCCGAAGCCAGTGGAATCTCCCGCTGAGCTTATTGTCGGAGAGGCCAGTACGGATTCGACTCCACTAGCCATAATGACCTCTGGATGTCGCCAGAGAAGGCCGAGGGCAAAATGACTTTTCGTGTGGCTATAACAGGAAAACGGTTGGATATTAATAAAATAATACAAAGAGGGCAAATAACGAAGAAATAGACTAAAGAGGGCAAAAATATATTGCATCGGGAATGAAGGCATTTTCCTAATATCCAACTAAGAGGAGGGCAAATAATAAATTCTCCCATTTAATTTTCCCTTTAATTTTGGCAAGCAAGTGTTACTGATGAACGATGATTGGTTCGTCCCGATTTCCTGCGTATGAATGAACGGAATTACTACGACGAAATTTACGCGAAACAGTTGAAAAGTGGTGTCATATAGCTCCGCGATGTTGCGATCCCTTACTTCTTTCAGGCTAGGATGATCGAAAGAAGTTTCTTACTATCTTTTGTTGTGACATCATACAGTAGCGGGGTTTCATTTCATTACTATTGCAAGCCGAAAGCTTCTGTCAGAGTAAGAGAAGGGAGAACGGGCTACCAAATACCAAGTACGCAACGCAAGGAGTACCTCCCAAAAAAAGTACCCAAGGCACCGCACAACAGAAAGATTCGTCAAGCGAAACCGTGACAGCCACCCGTGAACAGAAGAAGATTTCATATGATATCTACGGGTTGCTTCAGTCAGAGGAGATTTTGGCCTGAATAACACTGTTTCGTGATGTATTTGTAAATATGGTTCTCTTCGCGTGGTATTTGTAAATATGGTAGTTCGGACGAGCCTCACGCCATCACGCAGTAATTCTGGTCGGCCCTAACTCGGAGAGGGTTTGTTCGGGCGGACGCACGCCGACGCACCAAAACCGCGGCGCCTCGCTTGGTTGCTTCTTCGTCCGACCCGCACATGGCGCTGCATACACGGGCACCACCGGACATGACGCGTCCAAGACGACTTCCCCTAGATGCGGGCGCGTCCGCGACGGTCACCACCAGACACGGCCTCCTCCGCACGCCACCGCCGAACACGGCCTCGCCAGACGGCCATCGCCGGACTAGTGACGTACACCCACCCACGCCGGACCTCACCCATGCACGCCAGATTCCTCGCCGGATTCTCGTCGCCGTCCATCATTTCCCCACCACCATCCATCCTTTACCATTTATTCCTCGTCAGAGGCGTGTCTTTGCATGCATGCATGCAAACATCGCGCGGAAGGAATCCGATTCTCTCGCAACGGCTATAAATTCGAGGTGACAACGATTCGCTTTCATTCTCGCTCGCTCACAATTTCGTTTCGCAGATGATTAAGCATTGTTTACAACCGCCATTAGCGACCATTTTAGCAGTAATTTTTTCCTCGACGTAATTTTTTATTAATTATATTGTTAGTAAATTAGTCGTAGTAAAATATTCGTAGTTAATTAGTTGTACTTATTTAGGCGCATTTAATTTAGTCATTTTCAAATTTTCGTAATAAAATTTGTGTGAGTTTATTAGTCATAGTTAAATTAATCTTACGTAATTAATTAGTTGTAATTATTCAAGCATAGTTAATTAGTTACCAATTAATTAGTCAAAGAATGCAATAAAGAACATAAGTCGCGGTCGCTCGAGAGATTTACGCCCCGCACGTCAGGCACCGAGTGGATGGGTGGGGGCCTGCTCACTGCTAGGTCAAGACGCCTAGTCGACCAAGAAGCGCTATAGCGCTTCATCGGTCATACGCGCTCCGAGATCGGCGTGGAGGTAAGTTATGTACAATTTTTTTTATTACACCTTAGGTTCTGCTAACATCAAGTCGTTCTCCAGCCGCATGTCCATCGGGATGCATTACTTCTAACCCGACCCTGCACTCGACCGGGCGCTACCCTCGGTTATCTCAGACCGCACATCTGGGAGGTACGAGATGTTTAGTTTACAGCCCTCCCAGCTCATGCCAGGGAGCAGTACACGGCGCTAGGGTTTTGACCGTGGCACCCAAGGCACCCACCACTATCGTACATTGACCAGTACAGAGTACCATACGGCGGCGCGAGCACCTCCAGGTCATCGCCAAAGCTCATCCGCACTAAGGACTTGCGACCAGCGATCTAGGGGCGTAATGATCCAGCATGGATTTCTAGATTCGTTCATTACCAACATGGTTGCAGGTGGCAACCAGTTTGGCAATACTCAGCTGGACGACTTTGACATTAGACAGACTCAGCTAAGCCAGAGTCAGCTTACTGATGTACCTCCGCCCACTCAACGGTCTCCATACCCCCTCCAAACCGATACGCGGTCTCTGGACCGGTTAACGTATCCCATGGAACATGCTCAGCGCAAAACCAGGACACACACGCAGGCGCGGTAAGCAGAGAGTGGCTCAAACGAGTGAGCCATATTGTATCACATGTGTAACTACACTACAAATATGTTATGCGCTTTTGTTGTGCTATATTTGTGTCCATATTTTGTATGTTATGGATGTGTTGTCAGAGTAAATCGGTTCTGGACTAACATGAAATCAGAAAACACCAAGGTTCACATGGATTCATGAAATCTCGATAGTTTGGACATGAAATCATAAAATTTGATAAATAAAATTGACGACATTTCGGAATGCACTTCATGATTTGTGAATTACATGCCACATGCGGTTTGGTTACATGCATTACAAACGACAGCATGCACGATTGAACAAACCAAAAAATAGCTAAGATACACGCGCGACTTTTTGGGAATCGGGAAAACGGAGGATCAAAACTAGTCTTTGTGGCACAATAGCCCCTTCACCTTGTCTCGAGATCGCCTACGGTGGTGGCGAGTGTCGGTCATCCATGTCCTCGCGATTCCATGATGTAAGTAGACCGTACGGCCAAATACATAACCAGGATATAAATTGTACATAACTCACCTCTTCGATATGGAATGCGCCCGGGCGACTAGAAACGCTACGACGATCGCCGGTCCCGGTAGAAGGAGCCTTCCCCTTGTCTCGGGACTACCCGCTGCTGGCGTGTGTCAAGTCCTCCATGTTCTACGAGACGGGCCGACTAACAAATCTAGCAATCACCCTACCAATTTTATCTTTCCTAGGCAAATAATGATCATTATAAACGATAGGCCTAGGAGTGTTTCATGCAGTGGATTAATCTCTACGCTCCTGAGTTGGAGAAATGGTCACTCATCTATGACACAGACGGTGCAAAGTACGGAATTATGACGACTAACATATTCGAGATGTACAATAGCGTGCTGAAAGGTGTGCGGTGCCTCCCTATCACCGCAATCGTTGAGGAGACATAAACTCGCACGGTCGGTTACTTCATCAATAGAGCCACCGCAGCGAGGCGATAGCTGGAAGAAGGAAAGTAGTGGTCTAAAAACATGCAGAGGTATATGGACCAGAAGATGCTGAAGGCCCGAATGCACAATATCCAGGTGATCGATGGCCTCGAGAGGAAGTACGAGATCAAAGCTAAGGCAAAAATATGTCAACAAATATGCTAGGGGAGGGGAGGAAACATGCATTCACCCCGGGTGATGTGGCTACATGCACCTATAACAAGCCGAAGCTCTGCGACGAGCTATGCTCGCATGTGTACAAGGCGTGTGCACAATCGAGACAGATGTTCACGCCAGATATCTCCGAGTACTACGACATGCAAGATTTTTTTCTGGTGACGTAGAGTACAGAGTTTCACCCGTATGACGTGGGCATGAACTATATGGATCTTTGGCCAAACATAGTGAAATGGGGCTTGAACAAGGCCTTGAAGTCAATCGAAGGGACGACGGTAGGCACGGCGCTTAGGAACGATATAGATAATACCAAATTTTGAGGGCGTGAAGCACACAATGAAGTGCGGATATGCAAGTCCCATGGCCACTCCATGAAGGATTGCCCCAACAGATCGAGCTCGTCTAGTCGTCATTCCGCTCATATTTGTGCATATCTTTACGCTATTCTTTCTAATGCGTATGTATCTCGACATTATATTTGTTCCGAGCTGACCCACTCTTATTTTGTGCACAACAGCAAAATATTAGGTCGGCCTTGAATATGTCGGGCTCGTCGTCCAATTTTTATGTGAAGATACTACAGAAGCTCAAGTAGCTTGTGAAGAGGGCTAAACCCTACCCAGATTTTTCTATGAAAGATGCGCCAGTACCACCAGAGTTTCCACACCCACAATGTATGTGCGAATAGCCGGTGAAAATCATTCAGTCCACACACCCGGTCGCCACCGCCTGGACGTACTACACGTGTGGGAATGCCCTCGTAAGTGATGCGTTGCAACTTGTTACGCACACAACGATTTTTCACACCCTACGTTGAATTCCACAAATTTCTAACTTCATCCGCGTAATGGTAGCCCGAGATACGCTTGCAACTTGTTCCAATGGATCGATGGCCCGAGATGTACGATAGGCGCTCATCCGCCAGGTACATGTTGAACTACGTGATGCGGTGAGAGACCTTCCAATGATAGAAACCTTACGCATCAACCTTACTAAAAGGCACCAAGGACTCCCGAATAGGAAGCTAAGTACGACAAAGGAAAGGCACCTGCTACTGAGGCCGGCGGCCGTCGTAGCTTTTCCTGTTGCCCGGGCACACTTCATATCGAAGAGGCGGGTTATGTACAATTTGCATCTTGATTATATATTTGGCCTTTCGTTTAGCTAACATCACGCAATCATTTAACCTGTTTCGCAGAACATGGATGACTTCGACACTCGCCACCGACGTGGGCAGTCCCGAGACAAAGGGAAGGCACTTGCTACTGAGATCGACGGCCTTCATAGCGTTTGCAATCGCCCGACCGCACTCCATCTTGAAGAGATGAGTTGTGTACAATTTGCATCCTGATTATGCATTCGACCTTACATTCTCGCTAACATCATGCAATCGCTCAAATTTCGCCTCGCGAGAACATGGATGACTTCGACACTCGCCATCGTCGTGGGTAGTCATAAGACAAGGGGAAGGGCTGATGCTGCACAAAGACTAATTTCGATCCTCCTTGGGCCGCACGTGTATCTTGGCTGTACCAAACCACACGCCACATTTAATTCACAATTTACAAAGTGTATTCCTAAATTTCTCCAAATTTATTTTTCAAATTTTAGATTGCAACTCCACATGAAATGTCCAAACTCTTGTGACTCCCACCAGGTATGGGTTTTCATGTAAACCTCGATGTTTTCTGATTTCATGTTAATTCGGAACAGATTTACTCCGACAGTACGCACATAACATACAAAATATGCATACAAAGATAGCACAACAAAAGCGCATAATATCTATGCAGTGCAATTACACACGGATACAATATGGCTCACTTGTTTGAGCCACTCTCTCTTGTCATTGTGTCGTCGAGGCGATCTTTGTTTTTATGTTGAGCATGTCCCATAGGATACGTTAACCGGTCTAAACAGCGTGTCGGTTCAGAGAGGGTACTAACACCGTTGAGTGGGCAAGTGTATCGCAAAGTCGACTCTAGCCCAGCTTGAGTCTGCTCTAACGTCAATGTCGCCCAAATTGAGTCATGCTCTTTCTTCAAAACTTTGAATTTATCTTCTCTTTCCCAAGATATTCATTTAGATCATGTAGCATATCCATTAAATCATCATATGAAGGTTCATCATCATCATTTACCTCATTTTTACCTTTTGCCATGAAGCAAGCAGACATGTTAAATAGTGATGGAGCCTCATTTGTGTTTGAGTTATTTGATGGATCGTCCTTTATGGCTAGCCTGGCAAAATGTCTTCTTTTGCCATCATTCTTCTTTCTTGATGACAATTTGGGCTCTTCTTCATCTTCCTCCCCATAAGGATACTTTGAGGCAATATGTCCCTTTTCTTGACAGTTGTAGCACCTTAGAGTCTTGCAGTGCTTTGTCTTGGAAGATGAACTTGAATTTCCATATGAGCCACATCTCTTCATGAGAGTGACCATTTCTTCGTCGGTGACATCATCTTCCTTATTTTGACATATTTTATCCTCATCTTCACTTGAATCATGCTTGGCCTTGAAAGTATGAATTCTTTTGTTTGAAGTTGAGGCCCTCTCCTTGAGCTCTTTTTTTGTCTTTCTTGTGCATATCATTTGTGATGAGATTGTCCAAAATAGCGGTAGGAGTCATCCTTAGCAGTTCGGATGAATTGAGGAATAATATCACCAAGGTCATATATTTGTCCGGTAGAGTCCTAAGCGACTTGCGCACAATATCAAGATCTGTTAAATTATAAGATATGTCTTTGAGCTCATTTACTATGTTTTTCAATCTAGAATACATCTCATTGATGCTCTCATGAGGCAACATAGTAAATGACTCATATTTGAGCTTCAACTTATGCAATTTAGCTTCCTTGACCGTGGAGATTCCCTCATAAATTTTCATGAGAGTTGTCCAAATATCATGAGCATTCTCAAGATTGCTCACTCTATTGAACTCCTCCACACTCAAAGCGCTATATATAGCATTTAAAACTTGAGCATCGAGTTGCAAGTTTTGCTCTTCTCTTTGAGTGGGGTTTTGTGGATCAATTGGAGTAGCAAAAACCACATCAACAATTCTCCATAGGTTTGGGCCCATGGTCTTAATATAGATGGTCATTGTAATTTTTCAATAAACATAATTTGAACCATCAAAGTGTGATGCCCTACCGGGGTACATATCCTATACAGTCGTCATCCTTTATTCTCTAGATGGTTAAATCTAATGAAAGAGAGCTTGATACCACTTGTAAGGTCAAGGAGACCGACTAGAGGGGGATGAATAGTCTTTTCTAAAAATATCTAAGGCTAAAACAGATTTCTAATGCGGAAGCGAAAGTCAATTCGGTTTTGCACAATTAAAAGCTAAAGATTCTAGTTTTCCTTAAGTTCACCAACACCCTAAGTCTAAGTCAAAATTTACAATCCGAGTTTGACATGCAATCAATTTAATTCTATAAATGTAAATTGCATAAAGTAAATCACAATAGAGCAAACCACAGTAGCACAAGGATGTTTTAACATGGTGTTCAGAAACTTGTTAGTCTCCCCTAATCCACATTGAGGTAAGCGCAAACGAATTGGAACAGCTCCATGAATTAAGCCAACACCTCGATCACTAGCGGTTGCTCTTCCTTCACTCCGGAGATGGAGAGCACCAAGCCACTCACAACACGCTGGGCCTTCTCACAAGCTTCTTAAGAAGATCACCAGACCACGACGCCTCCACGTTGTCTCGGTGTCGGCAAACACCAAGAGTAATAAGCCAAGCCTCTTGCTTGACTCTCTTCAAGTGCAACACATGAACAATTGGATACTCAATCCAATTCTAGTTGCAACACGTGCAACTAGAACCTCTCTCTTTGCTCACAAGGTGCAACACATGCACAATTGAGAGGAGAAGCTCACATTAGCTCAAGAGAGTGAAATGGGAAACTAAGAGTTGCCTCCCAACTGGTCATAGTGGGTATTTATAGCCCATACAACAAAAGCTAGCCGTTGGAGGCTAAAAGGGCTGAAAACAATGAAACCCGATCTGACCACCAACCAATGGCCGGTCAGAGCAGGGTACAATGCAACGGCTATAAAACTATCCATTACAAACAATTCCAGGTCAAACATCCCTCACGGGGTCTGTTCAGATCGGACCCCAGTCAGTCCGAATAGGTCAGATCGGACTTCCGGGAGGAAGAAAACTAAAAAAATATGCCATCTGGAAAAGTTTGACCGGCCTTATATGGGCAATGACCGACTTCCCACAAGAAGAGATCGAATTTCAACACGTTTACACTCGGAAAAATGGTCATAACTTTTGACTCGATGTCGAAATTGAGTGATCTTGTGCTCTATGGAAAGCTTATTCAGAGGACTACACAACCTTATCTATTTGATTGATCTTAAACATATTTGATCAAATCAAGAAGCACAACTCCAAAGAGGCAACACATGGCCTAAGTCCAAGAAAAGAGCAACAAAGGAATGATGCATGAACCTCAACAATTTGCAAAGCACATTTGTAAAGTTTAGTAAATGCCACAAGGAGTAGGTACATGAACTTCAACCATTTCAAAACACATTTGCAAATTATAGTCTCATGCTACAAAGAGGTAATGCATGAGGTTCAACTATTTGTAAAACACATTCGTAAACAATAGCACCATGCCTAGAAGAGCTAGAGTAAGCGGAGTTGACCTATCAACATATCATGAGACTCAAGCTACTAGACAAGACCCCTCTTAATAGTACGACAATCTATACTGTTAATCTGGTCTTCCAACCAAACACTGAGACCGATAAAAGACTAGGAACACATCCTTAGCCTATGCTAGTCATACCTCTTTGCCTTGAGCATCTGTAACATCCTAAAGTTATGTTACCAAAAATAAATTAATAAAGATATTATTTTATTGGATTTTCTGAGATTTAAAAGAGGGTTTTCCTATTTTCCAAAAATTAAAAATAATTTATGTGCAAAAATAAAATCCAACTTTAAGATGAAAATAATTTTATTAACTTTAAAATAATTCAGGGAATTTCTGTGAATTTTTCTAGATTTTTTGAACTCTATTTGCTATTTTCTAAAAGGCCTTTTGATTTGTTGCATTTTCTGAAAATCGAAAATCAATTAAAATCCTCAAAATTCTCTCGTAACGATTTCCTTTTCTCCTGACCCAACTCTCCCCTGCGTTGGCCCGCTCCGCTCGGGCCCGCCTGTCAAGCTACCTTCTCCTTCCTCCCATCTTCTTCCTCCTCTGCCATCGCCATTGCCGAAGCAACCAAGCTCGCCAACGGGTTTGTCTGGGCGAGGGGAGTGCGGACAAACACGTGTTAGGCATAGAAGCAACCGGGCTAGGGGTGCAAGGAATTTAGCGTGTCCGGGCGCACGCCGTATGGTTATACCCTGTCCGGGCTAGAGACGAGCGGTGGAGGACACATGGTGGCAGGAGACACGAACGTGTTGCCATTTTTGACAATACGACGCAAAAAAAGCTATGTTTGCAACAAAAAAACGGCCACAGCAGTGCCATTTAGACACGAACGTGTAGCACGCTAAATCTTACCAGTATATAACGTAATAATACAACATGGCAGCCTATCCATTCCTCCCCGGTTTCTCTTGCAGGGAAGGAGGGCGGCTGTAGCTAATTAGTTACACCAATACCACCAAGCAGCAACCACACAAATCACCCAATCCGGCCCGAGCAACAAACCAAAGCCCACCGAAAAGCCTAGGCCCATCTATTCTTCACCCCACTCTATGTATACTTACTATTTAGTTACATCCCTTCACCAACTCGACGACATGTTTTGAGTTTTAGTCGTCGGCCCACTCGGCTGGGTTGGGGTGGGCGGAGAAGTAGGCGAGGAGGCCCATGAGCGGCGCGTTGATGTAGGTGGTGGGCTCGGACTGCTGGAACACGGCGCGCGCGTCGGGGAATGCGTCCGTGGCGTCGCTGGGCCCGCCCACCACGGCGCCAACGAGCAGATTCGGGTTGGGCGCCGGGCTTGCGTAGTAGGCCGCGCCAGCCTTGCAGCCGATCCGCGCCGGGTGGGCTGCGACCGACGGATGGAGCTCGCGCGGTGGTGGATCCGCCGCGGGAACCGCGGCCCATAGCCCACCATGTACGACATGCGCAGCGGGTTGTCACCGAGGATGTAGTCCACCTGCCGCTTGGCCACGCGCCGGAGCTGCGCGGGCGACGCCGACCCCGGCGCCGCACGCCACCTGCGCGCCGGCGTGGCTCAGATAGTTGGAGTAGGCGAGAAGCAGGAACGACAACGCCGTCACGTGTTGCATGTTGCTGCTCCCGACCTTGAACAGCAGGCCCCTGCAATGCATTTCACAGGACACAAATCAGTTTCAGCAGCAGTAGAGTTTTGTAACTAGGAATTAAAGAAAGGTCAAGATTAGATATGTCGATCAGAACCTGGGGAGTACTGAATCTGGGGGTGATTAGAGATGCCGGGGAGAAGGGTGCACATGAAGTTGTCGGAGTTGACACGGAACGACTGGAAGTACTCGTCCTTCCCCATCAGGACCTCCTGAAGTGGAGAGTAACAGCAGATCAATTAACATAAGTACATGCATGCGTAGCATGTTAATACTACTCCAAAAATTAAAACTTGGGGGTATGCTGGACATTCCACGAGAGTCTAGACCCGTGAGCCCTGAAAAGTGTTCTTCGCTGCTGGACCGCTGCCATTCGCTGCTCCGGCAACATGCGGAGCACAAGGACCTAGGAGGAGACCAAGATTGCAACAGACAAGCATACTCCTACAGTCACACTAGGAGTACTATCCTATGCTATGATAGGAGTAGTGATACTGGATTAATGAGGCGCTACCAGTTTACTGTTCAGTTATTGATTAAACTAATCTGCCAGGAATATGATCCTGATCAGTTCGCTTTCACCGCCGTCAGGGGTCTCAAGGACATGCGAGAATGCTTGGTTAATAATTGTCATGGTAATTAAGCATCATAAGAACCTGAAAGAACCTGATTGAACCCACATGCAAAGCGATGCAGGTAGTCATTACATCAAGTGGTTCGCTAGTAGCTTTTGACTCTTTATTAGTACTACAAAGATGCTTGCGAAGGAATATCGGATAACTTGCGGTGCGGGGCGACACTAGCGTGAACGACGAAACAGCCAAAGTGCCAAAATGCCTACGCTTCTTCCTTCTCAGGGTAAAAAGCGCATCAACGGCTGCCGCATCATACTAGACAGCAGACACTCTACCGTAGTTAAATAATCGCAACGAGATCTAGCCAAACTTGTCAAAGTAAGTCAAGACCATGCTCAGAGCCCACCTAAAAGCTGATACGGAAGGACGATGGGAGCATGTCGCACCACCACCTGCTGCACAACGTGCAACAGAAATGTGAGGAGATATCGCCCAAAACACTAGAGAAACGCCAAAATAAAAGGCACACGCATATCCCTGCTTACCACAAACGCACAAACTGATCATATCAGCGTAATATAGGCAGAAAATGTCTCCGTGAAAAACAATGGCAGAAAAAATCGGTGCAGTGTAATGCAGTGCCTTGGACGTCAGCAATGCACTTGCACTGAAGCAAATATGTAGCCCTCCGTGACACTGGTACGGAGTACAAATCTATCATCTACTCGAGTACCGTCCTATAAATTTCTGTAGTAGCCTAGTAGGAGTATCATAGCAGCACATGCTCGTAGTAAATGTCGCTAGTAGTATGTTGTGCTCGCGCTGCACAGGCGAGGAGTATTTGCATTACCTTAGAGATGAGGACGTTGATGCCGGCGTGCTTGTTGTCCCAGCCGAACTCGTTGATGGCATCGCTTGCGCCGAGCACCACCTCGTTCCTCTTGATGTACTCGCGGTACTCCCGCCGCCGCGACGCCTTGTGAAGCCACGCCGCGCCCCACAGCAGCTCGTCCTGGTACCCGGAGTAGTCGCAGTAGCAGGGGCACACCGCCGCGTGGAGGCTGCTGCTGTAGGGGCCCCGGTACTTGTCCGCAAACTCAAACACCTAAACACAAACGCACAAAAAAACGCAACGCAACGTTTTTCTTCAGTACACTGACACATTTGAGTTGTCAGAGAGAGACCACAAGAAGACGGCAGCGCTTACGGCGATGGCGCGGTCGAGGAGGCGCTGGGCGTACGCGGGGTCGGCGTCGCGGAAGACGATGGAGCCGGCGGCGAGAGCGGCGGCGGTCTCGGCGGCGACGTCGGAGCCCGGGTGGGAGGGGTCGACCTTGTAGACGGTGCGGGGGGTGTCCATGTCCTCGGGGCGCTCCCAGCACGTGTGGTCACGGAAGGCGTCGCCAACCTGCACGTACACAGTGTTGGGCTTCGCCGTGGTCTTCATCAGGTAGTCCGTCGCCCACCGCACCGCCTTCCTCGCCTCCTCCTTGTGCGGCCCGAAGCTCCGGCCGAAGTCGATCAGGCCCCACGACATCAGCGTCGCCGTGAACGCCATCGGGAACCCAAACTTCACGTTGTCGCCGGCGTCGTAGTACCCTCCCGTCAGGTCCACCTGCATGCCCGGAAAAACCCGCAAAACAAAATGCCATCGTCACAATGGTGCATTGCCAACTTCTTTCTTAAATAAATATAAGACAACTAAGTTATAAGATGAGAGTACACGTACGCCGGCGGCGGCGCCGTCGTGGAGGCCGGAGTCGCGGCGCCAGCGGAGGCGCTGGTCGGGGGGAAGCCTGCCGGAGCGCTGGCCCTCGAAGAAGAGTATGCTCTTGTGGAGGGCGTCGCCGTAGTCGTGCTGCCCGGCCCCGGCCGACACCTCCGCTGCCGGCAAGAGCAGCAGCGCCAGCACAACCGCCGCCGCCGCCATTGCCCTGACAGCCAACGACGCCTCCGGCATTGCAGCTGGAAGGAAGCTAATGCAATGGCAATGCACACCACGAGCGAGCTATTTGCAGTACGGTTCGATGCTTCGGCGAGTGAGGCGTGGGTGTACTGCTTCTGCTACTGACTCAGCAGTCGGAAGGCCGGGGTTTAATAATGGCCGGGAGGTGAGGTGAGTGAGCGGGTGGGCGAACGGGCGGGGAGGATAAATATGGCATGTGGGGGCGCAGACATGGACTGATGGAATGATGGGAGGGGAAAGAGGCCTAGGATGGTGGGTCACAGGCCAATTCGGCGGCGACACGTGGACGTGGCGAACGTTGCGGCGCCGGGGGCTACCTTGGCCGGGAGTTGGAGGTGTAGTACTGTGCAGTCATCTCTGCTGTTGGTTGGTTGGTTGGTTTCGGCCGTTGGTCCTGTTGATTACATGATGTGGTTTAGTTTCCAACGGCTTAGTTTTTCTATCCATCAATGCAAGGAAAACACATACTCCCAGCTGGCTAATAGATTGTGAGTAGTCTAGTACTCTGTACTTGAATGTATACCTGGACTGGAAGTATATTCCGTGCCAATGAAATTGACACTGAATGAGTATAGCATATTTACCAAATAACTATCACTTCAACTAGTACTAGTAGTATTACCAATCTAAGCAACCTTTAAAGTCCTGCTTTGCTAGGGTTGGCCGTACGATCGAGTAGTCATATTAGAGTAGAAAACAAGGTTACCATGTTCTCAACCAATACAATACGTACGCTTACCGGTCTCGTCGGTACGTAAGGAATTTGTAGCAGTTTTTTCAGTTCTCCTCGAGAGTCTGCCGTCTGGACCTCTCGGGCGCGCGCGAGACCGGCCGTAGTCGGCGAGCAATGGACGCAGCAAGCAGCCACATGACGGACAGCGGTGTTGTAAATGGCGGGATCAACGGTCAGGCAGGATAGTAAAAGCGGCAGGGCCCCGGTGCTCGGCGCGCCCTGTGCCGACCGCTGCTGTTTTCTCAGGTCGCCCGTCCGCCGCTGCTCTTTCTCCACAGGTGATGAATCGTCTTTTCCTTTTCACCTAGGGCTCCTTTACTAGATCTAATCAGCACAGACGCCAGTACAGTGCTACCATCATTCCGTTTAGGCTCGCTCTATGGATAACATGTCTTCATGCCTGCAATCTGGAGCCTGGATACTGTACTTATAACCACGGGCACGTACTAATGACTAGCGTAGTTCTTGGCTTTAACCCCGTGCGAAATGATCGCCCATAAGTACAAAGGACTCTCCAGATCGACCCGTGCATTGCAATCCACGATACCATCACCACGGAGACGTTTTTGTCTGTCCTCATGCGTTAGTTTTGTTAAATGTGACCGTTGGGCAGGGAAAAGGGGACCGTAGGATGGGGCCGCCCGGCCGGTGGAGTTGTTAGGGCGGGACGAGGGGAGAGCCGTTAAAGCGTACTGCCACAGTAACATCTCCTTACCTGTAGGAGAAGAGAAGGGTGTGACAAGTGACAAAGGGCAGCTGCTGCTGTGCGTGCGTGAGGATGTTGACGGTGGCTGGCAAATGGCAAGCACCGTCTGGGCCTCCCTGCCCGCGCGCGGCCGATCTCTAACGGCTAAAGAGCAAATCAGTGGACTGCGTCCCCTCCACTTTGCATGCTAGTCCCAATGGCCGACGCCACTTGGCTTGCATGCACGCCGCCGCGCCGGCCCGGCTGCAGCCGTGGTTTTACTCGGGAAAGGCCGTGCGCTGCATGCGTTCGCCGATTTTCGGGTGAGCGGAGCAGAGACGGGGAGATACTGCTACAGGCTGCAGCTACAGCGAAATCACAAAAGACAGTGACGGGTTTCTGAGTGATTGCCTTGGCATATGGCTATAACCAACAACCGATAAGTTGAATATTACAGGCGCTTATTTTTACTAACCGTTTGTGATTGGATGTATGTGCATGGACTATAATTGATTGTGCCTCTTTGGCATGGACTACAATTGATTGTGCCTCATTGGTGTGGAGACTGGTTTGCTTGTTTCCATATCGAAGCGACGAATGAGATCTTTGGTGTATTTGGTTTGATGAACAAAAGTACCTAGCTTTAATTGCTTGATCTGAAAGCCTAGGAAGAATATGAGTTCTCCTATCATGCTCATCTCAAATTCTCTGCTTATAGTATCTGAAAACTTAGAAACAAGAGCATGAGAGGAACTACCAAAGATGATATCATCCACATAAATCTGAACGAGTAAAAGATCATCGTCATGCTTGAGAGTTGTTGTTGGTATAAAAACTGAACACAAGTGAGAGAGCGGACGTCGGTCGTGCTACGGGCCGTCGTCCACGAGAGCGACAGTGACACAGGGGTTTATATAGGTTCGAGGGTCCGAGAGGACCGCCCTACTCCTGTCGGTGGCCTACGGGGGCTCGAGGGTTCCTCCCGGAGGCTCACCTGGCGTCTTACTTTCATACATTGCTCAAGAGAGTTCCCCCCTCAAATGGGAGATACATGGGGTATTTATAGGCTCTTGGGTCTGTACAAATAACCAAAATACCCTTTTGAGGATTTCTATCCTATGAGTACAAGCGAGGGGTATTACAGTCTTTCATGAGTATAACAACATTTCTTGGACTTGTACGCACGCCTCCTGCAAAGCGGGCCCCATATCCAGGAGTGATGAATTATTCTTCCAACAAGAGTAAACAATGTTTTATCTACCTTGCCCATTTGAAAGTCATTTTTAAGCAAAAATGATTTAAGCCTATCATTTCATGCTCTAGATGCTTGTTTTAAACCATATAAAGCTTTGGGCGGTTTGTAGATATGATCAGGAAATGTTGGATTTTTAAAACCAGGTGGTTGTCTTACATAAACTTCTTCCTCAATATAGCTATTAAGAAAAGTGTTCTTAACATCCATCGATACAACTTTGAAACTCTTAGATGCAAAGCAAATACTAAAAGGATTCTAATGGCTTCTAATCGAGCAACAGGTGCAAAGGTATCACCAAAATCAAGACCTTCTACCTAGGTAAATCCCTGAGCCACAAATCTAGCCTTATTTCGAACAACAACACTATCATCACTTTGTTTATTCTTAAAAACTCATTCAGTTCCAATAACATTATGACCATGAGGAGGTGAAACTAAAGTCCAGACTTCATTACACTCAAAATTTTCTAATTCCTCATGCATGGTATTAATCCAAGACTCATCAGATAAAGCGTGATTTACATCTTAGGATTCAAAGGAGGAAACAAAAGCAGCATGAGCATATAAGGCATCGAAGTTATACTTGTTGCGAATAACTCTCTTATCTAACTCACCAATCATTTGTTCAGGAGGATGACGTCGTTGAATATGCAGAGGAGCCTGTGGAGTCGTTGGTGACATAGGTCTAGTAGTAGTGGCCTCTACCTCATTGGAGGTAGGAGCAGAGCCACTAGTTGTAGACTCCATCAGTGTAGATACGTGTGTCGAAGTGTGAATCAGGGTTACCCTTTCATTGTCATCAGAGTCATAGAAGATATCTTCGGGTACGTAATTTACCTATATACCTACATTGTTGGGTCTAACACCAGGGCTAACCTAATCAAAAGTGACCTCGCAGGTCTCAGCAATTTTGTTAGTTTTAAAGTTGAATATACGATAACCTCGAGTGTGAGCTACATATCCAAGAAAAATACCACCTAAGGTCCATATTCAAATTTATCAATATTTATATGTTTAAGAATAAAACATCGACATCCAAACACCCTCAAGTGAAAAATATTAGAAGAATGACCAAAACGAAGTTCATAGGAAGTCTTATGCAATTTAGCTCACAAAAAAAATACTCTATTAGAAATATAGCAAGCGATAGAAATAGCTTCAACCCAATACTTCCTAGATGTAGCATGTTCATTTAACAACGTTCTAGCCATCTCAACCAAAGTTCTATTTTTACGTTCTACAACACCGTTCTGTTGTGGCACACGAACTGAAGAGAACTGATGATCTAAACATTTTTCAGTACAAAAAGAAGCAAATGATGTGTTCTTGAATTCAGTTTCATTATCACTTCTAATTACTCTAAGTGCCCCTGGGAGTTCAGTGGCAAGTTTAAAGGCAAGCTCTCTAAAGTGACCAAAAGCTTCGTCCTTAGATGCCATGAAAAAGATTCAAGAGTATCTAGAGTAATCATCAACAATAAGAAGAATATATCATTTACCTCCAGCTTACTAAACTCTAGCAGGACCTACAGTGTCTATGTGCAACAATTGACCAGGTGCATCAGTCATAACAAGTGTGAGTGGAGGATGTGATGCAGAAATCATCTTACCATGATGACAGGGTGAACAAACAAAATCTATTGATTTTTTAATTTTAAGATTAGGTATTCCTCTAACAAGATTCATATTACTGATATGAGCAAGATGATCAAAACCAATATGACCTAATCTACGGTGCCAGTGAAATAAATCCTTAGAATCAGATGAAACAAGACACCTAAAATCAGAGGATGATAAGTATGAAAAGTCACCCTTAAACAAACGACCAACTCGAACAATTTTGCACACTAGATAGCCAGATGAATCTAAAATACAGTATGAATGCTTTTTAAAACTCACCTCAATATTATCATCTATCAACTATGAAACTGAAAGCAAATTATAGCTCAACTTATTGACAAGAGCAACATCTTTTAAACTGAATTTTTTGTTGACGTGAACAGTACCTCTTGCAAGAACTCGTCCTTGAGCATTGTCCCCAAAAGTAATCATCTCATCACTAGTGGCACGAGTGAGAGAGGAGAACCACCATGAGTCTCCGGTCATGTGGCGATGAAGAATCTAGGCCCTATGTGTAATGTTTTGGTAATTATGACAACCATGTGGTTTGTACTAACTCGATTTGTCAAGACATTGATAGAGTTATCATTGGACAAAGATGAAAGAGCTCTAAAAGACATCATCTAGCTCAAGGCAAAGGTATCTAGTTAATAGGATCTTTTCTTTACCGGTCTAGGAGAATGAAGAGTAAAAGACCGAATTAATAGAATAGGAAATCATACTATAAAGAGGGATCAATTGTCTAGTAGCTTGAAAGCCAATGATGCCACATTGCTCAATCTTATTTGGTTTAAGAACTCGGTTTCGTTTGAAGTAGTCTGGCCTCAGTTTAAATATGTTTTTCTTTAAAGGCTGGACTGACCGACGCTATATGCCCGGACTGACCACATGTGCGGATCAACTCCTGATCGAGTTTTTTCGATCGTGTTTTTTCTCTGTGATTTCATCTTGCGGACTAACCGACGGCATGAGTGCGGACTGACTGCAACTCCGGATAATGCCCACGGTCAACATTTTCCAGAGAAGAGAATCTTTGTGTTTCGTTTGAAAATCTTGAGGCCGGACTGACCGTCGGCATATAGGCGGTGACCGGACCCACAGGTCGAAGTGATGATCGGCATTTTCCAATGATTGTTTTCTCTGGATTGATTTTTACGTAGGCCGGTCTAACAAACCGTCACCTATGGTCGACCGGGGTCCGGTCATAGCAACGCCATTTTCTCAGTGCATTTAATGTGTTGCGGCAGGCAGCAGTGATCGGCATCTTGTGGTTCAATCATTGCCGCATACTGCGGGTGCGGCCAAGATATGAGGGTTTCGAGCTCCAACGGCTAGTGCAGTGGATGGAGGCTATAAATACCTCACCCACTACAGCATTTGACCCTTAATGAGCCTCATAACACATTCTTGAGCCCCTCTGCTTATTCTTCCACTTGTTGAAAGCTTTGAGTTCATCTTGCAAAGTTAGTTGAGGTTCTTCCCGAGTGCATTGATTCAAGCTTTGATATTTGTGGCACTTGAGCATCTTCAAGCGAAGAATTGTTGATCTATTAATCTTAGAGATTGCCGTCTCCTAGACGGTTTGGCGGTGTGAGCCCGGTGATCTCTTCAAAGGAGATTGTGAAGAGGTCCGGTGCAAGATTGTGAGTGGCTCGGTGTTCGCCATCTCCGGAGCGGAGCAAGAACAACCACTAGTGAAATCGAGAGAAGACTTAATTCATGGAGCCAGCTTGATTGGTTCAAGCTTCCTCAACGTGGATTTGTGAAGATCGGCAAGTCTTCGATACCACGGGAAAAAGTCTTGGTCTTCATTGTGGTTATTTCTTGACTTTACATTTTCGCATTTAATTTTCTAGCAATTACTTGTGCTTGAATTTGCTTAGCTAGAATTGTTCATTATATTTGTCCCTAGTAGCATAATTGTTCTATTTGTTTAATTGTGCTAGGAAGCCTTGTTAGAACAATCTTGTTTAAAATTCTAATTAAGTCAATTAATTTTAGAAACCTCCTATTCACCCCCTCTAGTCGGTTATCCTTGATCCTACAAGTGGTATCGAGCTTGGTCTCTCCATTGTTAGACTTAACCGTCTAGGAGAGAAAGGATGGCTAGTGAGGAGTGTCTATAGGCAAGGCTCCTTTGTTTGATGGTTCAAATTATTCTTATTGGAAAATTAGAATGTCAATTTTCTTAAAGGCCATGAGTCCGAGCATATGGAAAATCGTAAATGAGGGTTATGTTATGGCTCTTGATCCATCACACCTCACGGAACTTGAGACACGTAATGCTCATTTAGATGCTCAAGCAATAAATACTCTTTTTGGTGCTTTGAACGCGGATGAGTTCAATAGAGTGAGTAATTTGGAAACTGCTCATAATATTTGGACTACCCTCTCGGAAATCCATGAGGGAACATCCACGGTTAAAGAGGCCAAATTGCATAGGATCCAGATCATATATGAGACATTTATAATATTGCCACATGAGGATATAAATGAAATGTATTCTCGCCTCAACAATATTATAAATGAAATCAAAGGCCTAGGTACAACACTAACCGATGTTGATATTGTGAGAAACATGCTTAGGGCCTTACCGGACAAGTATGAGACGTTGGTGACGCTTTTTCTTAACTCTCCTGAGTTGCCAAGAATGACGCCAACCAGATTATTGGGCAATCTCATCACTAATGAGCTTTACAAGAAAGACAAGGAAGAACTATTGGAGTCATCTTCCTCAAAGAAGAAGATTACCGCTTTCAAGGCAAAAGCGGAGTCAAGTGATGATGAGAATGAAGAAGAAAACTCCAATGAGGAGTTTGCTCTCCTTGTGAGGAGAATGAAGAAATTTATGAGAAGACGCCCACATCGAAGCTACAACTTCAACAAGAGCAAGAAAGGGCAATCATCAAATGACAACAAACGCTATAGCAAAATTCGTTGCTATGGATGTGATGAGAAGGGGCACATCATCTCAAATTGCTCCAACAAGAAGGATGATAAGGGAAAATCATCAAAGAAAAAAGAATTCAATGGCATGAAGAAGCTTCACAAAGATGGCAAGAATGAAGCCCATATTGGAGAATGGAATTCCGATGATGAATATTCGGATTCCGACTCCGATTCAAGTGATGAAGAGTCCTCCAAGAAAAGAGGACTTGTCGGCATCGCAATCAAGGAAGCTCCATCACTCTTCGGGTCTCCTACATGCCTAATGGCTAGAGGAGATAAGATAAAATCTATTGATAACAATGAACCTTCATATGATGAATTAATAAATATGCTTGAAGAATTAAATGAATTTATCGGAAAAGAGAAATCAACATTTAAGGTCCTGAAGAAAGAGTATCTCTCTCTAAAAGGCTCTTATGAGGAGCTAAAGGTAGCTCATGATTCTCTTCTCCTAAAGGACATTGAAAAATCTCACTCACATGTTGGAATTACTTGCAATTTAATGGATGAGATGCCTGGAGTAGAAATTACTTCAAATGTTATATCTATGTCTAATGCTTCTACATCATGTGAAGATTTGTTATCCATGCCATGTTGCTCAAATGATGATTCAATTGCAAATTTGGCTAATACTTGTGATCCTTTGCTCATTGTTAAAAATCATGAATTAAAAGAACAAGTCACTAAGCTAAGCAAGAGCTTAGAAAGGTGCTTCAAGGGTAAGGCTACTCTTGATAAGCTATTGAGTGAGCAAAGGTGCTCATTCAAAAATAAGGATTTGGGTATATGCCCAAAAAGGTAAGAAGCCAATTTACAAGCCCACAAAGTTTGTAAAAGAAAGTGAAAAATATTGCAATAAATGTCATAATGTAGGACATATGTCAAATGCTTGCTCAATTGCCAAAACTAAGTCTTATGGCATTTATGATTCTTGCTACATGCTTAAGAAATCTAAAGATGGTAAAGTAGTTGCTAAATTTGTGGGCACTTCAATTTTAGGCACTAAAAATAATGCTATTTGGGTGCCTAAAACCTTGGTCACTAACCTCCAAGGACCCAAATAAATTTGGGTACCTAAAAGAACTTGATTCTTGTTTTGTAGGTGAACTACGAGACCGGTGGTAAACATTGGGTGCTTGATAATGGGTGCACTCAACATATGACCGGTGATAGAAAAATATTCACCACATTCGAGAATGGAAAAGGAAGTGACAAAATCACATTCAGAGATAATAGCAAAGGAAAGGTAATAGGATTAGGTAAAATCGCTATCTCAAATGACCTTTCCATTTCAAATGTATCTTTAGTAGAATCACTAAATTTCAACTTATTATCCGTAGCTCAAATATGTGATCTTGGACTAATTTGCTCATTCTCTAAAGATGGTGTTACAATTTCGAATGAAAATGATAATTCTTTAATCTTCAAAGGATTTAAATTTGGAAATCTTCATTTGGTTGATTTTACTTCAAATGATTCATGCTTGAAAACTTGTTTAATGGCAAAAATCTCATTGGGTTGGCTTTGGCATAGAAGGCTAGCTCATGTTGGGATGATTCAACTCAAAAAGTTTTTCAAACATGATTTAGTTGTTGGCTTGAAAGATGTGAAGTTTGAGAAAAATCGACTTTGTAGTGCATGTCAAGCCGGAAAGCAAGTCGCTAATTCTCATTCTTCCAAAAGTATCATGTCAACTTCTAGACCATTGGAACTCTTATATATGGATTTGTTTGGCCCAACAACCTATAAGAGTATCGAGAGTAATAGCTATTGTTTAGTCATTGTGGATGATTACTCTAGATATACATGGGTATTCTTTCTAAATGATAAAAGTGAAACCTCCGGAATTTTCAAAAGTTTTGCAAAAAGGGCTCAAAATGAATTTGATTTCATTATTAGAAAAATCCGTAGTGACAATGGCTCCGAGTTCAAAAATACTAAAGTTGAAGACTTTTGTAAGGAACTTGGAATAAAGCACGAGCTTTCCGCAACCTATACTCCAGAGCAAAATGGAGTTGTAGAAAGGAAAAATCGCGCATTAATTAAAATGGCAAAGACAATGCTTATAATACTTCTGACAAATTTTGGACGGAAGCAATTAATACCGCTTGTCATGCCATTAATCGTCTTTATTTGCATCGTCTTTTGAAAAAGACCTCTTATGAACTTCTTGTTGGAAGAAAACCGAACATCTCTTATTTTCGTGTTTTTGGTTACAAGTGTTACATTTTGAAAAAAGGGTGTCCGGCTTCCAAATTTGATGAATTTTTTTGTAAATAATCTATTTTTTATTCAAAATCTGAAATAATACCGTTTAATTTTTTTTGAAATAATCTCTAGTCGTAGTCCCATTGGGCGACTAGAGCCTCATAGGGTATAGTCGCCAAGCGGATGTGCGACATTAGTGCAAGTCGCCCAACCAAGGGCGACTTAGTTAAAATCGCCCAACCGATTAGGCGATTTAAGCTCTAAACTCACAATTATGTAAACCCAATTGGAACAATTGTGTTAAAATAGATATTACATTTTGTAGGTATTGTATTTAGCAAATCGTATTATATGATGTTATTTTTGTAAAGATAAAAGTGTGGTGACAACGTTGGTTGGTGCATTTCTTATTTTAAGTAGAATATGAAGGGTACGAAATATGTCGGACTCATAATAACATTTTGTGATAAATGCGTATATTGTTGTAGTCGTCAAATTTACGTAGAATTTTGTGAGGGCGATTCGAGATAGTAATGAATGGTAAGTAGATAGGTAAGTGATATTGAATCTGAAAATAATATAGGCTTGCTTTCATGGCTTAGCGGAGACACGAACGAGAAGTACATTAAAGTCGCGACGAAGCACATTACGTAGTGACATGGCATGATGGTTCGGGTAATTGCTTTAGTCATCCTCGCTACTACTACGGTACACCATGACGAAGCATCCGGACCATATAAGTATACATGCCTTTGGGGATAATAAAAACAAGAGGGTATGGCGGGTACTACTACGTAATGACTGACCTCTGCGTGGACGGGGCCATTTTCCTTTCTTGCTAGCTCGGCGTTGAACTCTCGCCGCCTTCCCTTCCTTGTCGCGGGGTATCCACGTCGGTGGTATGTCGAAGTCGTCCATATCCTGCGATTCGATGATGTAAGTGCACCGTATAATGAGAATCGTAAGAAGGATTTAACTTCTTCATAACTAACGTCGTGGATCGGATTCTGGCCGGCGGCCGGATCTGTTGTGGCGGCGGGTTCACCAAGATGAGCCTTTCCCTTGCCTTTGTCGCGGAATTGTACATGTCGGGTTTGGTATGTCAAGTCGTCCATGTCCTGCGATTGTATGATGGATGTAAGTACACCGTCTCGGAAACCTTACGTAATAAGGGCGCCCATTGGAGAACACTCTATGTGGGTTGCCTTATGTTCAATCTCCTAAAGCATGTAACGAAATGGTGGGCGCGTTATTGCGGTTGCCTTTTATTGAGTTGACATGTTGTATTGATGTGTCGCGTGCTTTAAGTTATATGCATCGAAGAAATATGCAATGTATGAGCGAGTTACGAAAACCAAGCTATTCCATATTATCCGATAGAATTAAGATAAAACATACTAGCGGTTGGGTAGTTGCTTACAAGAACCAAAGTACAATTCGACACAATTAGTTAGGCATTTGCTTACAAGAACCAAAGTTAAATTGAACTACAAGTTACAACAGTAGGAAATGTAATACAAGTTCCTCGTGTCGTCGTGACGCCTTGCAAGTTACGACGGTGTGCCCTTCTGGCGGCGTATTCTGCGTCTACCCGCGCTGCGGCTTCCCTTCGTCCATATCGTTAGAATCGACGACTCTGCCGACAGCCCTTCCCCCCTCTCAATAGGTCTAGATCTGGAACCCAAGTCCTATTTGCAATATCCAATGTGGAGAAGTTACAGACAACCACGAAGCCTCTTAGCTCGCCGCACCACACTCTTGAACCTTTTCCTTCATGAAGTACTCGGATACAAAGTTAAATGGGTCCATGCGGATCGTCCCTTGCCTGGCGAGAACATGAGAGCATGGCTTGTGAAGAAGCTTTAGCTTGTTGCATGTCTTGCTAGGTTCATTCACATGGTCTCCAAGGCATACCTCATGGGTAACAAGAGGCCGAGCCGTTCAGAATCCGGCTCTGTCTCGGAGGATCACGTCGAATCGATGCTCGTGTTGCCCATTCTGAAGGCCGTGTCGGCCGAGCCTTCTCGGTCTTGGCTCGCATGTATGTACTAATCTTGAGCAATAGAAGTGCGTGGGTTGGTGCATGAAGTGCCGCATTTGCATGTCTTTCCACGAAATATCCGATTGTACCATGCGAACGCCTTCAACAATGGCGACAAAGAGGTCGACAACGGAGGCCCCTAATAACCCAGATTGTACACCTCTGCAAGGTTAGTGGTCATTATGCCATACCTTGCGCCGTCCGTGTCGTCTGCGATGAAGGACCACTTTTCCAATGGCTCGGCCTCAATCCAATGAGAGAAACACCGATGTCCCTCGAGGTCCTCCGCGTCAAATGGGGAGGTCGAGCTCCTTGATGGTGTGGCGCTCATTTGTGCCTCCCGGAATGAGGGGCGCTTGTTTCTCTCGATGACATGCTTCTTGGTATGCTCGTCCAATATCGCCACAATGCATCAAATTTATGTTCTTTGGTTACGCATGGCAAGCCTCTTGAAAAGTTTCATCAAAGGTTCTTTGCTGAAGCTGTTTGAAGAAGTTGGCCCCAGGATGGCGAATGCACCATCATTCCTCGAGTCTGGCGGGGAATGGCTCATTGGCGATGCATAAGCGGTTCATAGTCGCTCAACCGATTTCACGAGCGATTCAAACTAATATATTAATAAGTAATAGAACTATGGTAGAGGAATGCATAGACAACCATATCATAGTCGTTCTGAAGGAGAATCGTCAACACAAAATACAAGTTATATAACAATGGTAGATGGAATGCATAGACAACCATGTAATAGTTCCTACAAAAGACAATACGTAAACACAAATGACGTAATAGTTCCTACGAAAGACAATACGTAAACACAAATGACGTAAACCCCTTACTGGCCACCCGCTGCGCCACCCGCGGCACCCGCTCCATCGTCGCCACGTCCCACACCCGGTCCGCGCCAGCCAAGGCGTCCCGCTTGGCTTCGGCGCGGGGTGCCTAGTCCGGGCCCAGACAGGAAAAGCGCTCGAGAGCCTGGCGATCCGTGGTCGAAGTCGACTCCACAATGTGATCACTGGAGGCCCGCTAAGCTGCTCAACAGAAAGAACGTCGGCAGTGCGAGCTCGGTGCCCGTGGTCGCGTCCGGGTGCTTCCGCCAGTAAAGATCCACGTCCTCGTGCGTCCTCGTCTTGAGGAGAAGACACTGCCGGCTCTACAAAAGTACTGCATGGCAAATAATGTTAGTCTCTACCAAAAATCGGCGATCGCCAACTTGAGCGAACAAGCGCACTTTTGGTGGGCGGCATCTTTGCGGGATGCTATACCCACCGTCTTGTCCGGGAGGGTCGAGGTGAGAATATCTTGTGGCGGTGGGGTGTGTACCCGTGCCCACGGACCCTCCGGCTGCCAGCGCAGCGCAACAGAGGCGAAGCGTAGGAGCAACAGGGCGCGGCCTTGGCGCCAGCGGCCACGTGGGCGTGCCCTCCCCGAGCTTCTTGAGTGGTCATGAGACACGGCGTCCTCGACCTATGCAAGCGACGAGGCCACCTCCGGACCGACGAGCCCACCTCTGTCTGCCGACGAGGCCACCTCCTCTGCCGTCTTTGCATGGCGTCGAGGGCCACGCATCGCCTCGCCGCCTTTGTAGGCCCGGCGAACAAAGCGCACTAGCTCGTCGCGCGTGACCTCGCGCCAATGCCGATCTGTCCCAGATCGGCCGTCCGTCGGCCGGCAACCACGGCGTTGATGTCTGTCTACAAGGAGTATGTCAAAGCGTCAAACCTATAATTCGAACAAGATCGAAGAACATTTTCAAACACGATTTCACGTACCACGAGGTGCACATTCAGCGCTAAGTCACGGAGGTAGGCGTCGGTCGATCTTGCCGCCGGCGGGGAGGTCGACGACATGCACCGGCTGGTGCGTGTCTGCGAAGCGTACAATGAAGGTACTCGTCGTCTGTGGCTGGGAGTCGTCTGGTAGTCATCGCACCACGATCCTCATAGGCGTTCGCCTTTGTGCCACCGGCTCCATCTTGCCCGCGCTGCGTCCTAGTGCCACCCTCCTACTATGCTGCAAAGCGTAGCATTGCAATTGGAAGCAAGCGTTACGGAAATGTCAAAACATATGTGAGCAGGTGTTGCATGTAACTTACGCATGGGTCGACTCGGGCACCCTCGTCCGACGGGAAGCTGGAACAACTGGCGGAGGCGGCGGCGCATCACCACAATGCGCTGCGTAGTCCTCCACGAACACGTCGAAGACGAAGCTTCCTCTGCGTCCCCGATCGCCCGGTCGCGCCAAAGACAGTGAAAACGACCCAGCGAACACGGGCCTCCGTCTCTGATCGAATCTGCTCAGCGCCGCGTCGTCGGGTGAGACGGTCCACCGCTCCACAAAGTGCTCAAATGCGCCGCGTGTGACTGCTGCGTGTGCATCTCGTGCTGCGAGCCAAAGCGGTGGTTAAAAAGGATTACATGTACGACTAAAAAAAAATATAGGGAAATATGTACCGTCTACGGCACCAAAGGGACCCTACGGTCGGCCGGTCCACCGCGTCACCATGGTACATGTCCGCGCCAGACGGTCTGAGTCTATCGGCATTGGCCGTCCAGAAAGCGCTCGAGCGACCACAGTGCAGCGATGGGGCACTGTGAGGATAGATCACGGGCTTCGTCCGAAGCGACCGCGCATCGCGACAGCCGCGCATGATGCGTCGCGGCAAATCTGGTGATCCCCAATCGATCTCGGCTCCTCGCCGTCGCGATGGCCCTCGCGTACCACGAGGCGGGCGTCCAGCGAGTCACCGTGGGCTGGCTGCATGATGCCAGCCGAACGACCACAGCAGATCGCCTCCGTGTGTCGCGAAACTGGTCGACGGTGGGTGTGGGACCATCCGCTCGACCTCTGTGAAAAACGAATAATTAGTAAGCCCGTCATATGGCTAGGCCTTAATGAATCGCTAACCCGACGAAAATAGGTATTATACTTACGGGCTGCGAAAGCCACCGCGAGCGCACCATGCATTGTCGCTCAGAAGTCGGCACTGGAGGTCGACCTCCGCCCAAGCATACGAAACACTCGCCAGCGTCGCGCGATCCACACCCGTCCGTGCGAATGCGGCCGCTCCGCGATAGGCAAGCCGCCGCGACATCGCGACATCCTCGAGTCGGGCCATCTCCCGAAGGGAGGTGGAAGGTGTCGTCTCGGGCATAACGGTCCACCAGCGTCGAGGCGACGGTCGAGCAGGAAGCGTCGTGGCCGCTCGGACCGCTGAACCTCCCCATCGTCGTCGGCGACCGGACGCCGATCCTCTTCGGTGGCCTCAACCATCCGTCTGGCGGTAGAAGCCCGGAGCAGCTCAGCCTACAAAGCACGAAGCGTAAGTACAAAGTCGCATCTGACACAAAAAAGTTACAAAGTTCTGGACAAACCTCTCTACCGGCGTGGGTCTAGTCTCAAAGCCCGTCGGGGTGTCGCGTCTGAACCACCCCAACTCGGTAAGGTCCCGCCTTGCCAACCGGATCGGCACCACGGCGGCTTCATGGCGGTCTTGCGTCGGCGAACGGTCTAGCGGATCGAAATGCCAATCCGAACCACGGGGTCTTGAGCCATACCGCAAATTAAGAAATTAAAAGCATTCATATTACTTACGCATTTAAATTATATTCCAATGGGAAATAAATCATATTTGATATGTTAAGTAGTGCCACCTAAACACTTTGCCCCAACACAATGACACAATTTTTCCTCTGAAGGCTATATTACGTTAACGCCTATCTGATTGCTATGGATTGCGAGATATTTATTACATCATCGTTACTATGCGTATTTATAATGCGTGAAGCTTTAGGAGAAAAAAAACAAAATTTCACATGTTTGATAATCCTCGTGTTTGGAACCATGTATCGCGTATTTACCATTCTATAAACTAGTATTTGCGAATGCATGAGTTATCGACATGTTTATCATTTTATAAACTAGCATTTCTAAAAGTAACATGTTATCATTCATCTAGCAAATGCGCAATTAGCGCGAAGACGCATATGATACAACTAAAATTTGACATGTTTGATAATCCTCGTGTTTGAACCATGTATCGTGTATTTAACATTCTATAAACTAGCATTTGCGAATGCAGCGTTATCGACATGTTTATCATTCTATAAACTAGCATTTAGAAAAGTAACATATACGCAATTAGCACAAGCCGCAGAGAATAGTACAACTAAATTTATTTTTACTAACTCATTTTTCCTTCATGTTATCTCTCAACATTTGCTAACGCACCATGGTTACTAACTAATTATGCCATCTCTAGATATTTGCTAACAATATGTCATTACACATAAAGTTGATTGCTAACCTATCATGGTTTAGAAAAAAACTTATACAAAGTAATATCAAAAACTTACCGACCCCTCTGCGCTCCTCTTCTTCCCTGCTCTTCTCCTTTTCTTCCCTCCTCTTTCCTTCTCCTCCTCTTTTTCTCTCTCTCTCTCTCCTCTCCTCTTTTCTCTGCCGATTTGCTATTGGAATGGCGACAGTTGACTTGACATGATTTTATAACCGCCCAAATCGCCATACCGTATGGCGACTTGTTATTTGCCACCATGTCGCCATACGGTATGGCGACGACCTTAAGTCGCCGTGCGGTATGGTGACTATGCCTCAAACCTTCAATGTAAGCCCGCCGGTTGGGCGACTTGATCAAAATCGCCCAACCGTGCGGCGACTAGAGATTATTCTGTAAAAAAAATTAAGCGGTATTATTTACGTATTTCGAATAAAAAATAGATTATTTAAAAAAAATTCCAAATTTGATAGTCATTGCGATGTTAGCTTTTTGCTTGGATACTCATCAAATAGTAAAGTTTATCGTGTCTTCAACCAAAACACCGGTTTAGTTGAAGAAAAACATGATATTCAATTTGATGAGACTAACGGCTCTCAAGAAGAGCAAGAAAACTTGGATGATGTAGGTGATGAAGGCTTGAGACAAGCAATGAAGAATATGACTCTAGGACATATCAAGCCAAAAGAAGACAAAGATGATCCATCCTCTTCTATTCAAGTTGAACTTTCTACTTCCGCTACGCCAAGTCAAAATCAAGTTGAAGAAGTTGAAGATGAACAAGCACCAGTCACTCATCCAAAGATTCACAATGCCATTGCAAAAGATCACCCCATTGATCAAATTTTGGGTGACGTTGGTAAGGGTGTTCAAACTCGATCGATCTTGCTTCATTTTGTAAACATTACTCGTTTGTTTCTTCCATTGAGCCAATGTTTGTAGAAGAAGCTCTAGATGATCTAGATTGGGTAAATGCTATGTATAAAGAGTTGAATAATTTTGTTCGCAATGATGTTTGGACGCTTATTGAAAGACCCAAGGATCACAACGTGATTGGCACAAAATAGGTATTTAAGAACAAATAAGATAAAAATGAAGTTGTGGTAAGAAACAAGGCAAAGTTGGTAGCTCAAAGGTATACTCAAGTTAAAGGTTTGGATTTTGGTGAAACTTTTGCACCCGTAGCTAGATTAGAAGCTATTCATATTTTGCTTGCATTTGCATCATGTTTTGAAATAAAGCTTTTTCAAATGGATGTAAAAAGTGCTTTTCTAAATGGCGAAATTTTGAACTTGTTTATGTTGAGCAACCTCCTGGTTTTGAGGACCCTAAAAATCCCAACCATGTTTATAAACTTTCAAAGGCTCTTTATGGTCTCAAACAAGCTCCTAGAGCTTGGTATGAACGACTTAGAGATTTCCTTGTTTCAAAAGGGTTCAAAATTGGGAAAGTTGACACAACTCTTTTCACAAAAGTCATTGATAATGATTTCTTTGTATGTCAAATTTATGTTGATGATATTATTTTTGGTTTTACTAATCAAGAGTTTTGCAAAGATTTTGATGATATGATGTCCAGGGAATTCGAGATGTCTATGATTGGAGAACTTAGTTTCTTACTTGGACTTCAAATCAAGCAACTCAGGGATGGTACATTTATAAGCCAAGTCAAGTACGTGAAGGATTTACTCAGAAGGTTTGGTATGGATGATGCAAAGCCCATCAAGACTCACATGGCTACAAATAGTCATCTTGATCTCAATGAGGGAGGTAAACCGGTAGACTCAAAACTTTATAGATCCATGATTGGTAGCTTGCTTTATCTTACTGCATCTAGGCCCGATATCATGTTTAGTGTTTGTATGTGTGTTCGTTTTCAAACTTCTCCAAAAGAATGTCATCTTATGGCCGTTAAAAGGATTTTTAGATGTTTAAAGTATTCCTCTTGTATAGGCTTATGGTATCCTAAAGGTGCTAAATTTGATTTAATTGGATATTTCGATTCCGATTATGCGGGTTGCAAAGTAGATAGAAAGAGCACCTCTAGAAGCTGCCAATTCTTAGGGAGATCCTTAGTATATTGGTCCTCAAAGAAACAAAACTCTGTAGCCCTATTCACCGCCGAAGCCGAATATGTCTCCGCAGAAAGTTGTTGTGCTCAATTACTATAGATGAGACAAACATTGATGGATTGTGGAATTAAAATTAATAAAATGCCTCTTTTGTGTGATAATGATAGCGCAATAAAAATCGCCAATAATCATGTTCAACACTCAAGAACCAAGCATATAGATATTCGCCACCACTTCTTGAGAGATCATGTAAGCCAAGGTGATATTGTGATTAGCCACATAAGAACCGATGACCAATTAGCGGACATTTTCACCAAGCCTCTAGATGAAAACCGCTTTTGCAAGTTGAGGAATGAATTAAATGTCATAGATCTTTCTAATATCATTTGATGATAGTATCTTTTGAAATCTTATTTGAAATCGTATTTCTCTCATGTTTTTCTTGATTCTTGAGCAAAGATGGAAATCACATTTAGGGGGAGTGTTAAGTGTTATACAATCACCATGTGTACCACATCTCTACTTATACACATATTGACAACTATGCTAGAATGTCTCTTCAAAAATCAATCCTTTTGGTCAAAAGTCAAATTTTGGATTTTAACAACCAAAACTCTTGAAAATTAAGCTATTCCAACTCAGAATGTAAAACTTGACAAGACTCACATAATTCACTATCAAGAATAGAAACTCTAAGTCTATTAATTTCATAAATTAAACTTTCAACAAAACAATTATTTTCTTTCAGTTTCTTTTTTGTCTTTTTCAATTCAATAGCAAGTTTAATCAAACCATCTTTAAGCTCATCATATGATTATATTACCTCATCAAGATCACTGTCATCGTCGTCATCGTTGTCGTTTCTTACCATAAAACACATGCTCGTGAAGTCGTCGTTGTTCTTCTTCTTACCTTTAGCACCATCATTGTCGTGGTCATCGTCGTCGCAACTCTCATATTTCACATCACTCAGATCAAAATGCTCGATAGTCGAAAGAACATTTTCAGCAAATTTCCGACGGAAATTGCCACCCTTGGTATTGTTGTTCTTTGATGGCAGACGACGGTAATTCTTGTCTTCCTTGATCACCTTTCCCTTGAGCTTGGGACACTCCAACTTAATGTGGCCTGGCTCGGCACACTCATAGCACCTTATTGGACTTGACATGCCACCTCGGTTCCTTATCCTCATGTTGTTGAGTGCCTTGTATGCCCGTGAGGAGATCAACACCAAATCCTCTTCAGGGAGCTGTTCGAACTATTCCTCTGAAAAAGAAGACAAAGCAGACACAAGAAAAGAACTTCGACGAAAGCGGCACTGCAGGGTTGGTCACAAGTGCTAAAGATGAAGGTTTATCAATCTTAGATAGCAAAGCTTCCATCTCATAGGTTTTCAATCTAGAGTAAAGATCATCCATGATTAAAGTATCTAGATAGATAGTTGTGACAACCATAAACCACTCAGAACCTAAAGTCTCAATATTTTAGTTGCATTATCTTCATCAGAAGGAATAACATTAATATCGCACAAATTACTCAATATTTTCTCAAAAGCGAGCAAAAAGATCATCAATAGATTCACCGAACCGTAGCAAAATCGAAATATTCTTTTGATAAAGATTTTTACATACTTTCTTAATTTTAGTGGTTCCTTCATGATAATCGCAAAGAGTTTTCCATATTAAGTGGCGAGAATTAATATGAGCTACGATCAACTTCTTTGAGAAATCCTTGAAACTTGACAAGTTCTGAGCTTGAGCATTTAAATCAACATCTGTTTTATTTAGATTAGTAACAAGAATAGGAACCTCATAATGTCTAGAAACCTTATACCAAACATCATTACCTTGAATCTCAATATAAGCTTGCATACGACACTTCCAAAAAGCAAAATTAGTACCATCTAGCATAGGGGGACAATTCACATACCTCTCTGACGCCATAGCAACCGCTCTGATACCACTTGTAGGATTGAATACCACAATCAGAGGGGGGGGTGAATAATTGTAGTGATTTCTCTTTGAATTACCGAAGATGGCCTGCGTTGGATTGAACTGACGACTGAAGACACCGTACTCGTGCGTGATGCCTCCTAGTTGCCGTGCTCTGATATGCTCTGCATGCTGATGCTGTTGGCGATGGTCGGGTGAATGACACGGCACGTGATTGACGAAAGTGAAGTCGACAGAGGAGCGCTATCTCGCCACGCACTGCTTGGAATGAGAACGAGTCGAAGACGATGCCCAGAAAGACACGCCACCAGCGATGACTAATTTTTTTGGAATAAATCTGATCTTTTATTTATGAATCATGTTCTGTGGCTACAACGTGCCTTAACGGCACCCCTCAAACCCTAGCACGAAAACTCCAAAAGCTTTCTCCCAAAAGTCATCTAAAAAATCCTCTATAGACTCTTAACCACTCCCTCCTTTTTTATATGCTAGAGCCCTAAACTGTGTCCTCATCAACACGGACACAAAATCCTATATGCTTCCGAAAATTAAAGGACCCGAAACCCTTCCGAACACGGGTTTTCTAAAATCTCTAAACCTTCCAGTTATGAACACCTTCCACAACTCCTCACGCGTCGAAGCCTCCAGGACTGCACCTCCCGTAGCTTCTCCATGCATCATGCATCCACCTTTGATCTCCACGTGCCCCAGCGTAAGCCCGACCACCTCGAGACATCCTCGACCGCTTGAACCTTAGATTTCCCCATCCTAGTCCCGATCCTCCTCGTCATCGACCATGACCATCTCCACGCCCAACCCGCACATGCAAAAGACTAAAGAACGTTTTCCCGGCACAAGTTTTTCAACTTGACCAATATCAGTCCACACGCGCATATCACACCCTCATCCATCAATAAACACGGACCAGATGATCCACAATCTTAATTTCCATGCTTTCAGAAAAACAACCCGAGACCACTCTGAAAAACCGGTTTGACCGTTGTACGCGAGCCGATCAAATCGTTGGCCGATCAGACACGAGTACTCGAGGTACTCGAATATTACAAGAAATGAAGCACTCGAAGCCTACGACTACCTACCGTGAAGCTTACGACAACCGATTGCAAAAGCCTACGACTACCGATCGCGACGACCGAACCTTTGTAGCCAGACCATCGACCGAATCGTAGCCGACCATCGACCGAGCATTGTAGCTTCCGTTCGGACAACTCCGATCGTCGCCGTACTCAATACACTAGCGACTCACGATTCGTCTACTACTCGATACTCGAGTTACTGATGACTGAGTCGGTCAAAGCCTAGCGGCGAAGGGTCATCGAGTATCGCCGTTTGGACCACCCAATACAAAACGCGTTCGGACCACCCAACTGAATATTCCAATGACCAAACTTTCACAAACACAAATTTCAATACAACCCAAATATCAATTATTCATCATCACAATATCCACAACCTATCCCTATGGTCTAACGCTTCTAGTGGCAAATTGTGCATGTAAATGAGATAACAGATTACTGAATATCCGTTGTCCTCGCAAAAACAAAAAGGAATATGCATTGCTACAAATGGCTCCAGCCGACATGATTGAACCGTACAAGATAAACCGGCAAGGCGAGTCTGCTTGTTGCAGAATAGGCATGCCATCGTTGTCTTCCTGTCGAGAAGCCGGAAATTAAACTGGAGAACAAAATGAATACAACAATAATACAAAAACTACGAACAGGACCACCGTAAGAGGACACGTCAGCAGACAAACAGTAATTGAGTTGCAGGAAATGCCAATGCACCTTGCTTCCTGTTCATCACCGTCACTGCTCCACTAGTACTGCAGCATTGACCACACATGCCGTATGTCCCAGAAATTAGCAGGATTAGAGAACACAAAATATGAAGGACCAAGAAAATCATCCCATCTCTTTCACCAGCTCCGTGTTCCGCGACCACACTGATCAGGGTAAAAAGGATAATGAGATCTTAATTCGTGTTCCATAGGTGCTACTCTTTATTCTATACCAGGAAAATGGACAATATTGAGTATTAACTGTTCATCCACACTCCACTCCAATTGTGTTTTTCTTTCCGGAAGGAAATCAAGGAACCAACTACATGCTACTGCCTCCTTCGTCGTCCTTTCTGTGTCTGTTGTTGTTCTACCTGTTCCTTCCAGTTCCCAGCCACCTCACCAGTATCACTTGCATGATGGAAAGTTCATGAATACAAAATGCAAATTAGAAAGCCCGCATTTGGCAGGGCAACCAAATACTACCCATGCTGATGTAGTAGCAGTTCAAATGTCTACACCAGAAAATCAAGTGATCTACCAGCAGAATCAACTGTGAAAGAATAACATGCTTATGCATAAAAGGATCATCCTTTGTTATGATGAGTAATGAGCACTCAAGTGTTGGAAAAGGATACCGTGCTGCCCATGTAAGCTATGAACAGGCAGGTGGAAATAATGAAATGCATCACTCCACTCGTCTTCGTAGTAAGGAAATACCAATTCACACACCAGCAAATTTCTCAGGCAAAAGTACTCATATATAATTCAACAGCAAGCCACCAAATGTTTAGCACTACTTTTTTTTTGAACTGTAAATGCGACCAGTATGCGACGTTGTGTCCGCTAATAGACGTATCAAAAGTGTTCGGCAAAAATCCGAAGTCCTTAGCTACGAAAAGTAGTGCGATCGCATTGAAACACTGCAAAATGAGTTCAGTAAATCTCAATACAAAACTAACAAAAAAACGACCGTAAATCCCGTCACGGCGAGAGGGCGAGGTAACTGACGATCGTCGGTGACCTTGAGCAAGATTCGGATGGAGGAGGTAAGGGACCGGAGGTCGCGTACGGAGGTGGTGTCGGCGCGGAACAGGCGCACGGAGCTCTCCACGAGCTCGTCCCACGACTCCATGTACTGATGTACCCCATCGTTGCGATCGGCGATGGCGAAGACGGTCATCGCTAGGGCCCTGGCCGTTCGCCTGACGGTCACCCAATTTGAAAGGCCTTTCGGAAGAGCCATGTTCAAAATTTGAACTCTGATGGCCCGTGTGCTCACACATAAAGCCAGCCCAGAGGGCCACTAATCTCCAAAACCGAAAGAAGATAAGGGATGCTACTACCATATGGCCCACCCGTTAGTCCAACCGTGATCCAGAGCCTAGTATCCGGACCTCTGGAACGACATACGGCTCATGAAAAGCCCACAAACCCATTCGACTGAATCATCATGTTAGCCCGAAATGAATGCGTGCACAGCACAATGCGTTTCATCACACACGCGACATGTATTTTGAAGTCTGAAGCAGCAGTGGTACATCTCCACATGAACGGCATAACTACTTTTACTAGTACAGTACTACAACCTCCACCCTATATGCCGTTCCCATTCCAACGGCCCTATAATAACAGTAACCGCGCGGTACACTGACACGGAGCAGCTAGCCCGGTGCGCCGTGCGCCCCGGTCACCGGGCAAACGCAAACCTCCGCGCAACGGTCCGCCCCCGCACGGAGCTCGTCCCCGACTCGCGTCGCGCGCCTCGGCGGGGTAAAATCATAGCGAGCCGCCCCGGAATTCGCCGTGCCACGAGCCGAGCGCGCGTCGCCGATCCCACCGGCGGGCTTCCCGGGCTGAGAAAAAACGATAAAAAAACGGTGTACTACGCCAACTTTAAACGAACCCCAACGCCGTCCCCTACTCTACTCCCCTCCCGTCCCAATAAAGCCGCCCCAACCGCTGCGCAGCTCTAAAAAAAAAGAGGAAGCGCTCCTCGCCATCTCAGCTCACTCGTTCCATCCTTCCGCCCTTGCGCGTTCCCTTCTGGTAAAAAAATCCCGGCGCCGAACGGCACGTTGAGAAAAGGAGCATGAGGGAGCAGGAGGGCGACGAGGCGGGACGCCGGGGCAGGGTCATCAGGTCGTTGCTAGGCGTCGCCAGCCTCGTGGAGGGCGCTGAGGCCGAGGGGGGAGTGTCGAGGAAGCCGGACGCGGGGGCCGGGGACGACGGCGAGGAGAGGAAGGCGGTGGTGAGGGTGGTGGCGGCTGACATGCCGCCCGCGCTGCAGCGGCGCGCGTTCCGCTGCGCCCGCGACGAGCTCGCCGGGATGCCGCACTTCCCGCGCCGGCTCGAGCCCAAGCGCCTTGCGCTCGCCCTCAAAAAGGTAAATAATATACTAATGTAGCTACAACCCTGAAACTACATTACTATGAGAACTCCATTACTGTACCTTTGCGGCGCTGTTTCTCCGAATTGCCAGTGGCCAACTTGCTTGTTAGCCAGGAGCGGGGTGTGTGTTGTTTGCTCCCGAAACTGCAATATAATGGCCAATGCCAGTGCTTAGTTTTCTAGTATTTCTAGTCTCCGTTAGTTCATTATGTGAGGATTAGAATATCTGTGATTGTTCAGTGAGGACAGCATCTTGCTTGCTGGGACTTAGCTAGGAAAACACATCGTGTGGAGCAATTTTGGTTCTTGGAGTAGATGCTTTGCTGCGATTGTATTCTCGCGGCAATGCAGTCATAACTGATGAACTACAATGTATCCGTTGTTGGGGCCTTACCGTGACGAGGATGACGAGGATTGCGCTAAGTGCATTGATGTCCATGCTGATAGATCCTCTGCATTATGATCTCCCCGTTTTGTTAGTTGCCTAGATGGATTGTATTCTTTTGGTTGCTACTGTAGCTGCTCCATGCATCTGAAACCAAAATAGTTTTGTTGTTTGTCACCGAGCTCATTTGGAAGGGTTTGAGAATCATTGGCAGATGAAGTATCAGCTTCTGAACACCTAAGCAATGGGGTCAAGCTGAATGATCTTGCTCTTGCTGGTGTGCTAATATATCCTCATGCAATCTATGTAGCTAACTACCAATGCGAGCATTTAATACATTGAACAATCAGAAGGTCATGTCATCATGTCGTTGTCAATGTCATTGCACAAAAGGGTAAGCAAGTTTGACCACAAGGATGCATCAATCGAGTATTTTGGGACTTGAATTTTCATATATGCGGCATCTCCCACATCTAAATGTTCAATTTCTGCCAACGTGGCAAGTTCTTTTCTAATTAATGTCATCTGGCATCTGCAATGCAAATTGCATTGAATCTCACCAAACCAGATTTATATAACTTATGACATGGGTTATTACCGGTGTTTGTTTATGCTCAGGGAAGAGCATTCAACGCAAAAATGATAGCCAGCGCCCAGTAATCCACTCAAGTATTCTGAAATGTGGTAGTATGCAATAGAGAACTGTTCATACTACAATATTACCTGCCTTAAAGTTTGTCCGAATATTTTTGCTTGACTGAATTTTGCAGTCTTCAATCAATCAAATAGCTGAATCTGGGACCAGTACCTCACATTTCATCTCCATGCTTAATCAGACACCCGCACATTCCTATTGTTTGTCGGCGAATTCTGTAACTCCGCATTTTGTCTCTGCTCCTCCATTTTCATATGCAATACTGTGTATAACTGTATATGATAGGAGCTTATCCTTTGCTGACAGGAGTTTGACACTACCTATGGACCAGCTTGGCACTGCATCGTAGGGACAAGTTTCGGTTCATATGTCACGCATGCCCGGGGCGGATTCTTGTACTTTTCCGTTGATAAGGTTTATATACTGCTATTCAGGACAGCAGTGGAGCCCTTACCCCATTGACGACGACCAGACAGAGATGGTTCATGAATTACATACACTGTGGCCTGTGGGGGCATCCCAAATGCAACTGTTCAGCTAGACCAAGGCCTTGCGAATTGCATGATTTTCTCAATGGCAATGGGGACTACCTTCTGCTGTATATGATTCTGATGTCAAGAATTTCGAGTGATCCGGTGTGGCCTGTTCCAGTTGAATGCGGTGCTGATGATTGTGCTTAATAGTGTACCAGATATTTCTGATGCTTCCAGATAGGAACATAAGTTGGGCAGCGAACAAAATTTTGGTGTATATTGAAATGATGTTATCTTTCCGTCTTAAAAAAAATGATGGTATCTATCAGAACGTGTTAAATCAGCTGTAAGATGTTACTCATTTTCTGTTGTTTTTGCAAAGCAAAATTACTGCTTCTGTTGACTCCGGAATCCGCTATTGGTTTTGACTTTCGATACAAAAATGTAGATGCAGGCAGCAAACCATATAAAACATATCAGCATTAGCATATGCATCTCAAACCCGCTGTAAGCCTGTAAGAAGTGCCCATGCCTCACATAAAGAGATCTGGTAAATGATAGTGTGCATCTGAAACAAACAAAGCTTGCCAAATTCTCTTATTTGAGCTAAGTTCCTGGTATATACACGGAGTAAAACAATGAACCTAAGGTCAGCCAGAATGGAGCTTGAGGTGACATTATGTTTTCAACACGGCAAAGAGCTCAATCATAGATAATAGAAACACCCCAATTTCACTCAGACGACCATTTCGGCCTCTCTCAAACTGGCAGGAATTCCTACATCTAGTCTCATTGTAGCTTTGTACTTCTCTGGCACTTTTGCACCGCCCTGAATGCACATCTCAACAACAGCTGGTGCCTGCCCATAGAAGCTCTTCAGCTCCCTCTGCAATTCCTCCCCAGATTCTGGCATGTGCCAGACATATCTAGGAGGTATTAGGTCATCCAGCACCACTGCCTGCCATCCATGCTGTCCATTCCTCTGCTGATGCTTGAAGGCTCCACAGTTCCGTGCTTTGTGGCCAGTTGGTCCAATATGCACCTCGGGGCAGTATCCACAAACCCTAACTGTATAGCTCTTCATAAGCTTCAAGGCACCATCCTGACCGTCTCCCATGCTTCAAGTGTTTCTTCAGCAAGAACCGCCTCCTCCTCTGGACTTGATGGAGCGATAATCTCATCATAGGGTAGTTCTTGAAGAATTGGCTGTTTAAATTTGTCAGGCTCTGGGTCTGGTAGGTCATCTTCATTTGCATCAACAAACTCTTTTCTTCCGATTTTAATAATTGGCTTTCTTGACGCTTTGTGGGGTATTCAGGAGGTCAACTCCAGCTTGGATGCAGAGCTCCACAAGAGCGGGAATCGTGGTACAGCAAACCTCTGGTCATGAGGGATCGCTTGCCTAGAGCGGTCCTCCAGGTGGTAGGCTTCAACCGGCAAGAACACAGCTTCCACGAAGTACTTCCCCAGTCATGTTCTCCCCTCGTTGATCTGAAGACATTCCTCGGCATGTTCTGAGCAGGTGTCCAACAGATCCAACATGTATTTCACTGCAATATCTGCATGGAAAATGCATTATTTCCTCACATAAAATAGAAGTGATAGACCTAAGTGCTCATTGGTGGCATAGTGAACTGAATAAAGGCATATGACAACTAAAGAGTATGTAAGTTGGCAAATCTGCAAATGGGTCATGAGTGGCATTCCGTCAAGTAGTCAAATAATACCATATTTGGAAGCACAGGGCGGCACAGCATTATGAGCCAAAGCATTTAGAAAGTTCATCCAATGTGATCATGAAATTTACTTTTCACATGCACGGAGATTTCATTCGTAAACAAACAGAAAGTCTAGACCTTTGTCCTGTAATGCAGATGTCCAGTTTGACTTAATGCAGGTTTTCATCAAACCAAATGGAGGCTTAACTGGAATCAATAATGGCTGACGTCTGAACTCGGAACACATAGAAATGTATATACTCAATGGGACACAAGAAATGGCTTTTCAGATCAGGTACTGTAGCATATACTCTCAACCAAACAATCAAAATGCAATGTTGTGACATTCATTTTCAGCATAATCAAACACAGGACGATGCTTAAATATAGCATACATAGTATAAACCCCAATATTAAACATTAGCACACTACATCAACACGCGGCTAGATATCTCAAACGATTCATGTCATATAACCAGCTGAAAAATGAAGTTGCATATTTTTATTGGCAGAAAATAACTTCTGCTGCCACAATGTTCTGTGCTTTATAAGCATACTATTGTGTTATTTTGCTTTAGCTAACATAACAAGAACACATATTCTGTGCAATGTGGCAGAAATATAATGAGCAATTACCATAAGCGTGATTTGTGGAGAATAGTTATCAAGAAAGGACGGGACAAGAGAATTACTTGCAGCCTTTTACTGGTACTACTTTCATCAGTCTCTTCAAGTTGTTGATCAGCAAAATTCTTGCATTATACACATTGTATGCAACTGGTATCAGTCTATTGACTAGCATTCCATTTTTCGGAGGTGGCAATGGTCGTTTAGGTTTCCCTTCAGCTTTCTTCATCCTCTCTCTTGCTCGGCGCCTTAACTCCAGTACTGGTATAGGAAATGGTTTCTTCTCCCTTTTTGAGTAGTTACGTGGAAAATCTGCATTTTGAGCATGGTCATTTCTAATGACAATGGCTCTATGACAAGGTTGGGAGAAATTTGAAGCAGGGGCTCTGCAAATTATCAGGAAAAAAGACAATTAAAGGAAATTCACCACGACATAAAATCATGACTACTGATGTCTGGAGTATGTTCCTTCCTTGTACTCGAGTGCCACTTGAGTGCTTGACTAACTCTACTAAAATTCAGAATCAAATGTGACCCCTCATCGGGATCATCATTTGTACTTAATCAAGATATATTTTAACCAAAAATATCAACTCAACATAATTCATGAATGAAAGACTTTAGTGAACGTGCTGGCCTCATCAGGAAAAAATGTTTGCTGAATACAACAAACTTATGTTTTGCTCATTACCTAACAAATTGCCCAAGGAGATTGTTGATACAAGGGAGCTTGGGAAAGTGATGAATTTTCAACATGGGCCAGCCAACCAGACATATCGGTATTTCGATAACCATGGTACTTTCTTGTCCAAATGTTCAAGAGGACTTGGTACTGAATCCACCGAGGAATTAAAATGATCTTTGGCGTGAACCTAGAGGCGTTACATACTTACAGTTATACCACGCAAATAGCTTGCTCAGTCACTTTCTAGATGTCCTGACAGCATTGCATGCATCTTTAACCCACGCCAAGCGAAACTTCTAGCTGACTTGTTAGATTTACAGGTACATATTATTTCACTTCTAGCTGACTTGTAATAGTTGTAAACATATTACACTAGCATTAGTTTTTACAGAACCATGGGAACCAATGCACACTGCTCAACCATCTTTCCCGGCCTACTACCGCTGGTACTGGCGAACTTACGACATTCCAAGTACCAGAGTAGCAAACACTACCATCAAGGTAGCAACAGAATGATTAAGGGGGTGTTTGGATAAGGGGTATTTCATTGGAAAGTTTTAGGATCTAGTTCAAATTTGAAGTAAATCCCAAAACCTCCCAAGGAATTACCCCTCCTCCAAACAGGGCCTCACGGTGCCACCATGAAGCAAGACTCAAACTAACCTGAATCGCCCAGCGCATCGACGCGTACCCTTGGCAATCCCTGCAACCGCATCCAATTGCTCCCTGACCTGCGCCAAACGGACCCTACAATCAAACATCAAAACCAAAAGAGAGCAACTAGCACCAGGTTACGCGACTTGGGAGGGATGTGGTTCCTCCGGGAAGATCGGGACGGGTGTATACCTGGACGCAGGGTGCGGAAAACTGGAGGCCGACGAAGCAGCGGAGCGGAGGGAGGCGGGAGTAGAAGGTCGGGGGAGGGAGGAGAGGGTAGGGAAAGGAGGAGGGCCTCATGACCAGAGCTTCTCTCATGGCTGCGACCCGTGGAGGGAGCGTGGGATGCCTCGCCGCCTCGGCTGAGGCTCCGTCTCTCTCCCTATCCGCGCACCCGGTGCCTGGGCTGGGCTCCCTGCCGTCCTGCAGGGTCCTTTTTCTTAGGCCCAATTCACTTGTAAGAGCCGAGCAAAGAGTGAGGCCCATTCATCTGGCCCAACAAATCCATACGAAATAGCGGACCCGATATCTGGGTGCATGGTCCGTAATCGCGAACATTCATCGCGATCTAATTTCTGAATGGGCTGGTCCGTGATCGCGGACCCGATATCCACCGGCCTGGGCCGCAATCTAATTTCTGGGTAGGGGCCGTGGACTACTCCCCCTGCTATTATCACAAGGAGCGAAAATGGGCATGTCTCCCAGTCCAGAACTCCAGATGCTCAAACAGTGGGAACGTTGGCTCGATCTTTTTCTTTTGAGTTTTCGGTTGTCCAATTGCAACACTCCCAACCACTAAGGCACTGATACGATGATATCCATTCTATTAGCAGTTTAAGCCATCGAATTAAGCTGTTGTAGCAAGAAGACCAAAGTTCTTCAACTACCTCAGCTACCACGTTTCTTCACATGACAATTCCTCCTCACGTTTCGTTTCTCACACCGTCACACCACACGAATAGTTCTAACACTCAAGCTGGAAACTTGAATCGTTACACGAGAATAACCCAAACTTGCAGAAAATGGCACGACTTTATGCCACTGCGCCGCGCACTATAAATCAGCGCCACCCCGTCATGCAACACAAGCCATCAGTAGCAACAGCACGACAAGAACAGACACAACGGACACTTGCACATTCTTCAGAGACCAAAGCAACAATGGCAGCTCTCGCCGCTGTCGTCGCGGTTGCCGTCCTCGCACGTTCAGTCGTCACTGGTGGCAGGGCGGCGGCCGCGGCGACCAAGGGCCCGGTGACGTACGTGTTCGGCGACTCGACGTCGGACGTGGGGAACAACTACTACTTCCCCCTCTCCCTCGCCAAGTCCAACTACCCCTTGTACGGCATCGACTACCCCAATGGCGAGGCCACCGGGAGGTTCACCAATGGAAGAACCATCGGAGACTACATGGGTGTGTGTTAATGTTAGCATGTTTGGTTTACGATCCTAGTTGGCTATGTTAAAATTTTGATAATGCAAAAACTTAGGTAATGCCAAAATCTAGATAAAAAAATGTTGTTTGGATCGTAACCATACTAATTCACGGACAATACTGAAATTGATGTGTGTGGATTATAACAATACCAAATTTTGCTAAAAATGTGAGTATAACACGTTGGATCCGTATGACATATATTCATTTTTTGCCCCAAAATATGCCTACGGTAATATTGTTTTGTTGATAAAATGACAAAGAACACAACGGTTCAAATGAATCATAAATCAGATACTCCGTTTAAAAAATATTATCATTTGAAACTTACTAATCAAACTTATCTTGTTATTAATGCATCATTCAAATCCATTCAAACACTGCCACATGTTCCTGTGCTCACTGTGCTGCCAAGCCAATTCTTTGGCGCCGGATTTTGGAACCAAAATTTTGCCAACGAAATGGCTTGGCAAAGCTGAGCAAGCCAAATTAAATTTTGGTAAGATTATGTGGGGCGCCAAACCAAACAGCCCGTTACCTCCTTAATCGTATACGTGACACGATCAAATGGCGTGCATGACAGCATGAACGATATATGTTTGGGTCGATGAGTGCAGCTGCCAAGTTTGGCGTCCCATCCCGACCGCCGTTCTCGACGGCGTCAACTTCGCGTCCGGTGGCGCCGGCATTCTGAACGAGACGGGCGTCTACTTTGTAAGTCGCATTGTTACTTCTCCTTAGTACTGAGTACTGACTCCTGGACAGTTCCTGTATAGTTTTGTGACACAGTTGAATGTGGCATTGCAATTTGCAGGTTCAGTACTTCTCGTTCGACGAGCAAATATCGTGCTTCGAGATGGTCAAGAATGCGATGATCGCCAAGACGGGCAAGGAGGCCGCCGAGGTCGCGGCCAATGCCGCGTTGTTCCAAATTGGACGTGGCACGGCAATTTCTTCATCTCAATCCGTCGAGTTTTACCGCATTTATGAGCTAGCTAGCTAGGCATTAATTAATTAATTAATTTGACGAGATGATGTTGCTGTCCTGAAGGGAGCAACGGCTACATCAGCAACTTCTTGCAGCCGTTCATGGCGGACGGCACGACGTACACGCACGACCAGTTCATCCGCCTCCTCATCGCCACTCTAGAGCGGCAGCTCAAGGCAAGAAGACACTCTCACTGTCCAGATTAGCACAAAACAAAATCAGTGCGGATGAAGTCGAGTGCATCTGACAGAATGAGACCTGATCGATCGGTTTGCTTCTGCAGCGGCTGTACGGGCTCGGCGCGCGGAAGGTCGCGTTCAACGGGCTGCCCCCGCTCGGCTGCATCCCGTCGCAGCGCGTCCACTCGCCCACCGGGCAGTGCCTGGACCACGTGAACGACTACGCCGTGCAGTTCAACGCGGCGGCCAAGAAGCTGCTCGACGGCATGAACGCCAAGTTGCCCCGCGCGCGGATGGCCCTCGCCGACTGCTACTCCGTCGTCATGGAGCTCATCGACCACCCCGAGAAACACGGTAACATTAACAACAACGCACGGCGATCGAGTCCCGGTGTGTCGTGCCGTTCCGTGCGTACGTACAAGCGTGCTTAACTGACACATCTGCAAAAATTTTAAAATTTTAAAATCAATTTGAGTTTTCATTTGAATCTCGTTTTCAAATCTCAGTTTAGCAAACTTCAACCAAATTCATCAAAAATCCTCAAATCCATCAAAACCCAAGTAAATCCCGCTTTCCCTTTCTTCCTTCCGCCTTCTCCTCCTAGGTCACACCATCGTCTAAACCCGCCTCCACCCTGTTCCCTCGCCATCACCGCCTCCAACGCCGCCACCGTCATCCGCCACCTCCGCGCCACCTTGCCCCCACTCTTCAATGCGCGTGTGCCCCAAGTCGCCGCCCACGCCGCCCGCCATGTCGCGCCGCAACCCGCGACTTCGCCACTGCCACCTCCCGCCCACTCCAATGAGGGACACCGTCACCGCCCGCGCCACCTCTCTCCTCCCTCTTCAATGCGGCACTCAAACCCGAGCGCCACCTCGCCTCACCCATGCCGCCACCTCACCCATCCATCATGTGATCGCCCGTAATGTCGCCGCTCTACTCCCACCGCCTCCACCCGCCTATAAAAGGCCACCCGGGGTAGCCCTTCCTCTTCACCCCCACCCATCGCCCCCCCTAAACCCCTCCACCACATGGGCCGATTTGAGCTCCCACCGCCACCCTTCTCCCACTACCGCCACCCCCAAAACCAAGAAACCAACCCCAAATCAACCCCACGCAAAAACCTAAGGTAAGAAGACCTACAGGCGGAGCCCTTCCTCATGCCGCCTTTCCTTTCTTGGCCATTGGTCATCATGGTCGCCACCACATGCCAGACAGCCACAGCCCTCACCTTCTCATCATGAGCGCCTAGCGCCCGTTAAACCGCGCTTTCGCACAAAACACTTGCGAAAAGGCGCCATATACGACCTTTTGGCGGCCGTTTTAGGCCCACGAGCCGCATGATGTGGTAAGCCCATTCACTGTTCATCCAAAAATCGGCCTGGCACTATTTATTTGCACAGTAAAATATTTACTGTTCAAACCGAAACCCTAATTACTGTTCTTAGCATAGTAATTTAACCACTGTTCATAGTCGTTACTATTTATAGTAATTACTATTCATTTGTCAAAACAGTAAACCCCATTTACAGTTCTCAACTCTGTTCAACTATACCAAGCTCCAAATAAATCTTTCCACCTTCCTATAGATTTCTTTACAATATTTTTGTTGTACTTGGATCCGAATCTCAAACTCCATCCAGTCTAATCAAGCACCAAATAAATCCCCACCATCTCTCACCACATTTCTTTAAGTTTCTTTTTTGGTTTTATTTACTTGCCTGTTGTTCCCAGCTCATTCCTTGTCGAGCTAGTTTTTACTTGGTTTCTTTTTATTACTTTGCTTCTCGTTAGGTCACGATCTTGACAACCAGGCTCGAAGGCGCCGGACAAGGCCGATATCCACGAGAATTTGTGCAAAAAGGCAAGTTGCATTCCTTGAACATTTTGAACCCACATGTCATATATTTATATTGATACTTTCATTATTATATTTGAGCCAATTACTTTAATTATTCAAATAATTCTTTTGAATGCCATGATAATTAGATAAATCCTATAACCCCACATACAAACCCACCCAACACTTGCAGGCCATATTCACCTTGACAAGTTTACATAAAATATTAGCTATATAAATAGTTTTGTCACACAAATGTGTTATCAATCAAAAGAGAGTGTTAGCGAGTCGTCAATGGTTTTGGTGGAGAGTTGAGGGTTATGTTCAAGAAGTTGGACAACCCAATAGACTTGTGTTAAAAGTGAGTCATCAGTGAGATCTTGAGGTGGACAGCCACGAGTTGGTGTTGGGCCATTGCCTCACTGGATGATAAGTAAGGACAAGAACCTTGTGCCAAGTAACAGACACAAAAACCACTCAACCACAAGTGTGGTCATTACTCCCTGGCTTAGTACACTGCTCATCCGATTGAATATCTGCAATATCAAGGGCGAGACAGGGGTGGGCCTAGAGGGACACTCGCTGGTCTACGCAACGGTATGGGCCCGTCAGCATCGGGGCACAAATTCCACTATTGGCCGGTGGTCTCTCGAGGGCTGTATGAATTTGGACTTACCGGGTAGAGGCTAAGAAAAGTTGAGCAGTGAAAAGGCTTTGTTATCCCAAACTCAGTCGCACGCTAACGGGTTGCGTGTCTATGTTCTGACAGTATGAGTTTGGGATATCTTGTGGTAAGTTGGGCAACTCTGCGAGTGTATAAAAGATATTGAATCGCCGTGCTTAGGTTAATGAAGGCGTGTTAATGGGTGATTCGATTACACAAGGTATAAGTAGAGTTTTGATATGGTAAGTTGGTAATTGAGTTTGTTGAAAACCCCGATGTTATTATATATTATTGTTTCTTGTTTTAAATATAAAGCGCTTTAGCGCAAATTGCATCTACATATACTGTTAAGGTAAAACCTAACCATCCTTTGAACTCCTTGCATGTAATTATTTAGCTTTTTCATGTGGCTTGTTGAGTACGGTAGTAGTACTCATTCTTACATAATCTGCAAACAATCTACAGAAGAAACCTGGGAAAATGCAGAGGATCTTGATGAACAGGATTTTGGTGGACCCACGGATGGCAACGACTACTGTTATTAGGTCTGAGCCGCGCTCAAGCGTGCCTGTTGTTTGAAGTTCTTTTGTCTTGTATTATATTAACTTTGGACTTGGATGCCTATGTCAGAGGCAAAACTGGCTGTTAAGCCTTATCATTATGTAATAAAATGTTGGATTTTGTTGTAATCAGAAGCTTGCTTGAGACACTACTTACTTCTGGCGCGCACATCACGGGCGGTTGTGGAGAGGTTAACGTCCCGAAATTTGGGGCGTTTCGTGCGTTCCCCATTGTGGTGCATCGTTGTTGCGGGGTTCACGGCGTGTCTGCGTCGTCTTTGCAACGTGAACCACGACGATTAGAGGTTGTGCTGTCAACTCGAGGCCTGCGGCGACCGCAGGCGTTCGTGTTACGGGGCGCGTACCACACCTCGATCCGCGAATCGGCCATCGCCGACCGCCTCTGGGCGACATGATGAGCACCGGGCATGGGAGTGCTTCCGCTCCTCGCCGTCTGCAAAGCCCGCCGCGGCACCCGTCTCCGTCTCGGCGTATAGAGCGTCGGTATCTTGCGGCGGCGTATGTCGTATGGTGCGCCTCGCGGAGTGTTTTGGAAGTGCCAATGCTGCTACGGAAGTTGCCAAGTTCGCATGTTTCGTTCAGATGGTGTTACGATGTTCAGTTTAAATAGTAAGATCTGGGTGAAATACCGCACTACGACAGTACTTATTTTATAGTGAAAGGAAGAAAATGTATACGTGAAACATGATTCCACATTTACAGGCTTATATTTTCAAAAAATGGTTCTTCCTTTAGTTCAATCCTCGATCAGGCCAAACATCAATTATATTTTTAATAGTAAATTTTTTATTCCGAAATACAGTAATATACCTCATTTTTTATTTTACAGAAATAATCATATGTCGCTCGACCGTTCGACGACTTAGATCTAGTCGCTCGACCATTGGGCAACTGCTCCAAGTCGTCCAACGGTGGAGCGACACGTGGAGTAGTCACCTGGAGGTTAAGCGACTAGTCCCTTTGGCTACTAGTCGCTCAACGGTTGAGCGACTTATCCCCTAGTCGCTCAACCGTTAAGCGACTATGGGCTTATATCCCTCGCGTGCGTCGGCCAGCGTCATTTCCGCCGGACAGAAGCATTCGCAGCTCGCGTGGAGAAGAGAGAAAGAGGAGAAGAGGAGAAAAGAGAGGAAAAGAGAGGAAGAGAAAGAAAGAGGGGGAGACAAAGAGAGGAGAGTGAAAGAGAGGAGAAGTCCGCACATCGATGACGGTGAGGCCCTGCACTTCTTTGCAGATTTACTTTTGAAATCATGATAGGTTAGCAACTAAAATCATTAGATGTGTAGTTGTGTCGGTACGTCGCATATTGTTAAAAGTTGTAAATAGTGTAGCCGTAGAACTACCGTTAATTTAGTTGTTAATAGTTGTAATGCGGCTATGGCTGAGTACATATTGTGTGCACATAGACCATTTTGTGGATATATGCACATGAGACATCTGAGCCGTCCATCCAACGATCCACGGCCGTCCTCGCACCCAACTAGTACCAATCTTACGTATGATTGTTTGTTTCGGAGGATCTCCTAGATAAAAAACCACACAGAGAATGACACAGAGATTTTATACAGGTTCATGCCTTCTCCGGAGAGAATAACAATAATACTCCTGTTGTATTGTATTGAGCTTGGTGATTACAATCAAGGTGAAGACTAAAACCTAATGTCTTGTGCTCCTGATTGCTCCGTCCTTCTGCCTTTTGACTTCAGCCTTTATATAGCGTATGAAGAAGTGGCAGTTCCTCCAGGTGAAGAGGCGCATCAACGTTCCAAATGATGAACCGCTTGATGGAGGTTGTCGTTAGTGACGTGGCACCCCCACGTCGCCAGACAGTTATTATCAGAGACAGAGATAATTCACGCGGTTATTCACAGAGAATAACAGCGTATATTAAATACCTCATGTGTTAAACACGGTATAAGACCCCCTAACCAACTAAGCCCATATGTCTTGTCGGGACCCCGAGTATGCAACTCCGGGATCCTCCGTGCATTCTGAACTAGTCCCATGATCAGTAGCTAGTCCACACAGTTGCAACATAGATGAAATCATATCCATACAACGAACAGCTAAAGAAGCAGCTGAATTATTTATACTTAACAGCAAAATGACCTTATGGTCAAGGTTTTACAGAGTTTACCATGCAGGGCTAAAGTCACGTCAGGTCCACGACCAGATCTACGACTAGAGTAAACTTGCAGCGGAACAAAACAAACTCGTGGAAACCATCTGACATACCCACAGTCAATCGAGTGGAGAACGCCTCCTAGTTCGCATGGTCTTCGAAGTACTCCTCTTCATAGAAATCGGTGCTCCCCGGATCTTCTTTGACGGCTAATCGACAAAGGGCGTATAGCCGTGAGTACGTAAAGTACTCAGCAAGTCGTAGGAAAAAGTATGCAAACAATATTCATACAAGGCTTGATAAGGATAGCTTTAAGGATATTTTTGCAGGAAGCAGTACTGACATTAGATACAATAAGTAAGATTAATACATAAGTGATCAAGTTTCTTTCAAACAACTCGTGAACACCCTATTCACTTCCCAACCAATGACCGCGACCAGATCGCTTTCCAACCAAACCAACAACTTGAAACCATCCACGACCATATTTTTGAGAAAATATACCCCTCGTGTGAAATCACTAGGTATTGTCCATAACCGGGGACATGGTTATTCGAATAGTTTTACACTCTGCAGATTGGTTGTACAACTTGACCCATAATAGATAATCATCTTATACTGTCCGCTCACACACTTTCAAGGTGTGCGATTAAGAGATTATCACAAAGCCTTTACAAAGCTCCGTTTTGACTTGGTTCTGTTCGCTAAGGTTTCGCTTCCGACTGGATCCACAGCTCCCAATATTCACCTTACAAAACAATTCCCAATATGCAGCTAGTTTTTGAGCTGTTAATTCATCCGTTCGAACCGTTGAACAGTAAAAATGGTAGTACCGGGGTTTGTACAGAGGTACTATCACAATTCCTGGCTTTTGGGGATTTCTGCTTCCAACGGCTAGTTTTTATGTGTGGGCTATAAATACCCACCTTGGCTGGTTGAGATATATTCTTTGGCATCCCATTTCACTCACTTAAGCTAATGTGAGCTTCTCCTCTCAATTATGCATGTGCTGCACCTTGTGAGTAAGGAGAGAGGTCTCTAGTTGCATGTGTTGCATCTAGAGATGGATTTCATATCCACTTGAACTTGTGCATTCGTTGCACGTGGTGAGAGTCAAGCAAAGGGCTTGGCTTATTACTCTCAGTGTTCTTGACACCTAGGCGGTGTGGGCGTGCGTGTCCGTGATCTCTTCAAGAAGATTGTGAAGAGGCCCGGCGTGTTGTGAAGGTTGGAGCTCACCTACCCGGAGCGGGAAAGAGTTACCACTAGTGAAATTGAGGTGTTTGGCTTAATTCGTGGAGCCGGTCAAATTAGTTTGGACTTACCTCAACGTGGATTAGAGGAGACCAGCAAGTCTCCGAACACCACGGTAAAACATCCTTGTGTCATTATGGTTTGCTCTCTTGTGATTTACTTTGCACAATTTACATTCCTAGAATTAAATTGCTTACATGTCTTTGCATGATTGCTATCATTATCAATAGTCTTATATTATTGGTGCACTTGTTAAGACTAATTAATTTAGGTTTTAATTAAGCAAAACTGAATTGATTTACAATTCCGTATAAAACACGGTTTTAGCCAAAAGATTTTAAAAACCGTCTATTCACCCCCCCTCTAGTCGGCCTCCTCGATCTTACACACACTCCAAATCATTGCACCGAAGATGGGCCTCTCGAGATGATCCCCAACTTGTCTTCTCTCCCAACTGTTCCATCAACTTATCAAAGGTAAATCCACACAAATCAACAATCCATTCTAAATCTTATCGCCCGTATCTGCGTTGGCTACTGTCGTCAAGCCTCGCTAAGTACGGTGGAACTCTAACAGCTACTGTAAAGGCTCTTTCAGGTTCAATCCTACTCGACATTCACACAAAAGATTATTACGGTTAGGGGGACTACAACGTTGTATACTTCGTTCGACTGAGCTAAGATGGGGGTGGGGAGGGCGCAAAAACAGTACATCGAAAACAATCGGAAGGGAAGGGACCTACCCATTTGGGTCCACTGCGGGCGCCCCTCCAGCAACCGACTCTTCTACTATGCGTTTGGGGTGAAAACGGATCGGATAGTTTCCGACTGATCCGGACGAAAACGAACTCAGATTATCTCGGATCGGATTTTTCTCGGATAATTTTTGGATCGGAAACAAATTCGGTTTTTTTTTGTCATAATCGGAAACGAATACGGTAGGCATGCTATTCGGCGGATATGTATACGAATATGGATTATCTGGATAAAACAAAGTTCGGATATTCGGATTTCGGTCCAAAAGAAGATTTTGACCCAAAAGAGAAAAAGTGATTTTAATTGATTTCCAAATTTCAGAAAATGCAACAAATCAAATAGCCTTTTAGAAAATAGCAAGTAGAGTTATAAAATTCTAGAAAAATCACAGAAATTCCTTAAATTATTTTGAACTTAATAAAATTAATTCCAACTTAATGTTGGCTTTTATTTTTGCACATAAATTATTTTTCATTTAGAAAAATAGGAAACACTTTTAACATCCAGAAAATTCAAGAAATTAATTATTATTATTTTCACTTGAAATCAAATAAAATCGAGAAAACTCAATAAATTTTATTTTTTAATTTAAAACTAGAAAATTAAATAATTGACTTTATTTTATTATTTTTCCTTTTTAACCATGAAAACTCTTTTAAATCTCAGAAAATCTAATAAAATAATAACTTTATTAATTTTATTTTTTGTAACATACATTGGGATGTTACAGTCATTTGCGCATAGATTAACCATCGAGCTTGATCAATGTTAGTGTGAACTAAGTTATATGTATGTGATGAACTAAGTGTGAATGCGTGATGACTTGTGACTTTGTGGGTTATGACTTATGAGCTAAATATGGTAAATTAAGTATTATGTTTGTGATGAACTAGTTAATGTAGCTTGCTAGTGCCAATATTATGTGCGGTTATTGAAAATATGAACAATTCATGAATGTTTGCATCAAATAAATTAATTATATGTTTTTGTTAATTTCTGGCATACAATTTAAGGGGTTTTCATGTTCCGAAAAATATTTGCTCTATATTTTATTTAATATTATTAAGTATTTGTATTCGTTTCTGATTAAAAAAAATATATGTATTTGCTCCATATTTTTATTTAATATTATTCACCGCATCTATCAAACCGAATCAACAACGTATTTGGGGTATTAGCCCTTATCGGATCAGGCAGTGGAGAAAAAAGGTGATGAAAACAAATATGATATAGCCATTATCCGATCCGTTTTGACCCATATGAATAACAACATACTATAAACTCTAGATAGTAAGGCGGAATAATAGTTCAAGAATCGAGCAATACCAATCAAACAAAGGCTCGAAGCCTCCTAAAGGAATCAAGCTCAAAATTGAGTGCTACACCCTCATAGCATGAGTGTTTACCTGTCGATGATACACTCTTAAACATGTCCTCCTCAAGGATTGGGGACCTTCTCCACTCCCGTCGAGTTGTGATCAACATGATCACCTTCTCATATGCAATGATGTTTATGAATGCACAAATATTCATAGTCTCATCCACATTATCATTGTCCAATAATATTATATCCAACCATAAGGAATAAATAATGACCATTCACATTACTTGCAATTAAATAAGTAAAAGCACATAAATATAATGGTAATAAATGACAAAGCATATAATGATCAACCAATGACCACTGTCTACCATGCACTCGCCTCCTTATCCTTGTGACGCCGGATAGCGATGCAGCGGCAATGCATAAGAGGTCATACTCCCTGGACAACAATTCAAAACACATCTAAAAAATTATACATTACATCACCGACACTTTATTCTAACCATCATCGTACGTCTACACCAAACCGACCCTTTTAACCCCAAACTACCAGACACACTACCGCTGTCCTAGTAGAGAAACAACCATATCTTAGTCATCTGAACTCCAAATTCGGTCATCCAAGACTTTCTAGAATCCACATGAAACAACATACATTTTTCTAATTATGATGAAACTCTGATTCTACCATTTTCTATTCCGTTCCTTTATTAGAAGACCGTTCGAGATTCTATCAGAACAATCTGTTCCACAATAAGTCCACAACTTGAACATATATGAATAATATGAGTTCTGAAAACTACACAAGATTTACTACAATATTCAAGTTGACACAACTATTTATTTTTACCAATTTCTACACGAAATCGACCCAACTTCACAAAGTCTGCCTCCTACGTTCTGAATCTGGACATCCGCCTTCCGGAGATCATATCTTTTCGATCGCTACTCCTGATGAGGATATGATAATCCTCATTTAATTATTTATCTGTAATTCATATTATGGATAATAATGGCGTCATATGGTCCTTGAGTATACTCCTTATTCATAATGGAGAAGATGGAGGTCGTAAGTTCTTCTACGACCACCCCATGGTCGTGAGTCATCCTACGACCACCTCATAGTCGTAAGTCTTTCTACGACTATCCCGTGATCGTAAGATTTTCTACGACCACTACCTGGTCGCAAGCTCTTCTATGACCAGTACCTAGACGATAAGGCTTACAGACATGCGGGCCTAGTCGACCAGGGAATCTTCGCACCATATTCAATGATATGGAGCAGTAAACTACGCTGTTATCCTCTGGAATAATGGCATGATTTAACTCCTTTGTTATGGTGATAATTGCCTGGTAACGTGGAGACGTTACTACTCCCACAATAATCTTCATCAACGGCTCCACGATCTGATACATTAAGGAGGCATTTATACTAGAGATACAACTATACACTTCGAGGACTGTATAAAAGGTGGGATCATCAGGACAATGGGAGAAGGGAGAAGCACAATACTCTAGTCTTTGTCTCCATCTTGTAATTCAGCATATTTAATACATACACACATGAGTAGGGTTGTTATTCTCCCAGGAGAAGGCCCGAACCTATATAAAAATCTCCGTGTCTCTATCTCTGTGTGATTTTGAGCCTAGAGGAACCCCGAATCAAACAATCTTTACGTAAGTTTGGTTCTAAAACACCGACAATTCCCTTTTTAGCTATCCATACCTTCCTGAAAAGCTAATGCAATAAACTAACTTTTCTCTAATTACACCGAACTCTAATTTTAAGTCTAAATACCCGTAATCATCCCCACAGCGTTACATCGCCATCGGCGAATCACGGGCCGAGCAATCCATCTTCCCCTTGACCAAACATTCTAAAAACAGAATAAAGATTAACCTAGGATAAATCTAATGTGTTTAGATCATTACCATCGGAGACACGAAGCCAAAGCATGAATTTTTCCCTCTTTCCCCTTCTCTTCTCTCCCCTCTTCCTCCTTTTGGGCAAAGAACAACGGAGGCGGCCTTGAGAGGTGGCGCAAAGTGCAAGGGAGGTGATGCTCTGATGTCGAGGGTGCTCCTCTGATGTCGGGGTAGCTAGGGTTTGGCTTCCCTCTTCTGTTGGTTCCCCACTTGGGCCAAAGAGCTATGGGCCGATGGCTCGACTTCTTATACTCCTCCTAAATTCTGATTTTTTCCTTTCTAATTTTATTTAATTTCAGTACTAATCACTTTTTTATTTATTTTTAAACGGGATATTACAGTGGTGGCAAGCGAGAGAAGAGCGAAGGGAGTAACAAAGTGTGCCTGCGGCCTTGATGGATGAAAGGCTAGACCCGGCCAGTGCGAGACTACTGGAATCGTTGGATGGGCAAAAAGACCTTTCACGTGTGGCCCAGGGCCATTAAACCAGAAATATGAATTAAATATTCGAAAAGGCCAAATTAACGAAGTGCCAATATAACCTGTTGTAAATAATTTATTGCATCGAACTTAATGACATTTTACATAAAGCAACACAAAAGGTGTGGTATTTTGACAATTATCCCCCCAAAACGCGAAAGCACCAGGTTGCTTCTAAGGGTGTGTCTGGTTGGCGGAATCCTCCGAGGATTACCAGGAATCCTTCAGTAATCCTATGAAATTACATTGTTTGGTAAAACATCTAGGAATATAAACCGGGAATCTAAGATTACCTTTGTGGTAGTTAACAATGTGCTAAGCGCCTTGCGGTTAAATATTTGTGAGACATTTAACCGCAAGGTGGTTTATCGTCGAGTCTTGTATGTCATCATAAGTTATGGAGCGTTTAGCACGTGTTTCATTCATCATCGATTAATGGTACCTATTCATAGCATTTCGAAGCGACCACTGGTGAACCTAGTCCGACGAGGTACCCATCGTGTAACCTCAGGAATCCTTACGACCCGAGGAGGTCGTTAGCCTTAGGGATTCGACCATGAAGGCGTATGGTCTTTTATGTATTTAAATTAATACATAGAGGTTTTAATCCTCGTCGGCTAGCCCCGAACTTTAAATGAGCAATTAGTGTGAATGCCTTCTCCGATGAATTCATATCGGGCGGACCACCATTTAATGTCGTGACATCCGAGGTGGTTTGTGTTCATTTTAAAGTTGAGAACTTGCCTTGGGAACCGAAGAGTTTCTCTGTCGGTTGGGCGAAAAAAGCTTTTTTGATTCGGACTTTTGTGGATATCCTCGATCGTAATTGAAAGACCGAGGCTAAAAATCCCCATCGCTAGACCTTTTGGATTCTTTATGCTTCGAGATCCCCTTCGATCTCTTTTACCCGGACAAAAATCTTCGTCCTTTCTTTCTTGTTCTTGAGCCACAAAAATCTCCTGCGAGTTCTGCTCATCCTCAATGATTTTCATCATGTCGAGCAAATTACAAAGTGGTTGCCGTCGGAGTTGAGCAAGAAAAAGCTTGAAGCTTTGGAGAAGATCGGGATGCTTCGAGACAAGAATTTGATCAGATGGAGATCGACATTTGGAGAGCATTTCCCAAGTCGCGAAGATGAGAAATTCATGTTTTCCTCGCCTACATCGAATGTGGGCTAAGATTGTCCATTACACAAATTCCTTCTCCGTGTTCTTGAATTCTCTGGTGGAATTAGTGAATTTGGCCCCAAATTCCATCGCCAACATCAGACATCTTCACATATTTATGTGAGGCATACACAGGATTGCCTCCAAGTTTAAGGCTCTTGGTATTTTTACCGAATGGTGATGGGAGAACCACGGAGACTCGGGGAATGTACATTGCGCCTTCACGACGGAAGGCCGATGAGTACATTCATATGTACTCAAAATCCTCGTGGTCGTCATGGAAGAAGAACTGGTTCTATATGGCGGATATGAGGAATGACGGCCTCTATTTGGGGATGAGAGCAACGGAAAATCCCAAATGGAGAAAGACCGTGGAGAAGGCAGGAGGCGGTCGGGCGATGGGTGGATGCCATCTCGACCTCTGAGTCAAGGGCTTGACCTCTTGGCATGTGGTGAGGATTTCACTAAGCGCCAAATTAGCCCATTAAAGCCGGACTCACTCCTGATCTGGTCCATTGGTCGTGATGAAGCTATCTCGAGGAGGTGGTAAGTCTTTGAGATAACTCAGGCCAATATTTTCATTTGATTAATGTATTACCTTAAAACATGTTCATGTCTTATTTTCTCTCTTTTTTGAAGCTCTTTCCCTGAGGAAGTTAGAGAAAGGATTAGGCTAATTTGTGCGAAGTGGAGAAAAGGTTGGATTTCTGAGATCTTGGCCATAGCCTCTGCTTGAAGAGAGAACAACAAGGCTTAAGGTAAAAATCTCTTTTATCATGTATACATATATATTCTCCGATCAGGTTTTTGATCATGCTATGTTTTTATAGTTTGGTCGGGTTCTGAATTACACACCTTGGTGAGGCTAAATATCCAGTTGTTCCAACAGACTCGTGCCGATGCCTTTGGAAGAGGATGAATCTCAGGAGGTAACAGAATATTTCAAAAGAAATATATATAGTTTAGATAAAAGATTTCATCACCTAACCAAATTCATTTGTTGGTTTAGGTGGAGAAGGCTGAAGGCCACCAGCATGCGACTACTGAGGTTATAGCGCTAGGCCGTTGTTGGCAATAGGACGATTATTCTTTGGAACAAGCTGGTATGGAGGTGGTGAAACCACTCCGTCGACGGATCATGAAGGGCGTAACTTTTGTGAGCTGATCGAGAATATCGCATCCGATATTTTGTTGGATAAAACAGCAGATTTGGCCAATCTGCTGGGATCGAGCAAGCAAGGCGAAGAAAAGAAAAGGAAGGAGGCGGTCAGATTTTACTCTTCGCGTTTCAAAGTCAAATCCGAAAATTAACTAGATGCGCTCAAATGAAAGTGATCGTATAAGCGCATACCTTTAATAACTTCTTGATGATTTGATGCCTCTCTCCTTTTTAACTTCCCTTATTTGCTTGGCATAGGTCCTCTGGCGTTAAGTCGTTTCGGCCAGATTCCTTCTAGGACCCAATATCTGAAGAGGTCCATGAGCAAACCACTTCCTAGGATAAAGTTCCTGAGGAAAGAGTGGTCGGAGAAGCCCCGGCGTCAAGGCCAGCAGCTTGAGTTGGAACCATTGGTGGTTCTAACTCCTTCTGTGAGGTAGATGCCCTAAAGGCCCTCAACGAGTTCCGACCATTGTTGATAATTCTCCTCAACGACAAGTTCCTTTTAGCCCCGATTTATCGAGGATAAGGAGCTTGACGAGGTATGGGGAAAGATATCGGACCATCAAATCAAAATGCATCTGATTCCATTTTTGGTGGATACAATGATTTGGCAATCCGGGTAAGTATCTCGACCAATTTCATAATCTCTCCTAAAAGGTCTTTTAAAGAGAATTTTTAAAGAGAAAATGCTATTTGAACGACATATGGTGAGAACTTTCTTTGTGGTCGGAGGATGACCCAGTGGATTGAAGACTTGGAGGAGAAACACTCGAATTAGAAAGTAAGAACTTTCCCTTAGCTTTTTTTTTTCTTCAATGCTTAGCCCTTTGCTAATTATTCTCCTTATCGTATTTGATAGATTTGGATAAAATAAAAGAAGAGATCTGGTGAGAAAGCCAAGGCGGCTCTGCTTGAAGAAGAAATCAAAGCTAAGGACCGGTCGATCGCCGAGGCTACGACCAGCAAGGAAGACCTTAACAAGAAAATTGAAGGTAATAGGTCGTAAACTTGACTTATTATTTTTCTCCAATTATTTTCTTGCTTATCACTGTTTTACTCTTGCGAGCAAAAACAAGTTTTAGACGAGTAGAAAACTACGAAATTTGAGCAAGACAAGGAGGCGACTCTCGTTCAAAGTTTAGATGAAAAGACTATATTTTTGAACAAGATGATCTTTGACATGGGATCGGGATCAAGCACTGCCTACCTTAAGAGATCCATAGAGAAAATGAACTATTTTGGTCAACTTCTAGAGGATCTTAACAATCTGCTCAAGACTACTCGGAAGAACTATGCCCGAGCCATGAAAGCAGTTGCTAATGGAGTTAGTTTTGCTTTGGCAAAACTAAAAGCTCAAACCCTCTATTGATTTCCAAGTTGTTGAAGATGACTTCAGCGCCTACTTGAGGAGGCAACCAAGTTCATGGAAGAACTCAAGCCACTTGGAGATAAAGTAGTAGAGAAATGGAGGTCGGATGCCCATCAAGCGATAATTAGTGCAGGAATATTTCTAGTGTAGACTCACGCAAAAAGTGTAAGAATATTGAATATGTGTAAAACTTACCTTTTATGTCATTTAACAATGCCGTTGTTTTACCTGTTTGACTATTTTAAATTCTCACACACCTCCTAGCCCCATTGCTTTATAGTAGAAGAACTTTACTATACAAGCGGGTAGCCAAAAGAACAATAAAAAGTCGAAACCATAATTTTGAAGGTATGTGCCGATATGAAGTCAAAACTAATCGTACCAATACTAGGAAATCATTGTGGTCGGAACCGACATGACTTAAGCTTAGTAATAGATCCTTGTTTGTCATGATCGAAATACCAATCAAAAAGTTATATATGGTTGGATAAGAGACCTTGTTTTGTGACATAAGGAGAAATGCAAAATGAATGCGACAAATTATAAGTGAACTTTGTTTATATCTATTATCCTAAAATGCAGTGGAAGGAATGCTTTAGATCTGAATTCATATATCATATTTAATGAAACGTATTCAAACTCTCTATCCGGTAGTAGCGAGGATCATAAGAAAAGAACGTCGCTAGGAAGCTCCTTCGATTAGGCGGGACCACGTCTGAAAAAGGAGACTTGACTAGGAGGCTTCAGTGTCCCGACCGATAGCAGGACAAAGCGAGCGAGAATCTTGAAATAATGAAATATAACCTTCATAATCTTAGGCATTTCGTTCAGTATGGAAAGTTATTTGTACGATGCTTTGATTACTCATATATTTCATTAAGAAAAGAATGTTGTCGCGCGTGGTAAAATGCTCACGACTAGGACAAAAATGGCGTATGACTTAGAAGTCATTGCTAGAGAGTAATAGAGATCCTTAGAAAGGATATCGGAGAAAAATTGTCTTCTCCAACGGTTTAAATTAACAACCATGAGCGACCGGCCTATAGGTGTGTATATATATATATATATATATATATATATATATATATATATATATATATAAAGCAATGTTACTTATTATTATTATTATTATTATTTTTTAGGCGTAAATGATTTTATTGAAATTGAAAGAAATGAAAGAAAGTAAACAATAATTAAACATAGAACTTACGCAATTGATCAATGTTCCAAGAATTTGACAAAATTTGCCCATCGAGACATAGCCGATCGTCACGGAACACAGTCGGGTAACCCGACCACGATGTAAGAGACCTTCCAGCAGGGGGAAAGTTTATTGCGATTTGCACGGCTCTGAATTTTACGAGAACCAAATCACCTCTGACAAAGTGTGAGGTTGCACCTTCGACCATGGTACCTTCGCATGGCTTGTTGGTAGGCTAGCGATCGTACAAGGGCTTGATTTCGTCATTCTTCAAGAAATTGGCGTCGTCGAGTCTTCGTTCATTACGATCGTTTTCGTTAAAGCGATCAATTCGAAAGCGAGCCAATTTTGAGTTACGGAGGAAGCATGGCTTGACCAGTAAACCAAAAGAATGGTGTTTCACCGATCGCCACGGTGGTAAGTGGTTGACGCCCATATCTGACGGGAGTTCTTGAACCCAAGCTCTGACCGTTTGATTAAGCGGTGAATACTCGGCGTTTGATCTCTTGCATAATGATACCATTGGCTCGCTCAATTGCTCCGTTGCTCTGCGGATGGCGATAGAAGCAAAATGAACTTTACACCAAGTTCATCGCGAAATTCTTGAAATTATTTGCTAGTGAGCTAGGCGCCATTATCTGTGATTATATGACTAGGTACACCAAATCGTGTGATCACATTTTCATTAGGAATCTCTTAGCGGCCTCGGTTGTTATTTTAACAACGGCTCGGCCTCTATCCATTTTGTATAGCGTGTCAATCGTGGCGAAAAATTGAAGCCCGGGTGCTCTTGGGAAAGGTCCCGAATGTCGATCCCAGGTTGCAAAAGGCCAAGAAAGAGAATCGTTTGTAAGGCTTGTCTTGGTGATGTACTTATGCTGCTATAAGCCCGACATTATCGCGCCGTCACAAGTTCTTTTGCATCATGAAGGCGATTGGCGATAGTATCCTTTCTGAAGGCTTTCTGGAGCCGAGTTACGTAGGAATGATGTGCTCCTGAGACTCCTTCATGGATTTGGTTAGCAACTTAATGCCATCCGTTTGAGATATGCATCTCATCAACACTCCATGAGATCCTCGTTTGTACAAAATGCGTTCGATTAGAGTGTATGATTTGGCTTTTAGTGCTATCGATCGGCCTCTACATCATCTTATGGAATTATGTCATCTTTGAAGATAATTGTAGATCGATGTCATCAATCCCTACCTTGATCGTGGCGGCGCCAACCGTCAGCGACACATGGAGCATCCATGTTCTGTTGATCGGTTTGTTCGACCTGTAAAGAATCATGTATGTTCTCGAAAGGCTCGACTACCGATGGTGAATCGAGTTGCTCGAGAAAAACTCCGGGCGGGACGGTTGACCTCGTGGAGGCCATCCGTGCCAACTGGTCTGCCAGAAAGTTTTCCTTTCTAGGAATATGTTGGATCTGAAAACCGAAGAAGTTCTTTTCGAGTTTTCGTACTTCCGCCAGATAAGATGACATCTTGGTACTTGAGCATTGATACTCTTTCCCTACTTGATTAGCTACCGGTTGAGAATCGCCTTTCACTAATGTCTGCGAATCCGGCGAGCGAAACGAGCTCGAAGTCTGCGATAAACCTTCATATTACGCCATATTATTTGTGGCGGAAAATTTAGCGGATGGCGTACTTGATGTGTTCGCCATGAGGGTATATCGAGATCCTCCGGCCCCGACCCTTTTAACATCAAAGAACCGTCAAAGTACATTGTCCACCTCGTGGTGTTCATACACGGCCCTTGGGTGGGTTCGGGGTTTGTCCATTCGGCAATGAATTACGCTCTTTGCACAGGACTTTATCGTTGTTAAGTGAAATGAAATGGAGGTCGAGCGCCCTAGTTCAATTGCCTATTTTGCTATTAGTCACGATGATTCCTGTTTCCAAGGATTTGACCTAGGGATATCCGTCGATGCGACCACTTTGTGGGTGCGAAAGTAATGCCTTAGCTTCCTTGAAGTCATAAGGAGACCATAGAGCAACTTTTGTACTGTGGGTATCTTTCCTTTGGTCCATGTAAGACCTCGCTTACGTAATAAAGCGGTGGTTGGATGTTATCCTTTCCCGACCGATTACCGCTCATTGTTTGTGGAGTTCTTTGCCACGTACATTAGCGGTGTTTCTCCGGTCTCGGAGACTAAAACAAGGCACTTGTAAGGTACTTTTAAGTTCTTCAAAGACATCGTTTTCCTCTTTAGTCCATTCAAAACTCCCATGTTTAGGAGAAGTTTAAAGAAAGGTAACCCTTTTTCTCCTAACCTTGCTATGAAACGACTTAGCTACCGCCATCTGTTAGGTTAGTTTTGGACTTCCTTCTTCGTGGTCGGAGTGCATCTGGTCGATGGTTTGCTATCTTTCTTGGATTAAACCCGATACCTCTAGCCGAGACTAGAAAACCAAGCAATTTTCAGTGAAACTCCGAACACACACTTTTCCAGATTCAACTTGAGGTTATGCCTTCTCGGGTTCTTTGAAAGTTTCTTGTAAGTCGAGATGTGGTTGCTAGCATTGGTGGTCTTCTGACCGGATCATCAACGTAAGCTTCTAAATTCGATCTATTTGCGGGCTAAAGTTTTTGCATCAACCTTTGAAAAGTTGCACCAGCATTTTTGAGACCAAATGGCATCTTAACATAACAGTAAGTGCCATATGGAGTGATGAAGGAAGTTTTCTCCTCATCCTCTTTACACATACTAATCTGGTGGTACCACGAATCGCATCTAAAAACTTAGTAATTAGCACCCAGAGGTAGAATCTACCGGTTGATCAATGCGTGGAAGGGAAAATAAATCCTTCGGACAAGCTTTATTAAGATCGTAAAGTTGATACACATTCGCCATTTCCCATTATTCTTCCTAACCATTACGGGGTTGGCGAGCCACGAGGTGGTTGACTTCATGAATGAATCCGGCTTTGAGAAGCTTGTCAATCTCTGGCGGATTGCCTCCTTCCGTCAGTGCAAAACGCGCGCTTACCTTGATCGGTTTTTATCGGTGGAGAGCTAGCACGTGCTCGATCACCTCTGGGGACTCGGGCATATCGGACGCTTGCCGGCGAATCGTCTTGATTTGCTCGGAGGAAGGAGAGCGACTCTTCCTATTTAGGATCGAGCCTTGCCCAGGCCGAACCTTGCGGCGGTGGGCGGGATCTTGGTCGAATAACGACTTGGCGTGTCAGGAGAAGTGCCTTTGTCGAGGATACCTCTTTTATGCAGTCGGAGGGTTTTGGTGTCATCTTCGGTCTTGTGTGCTTGGCCTGCATGGCGATGAATTAGCCTCTGGTCGGGAGTTCATTGACCGATTCTAAGGATTTTCGATCACATGCATAAGCCATTTCGATCACCCGAATAGTGATGACTCCTTCGGCCCGGCATTTTCAAACTTTGATAACCGTAATGCGTGGCTATCAAGAATTTTGCTAACGCCGATCGACCAAGAATCCCCAGTTGTATCTTGATTCAAAGTTTACCACATCAAGCGAAATTTTTTCCGTTCGAAAGTTATCGAGCCTTCGTAGCGTGTAGGTAGAAACTTGTCCTATCGGTTTAGCGGTGGAGCCAGAACTATGTCATGAAAAGCATATTTCACGGTTTCACCTTTGACATGGGGACACGCATTTCTTCTAAAGCTCCGAAAATAATATATTCAAAGAACTACCTCCATCTACCAAGACTCGATTAACCCTACAATTATTAATGGTTGGTTCGACAACAATAGGAACCTACCGGTCGAGTTGAAGGAATGGGGCGATCGTCCTTCTTTGAAGAAATTGCGATGTCCGACCACTTCGATTGCTTGATAGTGTTCGGAGATTCGACGAGGTTGACCTTCCGCTCCATGACTTTCGGTGGCGTTTGGATTCGTATGAAGAAGATCCTCCAAAATCATGTTGTTGTATGTTGGGGATCTGGTACTCCACCTTTTAAATCGCCATCCTTATCCTTTTGGAGCTCGTTTCTCGGGTTACGTATTGCGGAAATGGTCCTTCACCTGTATAATAATCTTTCGTTTCTTTTGCCAAACTCGACAGTCGTAGATCATGCCACCGCACTGCTAGTGAAGTGGACACCACTTCTTCTTTTCTGGAATCCTTGATTGAGACTTCGTCTTGCCCGGCCAGGTGTAGTCCTTTTTGCCCTTCATGAATTTATCGAGAATGGCTAGAACCTCCTTGTCGTTGGATCTGCGGTTCTTCTTCTTCTTGAGAGACTTCTTGTTCTTTTTCTCTGGTTTGTCGGTAGGTGAGAATCTTGTCTTTCCGATCAATGGCTTCGCACCACTCGATTGCCGCTAAGCGGTGGCATACTTATTGGCCATATCAAAAAGCTCAATGGTTGTTCTTGGGGGTTCATTGCTATGTCCTCCGTGGCACCGTCGATTCCTCGGACTGCTTTTGAAGGCTGAATAACGAGAGGATTCTGCGACCTCGGGAATAGAATTGCGAACTGGTTAAACCTCTTAATGTATTGACGTAGAGTCTCATCAGAGCCCTGCCGGATTCGGTGAAGATCATCCTCCTTTCCAGGGCGATCGTACGTACCCTGGAAATTTGCAATAAGAAGGTCACAGAGTTGCTCCCAAGTATAGATCGTTCCGACCGGTTGGTTCAACAACCACGGCCAAGGCGGACCCTTGAGCACGGTGGATAGATAGTTGGCCATCACATTTTCATCGCCTCCAGCAGACTCGATGGCGGTGGTATAGATTTGAAGAAATTCCAGCGGATTTTGAGCTCCATTAAACTTGTCCAAATTGGCGGTCGGAACGGTTAGGCTAACGCATGCCTTGGAGCCTGCAGAGAAGGCAAACAACTGTGATTGATTCATGACGCCTTCTCGGGAAGGTCTTGGGATTATGTCGGTCGGAGGCGGTTCCTAAGATTGGAACGCTGGAACTCCGGTGTCTTGCGTCCGGTCGTGGACATTGGTATGATGTCTCCGACCGCCTACTTGATCGAGCGATGCGAAGATCGTCAAGTCCAAGCGATGGTTCTTCTCGGCGTGATGGGGAGTGGCTTCATGAAATAACCTTCTCCCTCATGACTCCTTGGTCGGAATCGTCGAGGAGGCCTTGGTATCGGCCGCTCCCAGTATGACCATCTTGTCCCTATTGAGGGAGGAGCGGTGAGATGAAGTTATAATTTGACTCCTGAAACCCTTTGTTCCCGATATGCTTCGGTCATTGTTGCATAGTGCATTGGAGAATTTGGATACTTGACCTACAAGGTGTACAAAACACAGGTTCTGCTAAAGCGGATCGAGTTTAATATATCTTGAACACGTCGCAAGTTTTGTACGATTCTGAAAGTCTCGGGGGTTCAGACCGGTCGTGGGTGTCTGTGAGACCAACCCTCCCCGACCCTCGGTTTGATCGCCTATCAACTATTCTTGGTGGGGTTGTGCGGTAATTAGTTGATGGGCGTCGATCGATTCCGTGGCCTCCGGAAGTTGGTGCTGGACGGCTCGAATCATCTCTAACAACACGTGATGGCGTGGCGAGAGTGTAGGACCGTCGCGAGCATCTTGATTTTCATCTCCGATCGTGTTGACTTCGTGCCTCCGGCGCCGATCTTCGATGAGCTTCCATCGTAACTAATGGAGAGCTTATCGGTGCTTACGCCAAGTTTCCACGACGGAGGCGGTCGGAGATGAGCACCTCGAGGTCTCCTCGGCTGATTCGGCGTCTTGCCGTCGTATCTTGGCGTGATTATCCCGTGGTCTATGACGATGGAGGCTTCATCGACATCGTTACGGATGTCGGTTGACTTGGAATTGTCGGCCGTAGGAGAGTATCTTTCACCATGATTTCGCCGAGGGTATAGAGATTTTCGGTGAAGGTCTGAAATTTCTTCACCGCTTTGCGGTCGGAAGGTCGGGCTTGAAGAGATCCCCGACATTACGAGTGATCGGAATGGTGGTTCCTCGATTCGCCACCGTAATGGTGGCGCATCCTCATCCATCCGGTCGATCTCGCTATCGTCGGCGGCGTGCGCGTGAGGAGGAAGATGAGGATGATCGCCATTTTCCTCCATGGCACGAATGCATCCTTCCATGTCGAGGTTGTCATAGTCCGCCAAGTCGAACCAATTCTCCTCATCTTAGACTCGGGCATATTCGCATTAACGATTGCGGAACTTGGGTGAAATTTGTGTGGCGAAAAGTTTCTTCAAGAAACTTCGTCTTCTTCCCTACGGACGGCGCCCATTTGTTGATCGAATCGCCGATCTTATGAAAATAAAAGGAGAAAAATGACGCGTGGGGCCGCTTTTTATCATATGATGAATGTATTGAATATCTCTTTATTTATATGGCGGGTTTACAAGACTTGACTAGGGACTATCTCCAATTACAGAATGTATTGAATACTCTTGCTTCGACTTGTGTTGCCCTCTTTGTTCATTTGCTTCGATTACTCACAGGAAAGACGTCCTTGATGAAATGTTACAACCGGTGGGAGGTTTAAGGTAGTTAACAATGTGCTAAGCGCCTTGCGGTTAAGTATTTGTGAGACATTTAACATAAAGGTGGTTTATCGTCGAGTCTTGTATGTCATCGTAAGTTATGGAGCGTTTAGCACGTGTTTCATTCATCATACGGTTAATGGTACTGTTCATAGCATTTCGAAGTACCCACCGGTGAACCTAATCCGACAGAGTAGCCCATCGTGTAACCTCTGGAATCCTTCACGACCCGGTGAGGTCGTTAGCCTTAGGGGTTACGACCATGAAGACGTATGGTCTTTTATGTATTTAAATTAATATATAGAGGTTTTAATCCTCGTCAACCTTGGGAAATATATTACCATCAATTCCAAATTTCGTTTCCCATAGAAAAAGGTGTCTATCTTAGATTACCAAGGAAATCAATATTTGTTATTGCATTTTATCATATGCTTTTGATTCATTGTAGTCAAATTTTGAACTTTCGAATTCAAAATCCAAATTATGATTTATTTTAATATTTGAGTATATGAATTATGGAATTTTAAAATCAATTTTAAAAATATGAATTTTGAAACCAAAATATCATAATTTAAATCCTAAATTTTGGAACCTTAAATTAAGGCGATTTAAATTTGAAAATTCAAAATTTCAAGGTTGAATTTTGAAAATCATTTTTAAATAAAAAAGAATTCTAGATTTTATATATTCAAATTACGACAATTTTAATTTTATAAATTCGAATTTTGAAATTTTCATTTTTTGCTTTCGGATTTCAAATAACAGAATTTAAACTCCAAAACTCAAATTTTGAAATTTAAAATTTTAAAATCCAAAATTTGAACTTTTGAATAATAATAAATTTTTTTTTGGAATGTTGGAATTTTAAATTGTAGAATTTTAAATTCTGAGATGTTAACTTTCATGGTTTGAAATTTTAAATCATGTAATTTAACTTTATGAACTTAGTGGTTCGAATTATGAAATATTTGAGCTATGGTAAAGACTAATACCTTTAAATCCATCAAACGAGGTTGATTACTTATATTGCTGGTAATATGTTTATTTGTAACTAGATCGAGGGGAATATTAGATTTAAGAGAATATGATATTATAGTTACCAAACGCACCCTAAACCCTTTCTGACTTTCCCCTCCCGGTCGGAGTCGGACAACCGCACCACTCGCCGGCGACGGGAGCGACGCATCCGCATGGACGGGGGCCACGGGCAGAGGCAGCCGATGTCTCCGGCGATTTCGGCCTCGACGGTGCTGCCGCAGCAGCGGCAGATGCAGCTCCAACACCACCCGGCGCGGTCGGCAATCGCCGATCTCTTCACCCTATACCTCGGTGTGCGTGCCTCTCCCTTCCCCAATCTCTCACCGTATGCACTTGTAAACGCTAGTTCTGACCCTGGTTGGTCGTGGCTTGCAGATGAACTCGAAGCAGCGAGCCGAGGACTCAGATAGGGAGACCTCGTAAGTTGCTTTCCCTCTTGTGGACTTTAAATTGGGGGTTTTTTGTGGAGTTCACTCCGCGCGAATTGGATTGGATGAGTATATAATACAGTATTCTGTGGTTTAAAGTCGTATGGTAGGTTGGTTCGGATTATTTTGTTGGTCCCGTTATTTCTTCACTGCGCTGTGCATGAATTGAGCGTTTGAAGGTGATGATTTCTGCAATGTTTTGAGATACTGTACTGATTTTGGAACTAGATCATGCTACTTAATTATGTGTTTTGTTCATTGCGATCTAGTATTTGTTCTGTATTTTGACCACGTAAGTTGATTTAGTAACATTGTTCAAAATTGTAATGTACTGTGGGGATTGAATTATTCAGGAACAAGCTGCAGAAGAGAGTAACTGCTCTGAACAGAGACCTGCCTCCCCGAGATGAGCAGTTCATTTCGGATTTTGAGCAGTTGCGCATGCAGTTTCCAGTAAGCAGAAGCATTACACAAGTAATCTTGTTCATCACAGGATGAGAAGTTGAGAACAGAAGGAATTAATAATTTGATTTGCATGTTTCTTTAGGACCAGGAGCAGTTGCAGGCAGTCACGGAATCAGTTCTCATCTCATTCGTCCTGCAATGCAGTAGCCACGCTCCACAATCTGAGTTCCTGCTCTTTGCTACACGTTGCCTGTGCGCTCGAGGCCACCTTAGATGGGACAGCCTCCTTCCATCTCTACTTAATGCCATTTCCTCTTCTGAGGCACCAATGGGGCAAGGGGGTTCTGTGACTGTTGGTGGCCCTGTAACGTCTTCTTCGTCAGCTGTTGCAGTGCCAAATGCTCCAAACTTTCACCCTTCAAATCCCACGTCTCCTTTGTCAGCAATTAACACTATAGGATCTCCTACTCAATCTGGTATCGACCAACCTGTAGGTGCAAATGTGTCACCCATCAAGGCAGCTGAATTCTCCAGTCCTGGGCAGCTCGGTACGGCTGCAAGAGCTGACCAGCGCAGGGGAGCAGAAATTAGCTATCTGCATCACTTATCCTGTAGAATTATTTTAGCTGGGCTGGAGTCCAATTTGAAGCCAGCTACCCATGCTGTGATATTCCAGCATATGGTTAATTGGCTGGTTAATTGGGACCAGAGACCGCATGGTGTGGATGAAGCTGATACAATGCAAACTTTGAGGCTTGAAAGACCTTTGCATGAATGGATGCATCTATGCTTAGATGTGATATGGATCTTAGTTAATGAAGAGAAATGCCGTGTTCCATTCTATGAGCTTGTTCGCAGCAACTTGCAGTTTCTCGAAAACATTCCTGATGATGAGGCACTAGTTAGTATTATTATGGAGATCCATAGGAGGAGGGACATGGTGTGTATGCACATGCAGATGTTGGATCAACACCTTCATTGCCCAACATTCGCAACTCATCGTTTCTTGTCACAATCCTACCCAAGCATAGCCGGTGAATCTGTTGCTAATTTGCGTTATTCTCCCATTACTTATCCTAGTGTGTTGGGAGAGCCACTGCATGGAGAGGTGATATTACTTTTTTCTTTAATTAGCTATTTAGCTGCATCTCTCCTTTTATTTTTGTCATGAATTTTTCCCGTACCTGTATATGCAGTGTTTTTATATGCTTGGAAGCTCCCGTTTAAGCTCATGATATTTACTACTCCCTCCCCTCCTAAATACTATGTTGGGGCATATTTTGTCTGCGGACTCATATTACAAAGGTTATATGATTAAGAAAACATTAAAACGATGAGGACAATGACTGAAATATCCTTATGGTGTGCTTTGGAAAACGAGAGAGAGAGAGAGAGAGGAGGAGGAGGGGAGAGCTTCAGTAAATGTACAACAGTACAAGCACACTATATTTTGCAACAAGATCTAAAAAACTGTATGCCCTATATTTTGCATGGATGGAGTATAAATTTTTATTTACTTCTCATGGTCTCTTACATACAACTTTGACCATTGATCTTTTTCATAATATAATTTTATGAAAGCATTTTACAACTTTGACCATTGATCTTTTTCATAATATAATTTTATGAAAGCATTTTATGATAAGTCTACTAATGTCATTCTCCTGTGGCCATTTTCGTTACTATTATGTATATTAGTGACAAAAGTTGGAATAGCTCCAGTGCACAATTTTCGAAAGGATTTATGTTTAGGAACAAAGGGATTAGTATTTTTGCTATGGTTTAGTGGTACAGTATTTCTGATAAAAAATATTATTAGGTTAAGGGTATTTTGCATGTTGTAAATGCAACAATCATCATTATGATGGATCATAATAATACGCAAGCAGCATGAAGATTTTAAATGAAAGAAGTGTAATGAAACTATTCTGAACTGTTAGCAAAAAAAGTTTGTGGGAAATATATAGAAATTTAAGTTCCTTAGTTTCTAATATTTCTGGGTAGGATATCAAATCTGATATTGCTTTGTTGTTTAGGATCTTGCAAACTCCATTCCTAAGGGGGGTTTAGACTGGGAACGTGCTCTGCGTTGTTTGAGGCATGCTCTCCGCACAACCCCATCACCAGACTGGTGGAGACGTGTTCTTCTGGTTGCTCCTTGTTACAGATCACATTCTCAACAATCATCAACACCAGGAGCTGTTTTCTCACCTGATATGATTGGTGAGGCAGTTGCTGACAGGACAATTGAACTGCTGAGACTCACAAACTCAGGTTAGCATTTGAAGATTCACTATTTGTCTAGTCAAATATAATTAAGTTCCGTTCTCAAGTGGACAGTTGATAGGATTCAAGTGTTCCATGGATATGCCCCTTTCACTAAATGCCCTTTTATGTCGTGCAACTTTTGCTTTGAATTAAGTCTGCTTGTCAGATATTTGTAAGGAGGTCATTGGTTATTGTCTGCTGCCTATACTCATCACAGCTTTGTCATTCTATTGCAGAGACTCAGTGCTGGCAAGATTGGCTTTTGTTCGCTGACATTTTTTTCTTCCTAATGAAAAGTGGTTGTATTGATTTTCTTGATTTTGTGGACAAGCTTGCTTCACGAGTAACAAATAGTGATCAACAGATTCTACGCAGTAATCATGTCACCTGGTTGCTTGCACAGATTATCCGCATTGAGATTGTGGTGAACACTCTTAGTTCAGACCCAAGGAAGGTGATGTTTACTTGTATGATGATCTGTATAAATTTCTCCCTCTTTTTTTTGGCAAGTCCTTTAATCAATGCAATTCTTTAGTCGATGACAGGATGCTGCAATAAAAAAGTGACCCCTTAAGAAATATTCAAGGCACTTTATTTGGTCTATGCTCAATTTGTTTGGAACTGTAATAACTAATGACGGTGCTTGACAAACTCAGTTGGACGAACCTCACATCCAAGAGCTGTTAAAATTTCAATGCGTATACATTTATTTTTGGATAGTATTTTTATGTGTCCTTTTGTTATTTGTCTTATTGTTGTTGTCTTAATTTCCCAATTACATGTTCATGGTATCTATAGAAGCTGTTCTGGTTATTTCTTGTGTCATCAGGTTGAAACTACACGGAAGATAATTTCATTCCACAAAGAAGACAAGAACCTTGATCCTAATAACATCAGCCCTCAAAGTATTCTTCTTGATTTCATAAGTAGCAGCCAAACTTTGCGCATTTGGTCTTTCAACACTTCAATTAGAGAGCATTTGAACAGTGACCAGCTTCAGAAAGGCAAACAGATAGATGAGTGGTGGAAACAAATGACAAAAGGTAATACCCTATAGATCAAGAAATCATGGAAAGAAATATGCTCTTGTAGATAGGTAATTTGAACTAATTAAATGTAGAAACAATTCTTTCTATTTGCATTACATAGTAGCGTTACAATTCATAATTCAGGCGATGGATGTGTTTTTTTGGAGAGAGATGTATGCCTGCAAACCATGGTTATAGTTTGCAGTTTTACCTTCTTTTATATATCTATAGATAATAACAAATGTATTATTTTTTCCTTGAAATAATAGCTTCCGGAGAGAGAATGATAGATTTTACGAACTTGGATGAACGGGCCATGGGCATGTTTTGGGTTCTCTCCTTCACCATGGCACAACCAGCATGTGAAGCAGTCATGAACTGGTTTACATCAGTTGGAGTGACCGATCTAAGTCAGGGGTCCAATATGCAGCAAAATGAAAGAATAATGATGATGCGTGAAACTTACCCTTTGTCAATGTCGTTGCTTTCTGGGTTGTCTATCAATCTGTGTTTGAAGCTTGCTTTCCAACTTGAAGAGACTATATTTCTTGGCCAGGTAAAAGAATTACATTGCTGCTAATACCTCAGTTGATTTTATATTTCTGTCCTGTATCAATTACTACCCTTTTTATTTGGTCATGCCTGTGCTCATGTGGAATTGTGGATCTATATTTATGAGTGACATGCAACAGAATAAATCTTTACAACCAATCCAAATACTTTTCTTCTGTTCGTAGTTCTTCTGCCCATGTTAAAAAATTTAGCTAACAATTTATGAATACCTCACATGTTATAAATTTGATAACAATACGTGAACTTGTTAAAACTGTTTTCAATTTATGAAATCATTTTTAACCTTAACTGGACATTTTTTTCTAGAAGCATGCATACAATCACAACTGTGTGTTCTTTTGTTGCCATTGCTAATATTCATCTCTTTAGATTCTCTACAGTTGTATACTATTTTGCTACTGTAACTCTTGTGTTCTTTGATAGGCTGTCCCTAGCATTGCTATGGTGGAAACTTACGTTAGACTACTGCTTATAACGCCTCATTCATTGTTCCGTCCGCATTTTACGGTAAGTCTTGCTGCCTCCTGAGGTGATCTATATTCCTCATGAGGAGGTTTCGCCACATGTGACTTAACTTTCTGTAATTATAACTTGTAAGCATAAAAGTTTCGTGTTCTGAATGACATGCAAATCATGGTTGTATGGAACTTCTGCTGTCTTCTTACTATTTTATTAAACTTTGCAGACATTAACCCAAAGATCTCCATCTATTTTGAGCAAATCCGGTGTGTCTTTGCTCCTACTTGAGATACTGAATTACAGACTACTTCCTCTGTACAGGTAATTCTATGTAATTTAATATTTGATTTCAGCTTTTCCCCTCATAGGAAATCTTAGCTTATCAAGCACAAGGATCATATAACCGTTTCCGGGGAACTTCCCGCTGCCTGGCCGGTACCGGTAACCGGCCGGTTACCGGTATGGTTACTAGTCAAACCGGGTTTTTTCCGGATGAAATTCGTTCAAATCTGATTAAAAACCATTTGAAATTTGAAAATTTGAATTTGAATTTGAAAAACCCGCCGGGATCCCGTATCCCGGCCCCCCTCCGGTAAGTGGTTACCGGCGGTTACTGGCCGGGATTTTAATCCCTGATCAAGCATATCAAACTATTGGAATTTTTACCTGAATATTTCTTTTCTTTTCTATTCTCTTTGACCTTTTTTTTTCATCTCCTTCCAAAGATCTGAAATTATACTCTGAATATACACATGTTCGTCCTTTAATAACCGACCTCAGCAAAAATGGCATTCTTTTCCTTTATTTGACAGTTTCTTAGAAAATTCCAATGTTTTGTCCCTTTTATTGATTATATTATTTTGTATTTTTTTTCTTACATCATTATGGATTTTGTTCAGGTATCATGGGAAAAGCAAGGCATTGATGTATGATGTCACAAAGATAATATCAATGATTAAGGGAAAACGTGGAGAGCATCGCCTTTTTAGATTAGCTGAAAATTTGTGCATGAATTTGATTCTTTCACTGAGAGACTTCTTTTTGGTGAAAAAAGAATTGAAGGTAAAAATAATGCTTGCTTTTCTTTGGAAATTCGTCTATCACTGGTTCGTGGAAATGAACTTCTATGTGTATTTAATGTAGGGACCAACTGAGTTTACTGAAACGCTTAACCGCATAACGATAATAAGCCTTGCTATCACCATCAAGACACGTGGAATTGCTGAGGTTGAACACATGATTTATCTTCAACCATTGTTAGAGCAAATTATGGCAACCAGCCAGCATACATGGTCAGAAAAGACTCTACGCTATTTTCCTCCGCTTATTCGTGATTTTTTAATGGGGAGGATGGATAAGAGGGGCCAAGCTATCCAAGCATGGCAGCAGGTACTATCCTCTTATCTTTTGGGTTGAGTTTCTGTCCATTTATATGCTTTGTTCAACCCTTTTATCAAGTCCATGTTCATTTATTTGCTGATCACCGGCTTATCAAGGATTGCCAAATCATGCGTCTGTTTGTTGATTTCTTTGAAGCATGTAATCACTGCTATTATTATTTATAGGTAGTCTATTGATGGAGAATGTAGTGATGTTTTTTACGCGTCTGTTTGTTGATTTCTTTGAAGCATGTAATCACGTCTGTTTGTTGATTTCTTTGAAGCATGTAATCACTGCTATTATTATTTATAGGTAGTCTATTGATGGAGAATGTAGTGATGTTTTTTACGCTCTCTAATGTACTATTGGCATTAGAAATGTCATTAAATTCTTTTCACCTCCAGAATGATATTATTAGTACTTCACTATTTTATGGTTAGGATGAACAAATAGAGTTTTGGTGACCTGAAAATTCTTTGTTTCCAAATACTTATTCTGGCCATGTGTAAAAAATTATCAGATCTCCAAAGGTATTGAATTCCCAATCTAGTACTATTTTTAGTGCCCTTAAGTTGCTATCTCATGTTTATTATATGAAATACTGTGCCAGGCTTATTCTTCACCTTTTGTATTGACAATTCACAATTTACAATCATTTCAGGCAGAAACTACTGTTATTAATCAATGTAATCAGCTACTCTCACCATCTGCTGAGCCAACATATGTCATGACTTATTTGAGCCACAGTTTCCCTCAGCATCGTCAATATCTCTGCGCTGGTGCTTGGATGCTGATGAATGGTCATCTTGAGATCAACAGTGCAAATCTTGTATGATTTCTTCTTTTGTGATTACTTTGATATTACTGTTGTCCATTACTCTATATGTGTTTCTTGATCTTAATGCAGGCTCGTGTCTTGAGAGAGTTTTCACCTGAAGAGGTTACAGCAAATATTTATACAATGGTTGATGTTCTTCTGCATCATATCCAACTTGAGCTGCAACGAGGTCATCTAGTGCAGGTGCGCTCACTCAAAAGACCTGCTTTATTTGTTTTTTTAGTGTGTAAAAAAAGCTGTCTCATTGTCTGTTTGTTTATGTGGACTTTTTTAGTAGCTAGCATGTAAAATTTTCTGATCACTTATTTTATTTATGCAGGACTTACTTTCCAAAGCAATCACAAATCTTGCTTTCTTTATCTGGACACATGAGCTACTTCCACTAGACATTCTGCTGCTAGCTCTTATTGACAGGGATGACGATCCTTATGCTTTACGTCTTGTGGTAAGTCCTCTTCAAAAAATTTCAAGTTTGCATGCTGTATTTCTAAATATGTTACACCGTAACCATTATTTTAGTTTTTGTTGACTATTTCTCAATTATTAGATAAGCTAGCTGCAAACATTCTACTAGAAACCAGTTTAACAGCTGTTCTTGGTTATATGTTAAAAGCCACTAGTTATATCCTATTTACAGTTTTCAAAGCTAGTGCAAGTGGTATATATATCTATACTGTTACCACTTACCAACCATGATTGTCTAGGGTGGTATAACTGCTACTTTACCCATATACCATTACCAGCCATGCAGAGACTTGGACTTGTTTTTATTATCAATTTAACATCACAGATAAGTCTGCTTGAAAGACCGGAACTTCAGCAAAGAATCAAAGCGTTTTGCAATTCTCGTTCTCCAGAGCATTGGCTCAAAAATCATCCTCCAAAACGAGTTGAGCTCCAGAAAGCTCTTGGTAACCATCTCTCGTGGAAGGACCGGTAATTGCAATCTTTTAATTGATATGAAACTCTAGTGTATTCATTAATTTTGCAATCACATATCTGAAGTTTGAACTATGTATAATATATTCGTTTTACACATGTCCAAATAGGTGCATTGTTAATCTTATTTGGCTATTGGATAACAATTCCAACATTATTTTCGGAGCACTAGCTATTTGAGGGCACTATGGTGCTTAGTTTTTCTTTTTTAACCAGGGCCTTTTCTACTATGGTTGATGAGCGTTTATCCATTCCTTATTCCAGCCTAAAATTTAATCAAAGTTTTGATCAGTTAATTTTGTTATTAGGTATTGCTCCTACCAGGGTTTCCATAACTGGAATCGGACCCAAAACAGAGAGGGAGGGGGGGGGGGTCACTTCCCGACTTCCTGTTTCTCTGTTTTTTTTTTTGAAATTTGGGATAAATACTGGACACAATTATAAGCCTACTGGTATGGACGTTGATTTGAGAGGGGGTGAACCAGAGGGTTAATAACTGAAGACTGTCCGGTTCCAATTTCTTGGCCTGTTACCGGCTGGTTCCCGCTGATTTTGGGAACCATGGTCCCTATTCCCAACTGTAGGGCCACTAGCTTTTGATTTACTGAACAGGCTTCAGTGCAATGCTTTTCTTCTGAGATGCATTTGCTGCTAGATTAGGCTTTGTACTACTGTAGCATTGGATTGTATATCTAGTTGTGTTTTATATTTGTTCATTTGTTTATAAAATCCTCCGTTGATTTTTATAAGGTGCCCATGCATTTCGTGTTTCAAACTTTGTAATGTTTGACCAACAATTAGTCCAACAAATAAATGGGTTTGGTGACACAAAAGTGGTACCATTAGATTCGTATTTGAAAGTACTTCCATATGATCATGATTTTATAGTTATTAACATATATTGTGAAAGAAATTAATGGTCAAAGTTCAATTTTGGAGACTGGGCTAAGTCAAGCCACACCTTATAAAAATCAACAGAGGTAGTACTAGCCTCGAGCCCCTGGCCGATATAGATCTTCTGATAGTTTCTTATGTTTATGCAAGCTTTTAGGATGACATATTATGTTAATTTGGAGACATTTGACTTTATTTTTTTAACCATAGTGTATGGTGTCATTTTGCCTTTTGGTTTGTATGGAACTTATAGAAGCTTGATTTACTATAGTTTTTATGTTGGTAATGCAGCTATCCTCCCTTTTTCGATGACATTGCTGCGCGCTTGCTCCCAGTCATCCCGCTAATAATTTATAGGCTTATTGAGAACGATGCTACAGATATCGCAGACAGGGTTCTTGCATTTTATTCCACCTTTCTTGCCTTCCACCCACTAAGATTTACATTTGTGCGTGATATTCTTGCATATTTCTATGGTCATCTCCCAAGCAAGTTAATTGTTAGGATCCTCAACGTGCTGGGTGTTAGCACCAAGGTAAACCCCTATTTACTCTTTTTATGGGAACTCCTTTTACCTGTCTGATTTAATTCCTACTAATGGTGAGCATTTTACAGACTCCTTTCTCGGACTCCTTTGCTCAATATTTAGGGTCCTCAAATTCTTCTATTTGCCCACCACCGGAATACTTTGCCAACCTTTTGCTAGGCCTTGTTAATAATGTCATACCTCCTTTGAGTAGCAAGTCCAAATCAAACCCAGCAGATGCTTCTGGTACAGCACGCACAACTTTCAACAAGCCTCATGCATCTTTGCAAGCTGGTGGAATTAGTAACACTGATGGTCAGAGGGCATTTTATCAAAATCAGGATCCTGGGTCATATACACAGCTTGTTTTGGAAACAGCAGCTATTGAGATTCTCTCACTTTCTGTGCCAGCTTCTCAAATAGTGTCCTCTCTAGTTCAAATAATAGCACATGTACAAGCAATGCTTATACAGTCAAATACTGGTCAAGGAATGCCAGGTGGTTTGGGGCAAAATTCTGGGCTGCCAACCTCTCCTTCAGGTGGGGGTGCTGAATCTGCAGGTGCCAACCGAGCAAGTACTGCTGCAAGTGGAATCAATGCTAACTTTGTTTCTAGAAGTGGCTACTCCTGCCAACAATTGTCTGTTTTGATGATTCAAGCATGTGGCCTCTTGCTAGCACAACTCCCACCAGACTTCCACATGCAACTATACTCAGAAGCAGCTCGCATCATTAAAGATTGTTGGTGGCTTGCTGACAGTTCGAGGCCTGTTAAAGAGCTTGACTCTGCTGTTGGGTATGCACTGCTGGATCCAACATGGGCTTCTCAAGACAATACATCGACAGCCATAGGTACAATAAACCATTTTAGCTTTACCGTGTGTGTTTTTGCACCTGTTCAACTTCAACCTTTTGGGTTCATTCATCTCACTATCTCAGCGTTAACTTATGATGTTACCGCCACTCTGTGCTCTCATTATGTTTATATTCTGCCTTGATTGCAGGTAACATTGTTGCCCTTCTTCACTCGTTTTTTAGCAATCTTCCACAAGAATGGCTGGAATCTACCCATACTGTCATCAAACATCTCCGGCCAGTCAATTCAGTGGCCATGTTGAGAATTGCCTTCCGCATATTGGGTCCCTTATTGCCTCGTCTAGCCTTTGCTCGACCTCTGTTCATGAAGGTATGGTTGATTTTCCCTTCCTACTTCCTAGTTGCACAAAAACTGTGCTTTAGAGTTTACATTATGAACTTGGAATTGATTAATTTCGAACTGTTGTGAACAACTCTATGATATTGGCTCTTCGAAATGGACCAATATATGCTGTATCTGCAATCTCAATAGCCACAAGGTTGTGTTTCACCATTTGGCATATTCAAGAGTCAAGACTTCCACTTGTTCTATCTTTTGTTGCCAGAAACTACATATGGAAAAAAGCATTGCACTTTTCTGCTTTGCTTTGTGTTGCCTTTGACATATTTATTCTATAAATGAACGGCCTTCCACATTTACTTATACAGTTATACTATATCCTATACGAAATTTGTTCCCCTCGACCCAACACTTAACCAATACATTGCTGTGTGAAGAAACTATGATTTCTTGCTTGTTCTACTAATTTTGTGATGTCGGGATTTGCAGACCTTGGCTTTGCTGTTCAATGTGTTGGGGGATGTGTTTGGGAAGAACTCTCAGGCCTTGCCTCCTGTAGAGGCATCAGAAATTGCAGACATAATTGACTTCTTGTAAGACACTTTTCATCTTTCTCATTGTAACTTCTTTGATGTGCACTTCATTTCTGTTCTCATTCTATGCTGAATTGTTACTGCATATAATCTCTCTATATACGGTCTCAAATGAAGTATTTTCTTTTCTTTTTGCTAAAATAGGCATCATGCAGTCATGTATGAAGGTCAAGGAGGTCCCGTTCAGAGCACTAGCAAACCTAAACCGGAGATATTGACATTATGTGGGAAAGTAATGGAACTTCTGAGGCCAGATGTGCAACATCTTCTCTCCCACCTGAAGACTGATCCAAACTCCTCAATTTATGCAGCGACTCATCCAAAGCTAGTGCAAAACCCATCCTAATGTTACCAGTGCGTAGATGATGTAAAATACACCGGAACTGCACCGCCGCTGATTGCACTTTAGAGGTCTGAATGTCATGTAGTTGTAAGTTGCAACTTATAACCTCATCTGGCTGGAATCTAGATTTGAATGGTTAGAGACAGATGGATTGTCGGGTTTGGCATTGTTGTACATAAAGTGCGCATGGCGACATGCATAATAATTCACAACATAAACGCCAAGTTCTCTTGTCAGGCAAAGCGTATATATTGGTCACTGCATGTAGCCCTTGTATTTCGTCACTCCAGAGCTGCAATTTATTTGGCAGGAGAGCGGCAGTCAGTGGTGTACTTCCTTTCCCATGCTGCAAGAGTTGCGGTTTGGTTGATGGTCACAGTCAGGAGTCACCATCCAGATACTGCTGTGAGCAGTGGATTGCATGTTTTTCAAAGTTTGTCATGGAGGTGCGAAGGACCATTCTGATTAATGAGCATCAGTTAGGGTGTATTTGGTTGCTTATGGTGTGTTTGGTTGCTTACACTAAGTGGTATAGGGTGTATTTGGTTGCTTATACCTTTAGAGTGTGTTTGGTTGCTTACATTAAGTGGTATATGTATGGATTGGTTTAAGAAATAAGTTATCAATGTGTTTGATTGTCCGCATGAAACCATTCCATCTTAGATGGTGAGACACAAATTTGTAGAATATTTTTTTCTAGATGCTGAATCATCTCATTCATCTAGAACAATGAAATCATATGGTACATGACTATCTCATCTCATTCAACTCCATTCTAAGAATCAAACACCCTTAGGGTGCATTTGGATGGAGGGATGGGGTGGTCATGTACCGAATGGTTCGAAAAATAGGTAGATCCAGCTGTTTGGTTCGATGGATCGGATCGTTTGGTTCAGGATCAGATGGTTCCATCGCGAAGCATATTCCCAAAGATCTTTGCACCGCTGGTTCGATCCAATTTCTCGAACCACGCGTTCACTCTCCTCTCTCATTGCATTCGCTCTCTTCCCATGCTAGCTTCGCTCTTCTCCACCTCATTGTCTCCTCCATTGCTCCCCATTGCGCTCATTTTTCGCTCCACCTTGTTGTCTCCTCATTGCGCTCGCTCTTCACGTCCCTACCCCTGCTTGCTCCTCTCTTCTCGCCTTTCTTTGCTCCTCTCTTCTCCCCCCGCTTCTCTCCCAGATCTGGCCCGTCCGTCGCCCGCATTACCCCGGTGAACATCATCTCCCCCCACAGAACCCTGCCGGTCGCCTCGCCTCCCATGGTGTGGATTTGACGCAGAAGGACGCCCCTTCTTCCTCCCCTCCCAGATCTGGCCCGGCTTCTCCTTCCGCCTCCTCTCCCGGATCTGACCCGACGGCTCCTTCTTCCTCCCCGGTGTTGCTCTCATCTTGGTAATCGAAGGTATGGATCCCAAACGCGCATCTCTCTAATCCTCCTCTCCTCCCCCGTCGCCGTCCTCTCTCGTCCTCCTCCCTTCTCCGATGCCGGCGCCGTCCAAGCCCCTCTCCTCCCGAGCCACCGCCGTCGCCTCCCTCCACCTCCCGAGCCACCGTCGCCTCCTCCATCCACCTCTCGAGCCACCGCCGCCTCCTCCATCCACCTCCTAAGCCACCACCGCCTCCCCCTCCCTTGTGCTACATGGATGAATGGATGATACGACTCAAGATTACCATTGTTTGGGTATGATATGTGGATGAATGGATGATACTACTCAAGATAGGTAGAACACTAGGGATTTGCATTGCACACTGGAACAATTCATGCATTCAATTGATGTTTGTTTATCAGTTGGGCATTGAGCATCCACTTGTTCATCCAGCTTGTCATTCAATGTCTTGTCTATGACTATCCTGTTTCGTGAATTTGATTATCTTGTATATAATTTGATTATCCTGTATTGTATCATTTGCTAACCTGATAGCACATAAGACATTCATTTGTACATTGACTACCTGATGTTTGATTGTTGGATAGTCAACAAAATGGAAAACTAGAATTTTTGTATGTAGTGCATGCTGAATTACAATGTATGGTAATGATTCATGATAGTTTTATCCTGAGTCGATTGATTATGGTATTGCTGAATTACAATGGATATGTTCAGATCTGTTTGCATCTTGATTTGAGTGTGTATGGTTCATATCCTCAAATTGTAGTCATTAGTGCTAATTATATATGTCACTCATGAATTGTAGATGGACAACAGGAAGCTCAAAAGGAGAAAGATGTTGCATATTGGTTTTGCTACATACGTGGTTGCTTGCATGATAGTTTTGTTTGTACGGCCTAGACTAAGGAATAGGAGAGACCATATTACATATGGCCCAATCGAGGAAAGGGATAGGATTAGAATTGATTATCTGAATACCAAAATTTGGAAGAATGAGACAACCTGTACCAACACAATTAGGCTTAAGAGAGCTCTTTTCTTTCAGTTGTGTGAAGTTTTGAGAGAGCGTTCTTTGCTCCGTGACACCATACATGTATGTGATGAGGAGCAAGTGGCCATGTTCCTGAACACAATTGACCATAACCTTAGAAATAGGCTAGTTGGAACCAATTTCACTCGGTCAGGTGAAACAGTTAGCCGATATTTTGGACTTGTCTTACATGCCTTAGGTGAGCTATGAAATGAGCTTATTAGGCCACCTTCTTTGGAGACCCCAAGAAAAATTGCAGGAAACCTAAGATGAGATCCATTCTTTAAGGTATGATAGCTAACAAGTATACCTTAGAGAATTTTGGGGGACATCGGTGGGTTACTAAATTTTTTTCTTTTTGTTGACCAAATAGGATTGCATTGGAGCTATTGATGGTACACATATAAGGGCTTCCGTTAGTACGTCTATGGAGGCAGCATTTCGTGGTAGGAAGTCATTTCCTACTCAAAAATATCATGGCAGCCGTAGACTTTGATCTTCGTTTCACATACGTTTTGGCTGGTTGGGAGGGGACTGCTCATGATGCTACGGTGTTAGCCGATGCAATAGAGCGTGAGAATGGACTATGTGTCCCTCAAGGTAAATAGCATCTTCGTTGTAGTATATGTCCATACATAGCAGTATAGTATCTTCATAAATGTGTTCCTCATGTCTTAGGAAAATTCTACCTAGTGGATGCTGGTTATGGAGCCAAACCTAGGTTCATCCCACCTTTCCGCGGTGTGAGGTGCCACTTGAATGAGTGGGGGAACAATCTTCCCCTTAATGAAAAGGAATTGTTCAATCTTAGGCACTCTTCTCTACGAGTGAGCGTAGAGCGCGCCTTTGGATCACTCAAGAGGAGGTTTAAAGTCCTTGATGATGCCACTCCATTCTTCCCCTTCTCAACTCAAGTTGATGTCGTCATAGCCTCCTGCATCCTGCACAATTGGGTTTTGTCTCAAGGAAGTGACCATTTTGTTGTACCCGAGGCTTCTTGGACACCAAACCCTCATAGGACAGTAAGGGAGCAAGCAATTGACCATAGATCCACGGTTGACGAGGCGCACTATGGCCAATGAAATGTGGGAGGTCTTCATAACTACGAAAACCATTGAATATGTAATGCGAACCTCTTATGTAAACCTATTATTTGTGATGAATTGTATGCAAACCTCTCATGTAAACCTATTATTTGTGATTGCTTGATTTTACTTGCTACACACTGCTAGAGATTTGTTCTTTGCTACTTTGGTTGCTACTTTGCTGACTAATCTAGCTTCACTTTCTAGTTGAGTGTCTGAATTGAAGTCCTCGGTGAGGAACCATACCATTTTCAGCCTTGTCTGTTTTTAAAGGTACCCTCTCTTCTTTACTTTACATGTATGTTGCTGTTCTTACATGCATTGCAAACACATGTACCATAGTCACTCTCATTGTATATAATAAAAACTGTTAACAATTGTTTCTTGATGTGAGTACAATTTCCTTGAAAAAACGTTGTTTTTCCAAAGTTTTGGAAATGGACTCGGAACATGGGGATAACATGGGGGGGTAACATTAGTAGTGGGGTTATTTGGACAAATGCAATGTTTGCATTTGTGTTGACCCACTTGGCTAATCTTGTGGCTAGTGGTAACAAAACGTGCACTGGTTTCAAGAAAGTGCACCTCAACAATTGTGCTAGGGCCCTGAATGAGCATCTAAGAGTGGATGTCACTGGAGATCAGGTTCAAAACCACTTGAGGAAGTGGAGAAAAATTTGGGCAAAGATAGGTAAGCTCCAAAACCTAAGTGGTGCTTTTTAGGATGAAAGCACCTGCACTATCAGGCTTGACCATGTTCATTACACTGGTCATGTCAAGGTAATTCCTATCATATGTTGTTAGTGGCGGACACAACACCGGTGTGCGCCGGGGCACGCGCACCGGCTCTAGCCACCATGCCCGTGGAATGCCCCCTGCTACCATCTCCTGCGCCTGGGTCCAAATCTCACAAAGCACCGGCTGGAAGAACCAAAGAAGGAAAGCAGTCAAGCACCGAACTACCTTTAGGAGCTTTGTAGAAGAAGAAACTCAGGAAATTACACGTTTGGGCCATTTCACATTTGGGCCATATTCATTCATTCCACAAACAAGAGACAAAAAAGCTAATAGGTCCATTTTCGTACTCCACAAATCGTCAAATCCCTAATTCCCCACTCCCCACTCCCCAAATCCCCATTCCCAAACTCCCCATTCCCCACCCTTAATCGACCAAGGGCCAAGACAAATGACAAAGCGACAACGAGGGTCATGAGGTGGCGACAAGGTCGGTGAGGCGGCGCAGCAGGGGCAACCGGGGCCGTGAAGCGGCGCGCCTCTTGCGCCACGAGGATGACTAGATGAGCCACGGAGACTAAGCGGCACATGGGGCGAGCTGCATGCCTTGCCAAGTTGTCACCGGCGATTGGCGAGTGCGCGGCGTGGCGTGGGTGGGCACCATGCTAGAAGCGTAGCCGCCAGTCCGACGGAGTCACGGAGGCGCTGGCCGGGGCCGGGATCACTATTGTGAGGAGTCTTCAGCTTTGAGGAATCGAGGAAATGAGGACTGATGCTTTGAGGAATTGGTCAATTGACTCATTGAGGACTGTGAGGAGTTAATGTGAATGCGAAGACTGAAGTGTCACAGCACAAGGAGCAGTCGACTGAGCTGAGCAGAGGTAATCACTAAATACTAGTACTAATTAGGTAAAGTTGACACGGTGGTCAGCGGCTCACTAATTTAAATTGGAATATTGAAAATTGAAATGATGTTGTGAACTTGTCATGTTGTCTAATTGTCTAGTCTATTTACATGTACTTAGTACTCATGAATTACATATAATTTATTGTAGATTTATAAAAGATAGACAAACGGATTTTGCATAGCTATTTCTCCAACAATCCAAATACAAGTATTACTCTTTGAACCAATGAGAGCACAACTCAACAAAAGAAGCCTCAGATTGATTTGAATCCGGATGACCATTGCCTCGGATTAGGTTTCTTCCATGAGCAGTTGAGCACCCCCTCTATTTTTGTCCTGACGTACGCCACTGTATGTTGTTTCATATGTGTGCACCTCATTTTCATATCATACCTAGTTTCATGTCTAGGATCACCGCGGTGATGCTGACTACTTGAACACTCCCCTTGAGCACTATCATGAGATGGCAACTATATTTGGGAATAGCATGGCTACTAGAAAGTATACAAAGGGAGCAAATGACCCTATTGGTACAAATGTTAATGAAATCTTAGATGATGACACACCGAAGGCTCCAACAGAGGATAAAGGTAAAAGAGCTGTTGGACATGGTAGTGCCGAAGAGGTGACAATGTCCACCACATGTGGAGGTGACACATCGGCAAGTAAACCACCGAAGAGGGCCAAGATATCTACTGATGATGATATGTATGCTTTCATGACCACCGGCATAGAAAGACTTGCTAAAGCTATTGAGAAGGCCGGTATTGCAGAAACTGATGTTCCTGAAGACCTTTGGGACAATATGATGGATCTCCCGGGATTTGAGGAAGCACATCTCGCCCACTACTATGCTCATCTATGTGAGAATGTTTCTCTTGCCCGGGCATTCAACAAGTTGAGCTTCTCAAAAAAGCTTGTTTGGGTTGTTAGGTACATCAGTAACAATAATCTGTGAGCTAGCATTGTTATGTTGGAGTAGGACTTATTTTGCTACCTATTGGGAAGTAAACCTATCTAAGTGGGTGTAATCCTATTTATGTGGTTGAAATGACTTATTCCTGTGTTTGGACAAGTAAACCTAGCAATGTATTTTATTTGCAATGTATGATAAAGCACTAGTTCCTTTTCTCAGAATCGTGGTCATATAACTATTTTATTTGTTGACAACATTCTATAGCAATTGCACAACATGGTATGGTGCAACTTGTGGTAAGTTCTTTTTGATAATCTTAACAAAATGTTATATTTTTTCAGTACCAATTGTTTGTCATGTATTTAATTCAGAAAATGAATGCTCATATTCTCAAAACTGAAGTACATATTTCCTTTTTGTAGTTGGAGACTGTGAAGATCAAAAGAATTGCAGATGATTGACAAGATGCCTCTTAGGCTTCAAACTCATTTGGTGTTCATCGGGTACTTATAGGTAGAGAAGAGAACAGAGAGGGAGTAGCTAGATTCTGAAATCCCGAATCTCCCTTGTAGGTTTGCGAAGATGATACATTCATGTTATATGGTTATGGAATCATGTGTATGACATGAAGAGCTATTTCAATAACTTCATATTTTTGGGTCCCAAATAACTATCATGGAATCATGTATTATGTGTATAAATTATGTGTTATTGTAAAACATTTGTTTGATTGTAATAAAGTTTGCTAAAATTTCAAATTTTAACTTGTTTTTCATTTTTATTTGAATCTAGAATATTTGTTTGAGTAAAAGTTGTTAGAAATAATTTATTCAAATACTAGATTATTTATCTTGAATTATTATTATTTTAACAATTTTTTAGAAATTATTTTGATCTCACCAAATTTCAAACATTTTCACTAATTTAGTTTTGAAAATAATTTATTTTTGACAAATTTAAGTTTGAAAAGAGCTTAAAAATATTTTTCCTAAGACCTAGTTGATTCTCATAACCTCCTAAAAAATTTAGATTTTTTTAAAAATTTTCTTCTATTTTAAATCGGCCGGTCAAACTCTTTGCCTTTTCGGTCAAAACCCTTTTAAACCCTAACCCAAACTCCAAACCGACCGGACTTGTTCTGACTTGGTCCAACCCAACCCCATCGGACCGCCTCATCGCGATGTTTCTTTTGGGACGTCCGATGCGGATCGAACGGTTCACATGCGTTGGGACGTTCGGACGGTCTAAACGTCCCAACGCATTTCATTTTTTATCATAGGGCTCGTGTCGCACCCGAGTCTGGTACACACCGCCTTATCACGCCATTTCTTTTGGGACGTCCGATGCGGATCAAATGGCTCACATGCGTTGGGGCGTTGAACGGCTCAATGTCCCCAACGATCTGGCCGTTCATTTTTTATCGTAGGGCTCACATCGCACCTGAGTCTGGTTCGCACCGCCTCATCGCGCCGTTTCTTTTGGGACGTCTGATGCGGATCGAACGGCTCACATGCGTTGGGACGTTCGGATGGTCCAAGCGTCCCAACGATCCTGGCCGTTCATTTTTGATCGTAGGGCTCGTGTCGCTGGTGCGATCGGTCCGATCAGCTCTAGGGCGATCGATTGAGAATAAACGGCTGGGATTACCTAGCCGTTCGGACTGGTCCGATCGGCCTAATCAACAAGGGCCATACGATCAACATTGGAAGCCTAGGATTTCAATGGCCGTTCGGATGGTTCGAACGGCCCACTCCGTTTGGGCCCTCCGATCATGATCGACGGTCCGCGTGTGAGTGCCTTTAGGCGGTTGGGTGGAGCCAAGTTTGTGCGTTGGGCTCGAGCCATGGTGCGTTCGAGCCAACAATGGTAGCCTAAGTTTTGAAAACAGTTGACCAAGAAACAAAAGGGTTTGACCAAGGCTTTAAAAATAGGAATAAAATTCTTAAAATTTTGAAATAAATCAGAGGGGTTCCTGGGACATCCTAGGACTCAATTAAAATTTTAAACATCACTGTTCAAGATTTGATTTGAATAATTTAAATTCAAACTTAGAATAGGCCTTTCATTTGAGTTTGAATTTTCTGAGGGTCAAATTAAGTTCCAAAAATTTGGAAAAAGTTATATTAATACATGATAATTATTATAGTATTTCAATAAATTATTTTCAGAAGATGAACAAGGGTTTTTGTTCTTGTTTTCTTTTGGAACTTATAATTGAGTTGTAGGTTTAAACTTTATTTGAGATTTTTCAAGTGCAATAAAATATGCAATTTTTTTTCAAAAAGTCATGCATGGATTCAATTCAGTGCTTGATCAGTTTTACGACCTAATTGAGGTTGGTAAGGTGTACTTGATATCTAGAGGATTAGTAAAACTTGCTCAGAAGTAGTTTACAATGACTATGAAGTAACTCTGGATGTCTCAACATGTATATTCGTCAAATGTTGTCAATTATCATCAAATGTCGTTAAATGCTGTCAATTATCGTCAAATGTCGTCAAATGTTGTTAAATATCGTTAAATATTGTCAATTATCGTCAAATGTCGTTAAATATTGTCAAATGTTGTCAATTATCATCAAATATCGTCAATTATCGTCAAATGTCGTTAAATATCGTTAAATGTTGTCAAATATCGTTAAATATCATTAAATATTGTTAAATGCCGTTAAATATCGTTAAATGTCGTTAAATATCATTAAATGTCATCAATTATCGTCAAATGATCGTTAAATATCGTCAAATGTTGTCAAATGCCATTAAATGTCGTTAAATATCATCAAATATCGTCAATTATCGTCAAATGTCGTCAAATATCGTTAAATGTTGTCAAATATCGTTAAATGTTGTCAAATAATGTTGTTAAATATCATTAAATGTTGTTAAATATCGTTAAATTTTGTCAATTATCGTCAAATGTCGTTAAATATTGTTAAATTTCGAAAGTTCAAATAAACTCCTTGCCTCGAATTCGGGTTGGCAAAAAATATAACAATTAATTATTTGCAAAACTATTTTCAAACTTGAATTTAAATTCAAATCAATTTCTAAACTTAATTCTCACAATTGTAGGATGTGAACTCATCACCTCTAGTGAAAGGGTTATCATATCCAATTTCATCCACCAAACCAAACAACATCTTGAACTATCCAGAATCATCCTATACAACCAACCAAACAAAACTCTGTATCATCCCATAGAACCAACTGAACAGACTGACTGTACCATCCTATACAGGACGATCTCATCCTACCCATACCATCCATCCCATTCAATCTCATCCCACCAACTAAACGCACCCTTAATGTACCCATCTACTGCGGAAGTCATATCGAGTGGACTGCACGACAACCATCATCGACGGGGGTAGCTGGTAGCCTAAAATTTCGTTTTCCAGATTATATGACGCTACATTCTTGTACATTGCTACCACCAGCAACTGGCTCGTAAATGTGAACACCTGATTTTTAGTAAGGAAAAAGTTCATTTGACCTCTGAACTCATCTGACCTCTAAACTCTTATGAAAGTCTGAAAATCAACTCTTAGCTACGAAATCAGACACATGACGGTCTCCAACTCTCAAAACCATCTATTTTACCCCTTCCATCCTTTCTAGCACGGTTTTCATGTGATGTGGAGCGGTGGAGGTGATTTTACTGATGTGGCTGTCTACGAGCTCTGGCCACGGCTGACGATGAGCTCTGGCCATGGTTTGTTGAATAGCGAAGCTAGGAGTGGCAGTTTTGTGAACATGAGAGGTCGGGTATGGATGGAACGACAACGCGATGGTCACGACAACCATGGAAACAGGGGATATCGGCGGTGACGACATACGACCAATTCCTTGTGAACCAAGAATCTTTTTTCATTTTGGCCCCCCAACACCACACAATTACAAAAATAACCCCCGTACCATTTTTTTTTTCAAATCTAGACCCCCTCCCTCACCTTCCGCGGTTGGGGAGTGGAGAAGGTCACTTCCGTACTCCCCGAGCGCGGAAAGACACCAGAGGGTGGCCCACGAGCGTGGGAAGCGAACTTTTCGTGGTGGCCGAGTGCGGAAGATGAGGGAGGGGGTCTAGATTTACAAATAAAATAGGATGAAAGTCATTTTTACAATTGATTTGGGTGAGAGGGCTAAAAAAAAAAGTTCGTGAACCGACAGCGGTTCTGGGCCCAGGAGGTGACGGAACACGGGTGGATGCAGATATGAAAGGAGTAGACCATTGCGGTAGCCGGAGGCGGAGAACAGAGGTGGCCGACGGCGCTGCTCATCTCATGCCGGCGTCGAGCTCCAGTAGTGGAACAGACAAGGAGGTGCGAGAACAGTGTAGAATGTGGCGAGGCAAACCCAGTTGTGGTGGCGGCTCAAGCTTTGGTGGCCACAGTTGGCCGGAACGGCTGGACGAAGGTGACGACGATCTGGGAACAGGGGAGGTCGTTGGCCACGTCTCCGGTGACGAAAATCGGCCAATCGAGGGGTGTGAGTCGAGGTGAAGCCGTTAATGTACTCAGTTGATGGCGTCCCCGATCATCAACCCCTTCCTCGCCGTTTTCGCCTGGCGACCGGAGCGGGCGGCAAGATATCGGCGGCGGCAACTAGAGTGGATAAAGGAGGAGGCCCAGCGACCAAGGCACACAGATCCACGGGATCTGGATCTTGTCTTCTCCACGGCGTGGGGGGTTGAAGCAGAGTAGTAGCAACAACCTCAGTGGCGACGGATCTAGGCCATCTGCGACGAAGCAAGTAGCAGCAGTAAGCGGCGTTGGGGAGAGAAGTAGAGCAGCAGCAGAAGGCGATATTGGGAAGGGAAACAGAGCAATAGCAGCCTCAGTGGCGACGTATCTAGGCCACTAGCGACATAGAAGAGCAGCAGCAGCCGGCGGTGTTGGGGAGAGAGGCAGAGCAACATCAAATGGCGGCGCGGGGGAAAGCGGCGGTGGAGCTCGGTGAGGATTAGGAGGTAGAGGCTTTCGTGGTGACGCGCTCGGTGAGGACGGAGACGGCCTGGAGCAATAGATCGCCTGAAGTCGCGAGGAGGTAGGGAGGGCACGGGGGCAGAGGCGAGGAAGTCCACGGGGCTACGACCTTCATTTGGGGGGCTACAACCTTCATTTGGGGCTATGCCACGGGGCTGCGGGATGGACGGTGGCCAGAGATGGGAGCTCGCGGAGACGACAGAAAGAGAGAGGAGGTGATTTGGCCTATGAGGTAGTAAAATACAGTGACATGGATGCTAACAGATAGTAAAATACAGTGATATGGATGCTAACATAGAAGTCACGTCAGTAAGATTGGGGTGATTTTGATCTCAGGGGTAAACTAAACGGTTTGAAGAGTTAGAGGTTGCCGTGTGTCTATTTTCATAGGTGAGTGTTGATTTTCCGACTTTCATTAGAGTTGAGGGGATTTTTCCTTTAGTAACGCATGAGCTTCTTTTAGTCATGCATGTATGCATAAATTTCACGCAAAACTGTTTAATTCTCAGTACATACGAGAAAATTTACTTGGTGAGTTCGCAATCTTGCACGTCCACCTTTGCGCTACCAGAGAGCCCCTCTCGGTAATATCATATGTGACTTACGGTACATGTTCTTAGCCTTAGCTCCTAGTTCAACTAGAGTTTTTGGCTTAATTAACATTGTTTCGTATCACAATAGCAAAACTAGTCTTTTCAGAGTGAAAGTGCGGTGAGGGTGCGGCAAGGAATCCATACGGTGGGGGCATGATAGAAGGCACGTGTCACTTGTCAACACGTCTATAATACTATTTTTGCTAATTTATTCATAAAAGGACTATTTTTAGTATTCTATCGCGAAGCAATATCATTTGAGCTGAAAAACTCGTTCAACTGTTAAGTCTGTTCCGGAGGCAGCAGCGACCAGCGAGACCACGATCCGTTTGGCTGAAGTCAGGGACGGGCTCACACGTACGACTCGCCACGCCCCTGCTTCCCGCCACGTGGGCGGTGGCCCTTTTCACTTCTCGGCTGCACCTATTAATCCCCTGCGCTGCGCGTCCACCCCAAGTAAGGCTGCTCCTGCTCCTTTCTTGGGGATTGAGACTCGAGACCCGAGACTTCACTTGAGTAGTCCCCCACGGCTTAAAAGTCAAATATACCAGCGAGGAAGCAAGTACTCTGCTCGTGTCTTTTGCACTGGTTCTTACTCTTATCTAGGAGAAGAGAGAGAGGGGATGGGCAGGCAGCCATGCTGTGAGAAGGTTGGCCTCAAGAGGGGGCCCTGGACGGCGGAGGAGGACCAGAAGCTGGTCAGCTTCCTCCTCTCCCATGGCCATTGCTGCTGGAGGCTTGTCCCCAAGCTTGCAGGTGCATGCGTGCGTGATCACTAGTGCAATGGAAAAGATTCACGTGCAAATGCAGATGATTCTTTCTCCTTGAGATCATCCTGCATGAGACATGACTGTGCCTTGTTTTCGCTCTCAATTGCTACATTCGCAGGTTTGCTGAGGTGTGGCAAGAGCTGCCGACTGAGGTGGACGAACTACCTGCGGCCTGACCTCAAGAGGGGTCTCCTTTCCGAAGACGAGGAGAAGCTGGTCATTGATCTCCACGCGCAGCTCGGCAACAGGTGTGTGATGTGTCCCCCAAAACTCTAAAATTCTTGCCGTTCTCCTCTCCCTCCAAATTAACATTCTGCATGTTCGCATCGTGAACTCGCCATTCTTTTTCTGTTGCGTCCAGATGGTCCAAGATCGCCGCACGGTTACCGGGGAGAACGGACAACGAGATCAAGAACCACTGGAACACCCACATCAAGAAGCAGCTCAAGAAGATGGGCATCGACCCCATCACTCACCAGCCACTCGCTCCTGTTCAGTCCGATCCCCTGAAACGGCAGCAAGCGCAAGAACACTGCGATGAGCCCAAGCCGACGTCTCAAGAACCGGCCGGCTCCGGCTCCGGCAACGGCGCCGACGACGAGGAGGAGGCACCAGTGAGCGCCGAGACGAAGGGCGCCACCTGCTCTGCCTCCTCTGCGTCCACCTCTGCCGTGTCGCCGTCCCGATCCTCCTCGTCCGCCTCGGCCTCCGTCGCGACGCCTGGCGCGGACGTGGACTGGCCTGACCCCATCGACCTCTTCGAAGTTGATGGCATCATGGACATCGACTGGGCCGGCTTCTTGTCCGGTAGCGGCGGCGACGGCGGCGGCATTAGCGTCGACCTGCTGGACCATTACTCGGGCGTTGGCTTTGATCAAGAAGTGTGGCTGTGATAAGTGGCAGACCAGATTTATTAGACGGGTGTTTAGAGTTAATAAAATATTATTTAATAGTAAAATTAAAGGTTCACGTTAGCCAAAAAAAAAACAAAATTTCCGTACTAGAAATAATTGAGTTAAATTATAAAATAATTAAGAAAAATGATGAATTGAGAATTTGGGATTTGGGACCGACCAAATGAGGAATAGAGAATTGGAGATGTACATGTGCTGCTATTGACATATACGGCCTAACTAGCCGGCCCATGAATTTGTAGTTTGCATGTTTAATTGGTCACATGAATTTGTATAACTTGACAAGTTGAGATCAATAAATTATATAGGTATATCTAGATGAATTTATATTCATATTGCTAAAGTATACCACCATCATTTGCTACAGCCTGGTAATCTAACTTAAATCTAGAGTTATATATTAGTCTCATGCTCTCAGTTAAGCTGAAAGTTTAGTTGCTTTAACTGAAAATGGTCTAGATATTCCATTATCTGCCACAATTAGCTTGTTATTGCTTAGAATCTTCCTATCCAACGAGAACTTTACATGGATACTTGAAAGTTTTCAAAGTATAATATGTTTATACAAGATTAAATTTCATGGGGGCAATCTAATGCTTCATTTTGGTGTCAGCCAATAATGTAATAATCTAAACTACCGTGTACATTTTTCAAAGCTCTAAGATTTACAATTAACATAAATACAAGATTCATCAACCATAATTCATTTTTCAAACCGGTTTGGCCGTTTGGGAATTAGGGATTAAGGATTGGATACCTCACCTCAGTGCCTTAGTCCTCACTCCTCAGGACCTGTGCTTGGTGGTCGGGGCTCGTCGGCTCGGTCGCCTAGATGGCCAGGCTCATGTGTTTTGCCTCGCCGCCGTCGACGGCCAACCCCACTTACGGCTCACCCTAGTTGCTAGCTCCGGTCCATCGCCTCACGCCACCCGCTCGAAGTTGGAGCCTTGGTCCTCGAACAGCAGTCGCCTCGCCCGCCGCCTCCCAAGACACCACGACCCGTAGCCGCCAATGCCATTGTCACTCGCTCGCGCCTCACCGCCACTGCCACACACACAAACCCGCAAACCCGCAAGGCGCAAGGGCAAGGCTGTGCGCGTGTGTGTTTGTTTGAGAGAGAGATGTGAGATCGAGAGAAAGAGAGATCGAGTTAAGGTTTGCCAATAAATGAGCCTTGAGATATTGGGCCATGTCATTATGGGGAAGGTTGGAACAGTGGCCAAATGTGGAATGGCTTGGCTTTGGTGGGCTATACGAGTGCCGAGTGAGGTACTGGTGGAATGGGTTTCTGAGACATTACATATTGATTTAACCAAAATTTTAGTATATACATGTATTATATCTCTCATATATACTGATTTTTTGCCTAAATTTTTTAGGTGTTCAGCTGAACACTCTCGAATCCGGCCCAGCTGGGTCCGCCCTACCTGTGATCCTGATACCAGTACATGAGGGTATATTTAGATCGGTCGTGATCATCATCTCGGTTCCATTTCTTTTGTTTTTTTGCTTTCTTTTGGTTTCTTAGGATCAAGGTCATCCATGTCATGATGCATGCATGGTTGCTGATCCGGAAGGAGAGAAATGGGGTGTGATATACTGTGATTTGTGAAAGTTGGAGAAAGAAAGTGTCAAGCAGTTCATCTGAGGGCGCGGGATCAATCGGCAATCCCTGTTTATGAGCAAACATCAGCTCATTAGTCCTGTACTATTAATGAGTCCCCACTACTGATTGGAACTACAGTTAGCAGGAATGTGTGGAGTAGCTGATGTGCTACCTACCAGGCTACCACGGTATCATCTATAGTTAAACATCGGCAGAGACAGTTGCACTAACCCCTGCAAACATATTCGAAAACTCCAAATGCCAAAAATGAAGGTTTTTTTTTTTGAATGAGCATGGTTGAATTGGATTTGTTCAATATCTTCAACGATGAACTGCAGCAGAGACAGACTGGAACAGACAAACAAACAAACAAAAAACTTGAGGTTTCGAGGTCGACGAGTGAGTCAGCCATGAAAACGAAGCTAGTACTAGTACTGCAAACATGAATCGGTTTCATTTGCGCGGTCGTGTCAACTGTCAGTCGGTAGGTGCCCGGTCACCGCGGGCGCCGTGCGGCCCAGGGTGATGCTTGGTTCGCCGGCTTTCGCTTGGTGATATGCCCGAAGCTGAACGGCCGGACGGCGAGAAAGGGGCTTCCGCGAATGCTACGTGCCGTTCCATCGGCCTCTGCAAAGCTAGTCGCACACTCGCGTGAATGTTTCTGCGTCCCCTCACCGTGATCTCAGCACTGCGTAATGATCGTGTCACGTATTCTGTCCACGGGAAACCAGGCGCGTGTCTCCGTGTCCTTTTTTTTTGTGAAAATTCAGCCGGAGCTCCGCTACCCATTATAGATAGAAACGAAAAGCTTGAGCAAGAAGAGATACAACCGGGCTATGAAGCCCTCAATCAGTGTAGCCTGAAGAAAGAAAATAGATGGTCACAGGCCAGCTCAACAATCACTACAGGCGCTAGCAACAAGCGGCAGAAGATTACTCCTGGGGGAGATTCGCTCTTGGGTACTGCTGGACTTCATCTCGAATTAGGCCGAGAACATCTGCTGCGCGCCAAGTGCCTTGTGTTGGTACGTGCGTCTATTTCGCTCCATCCATATGTTCCGACAAACATATATATTACTAAAGTTTAAGCTTGAAACAAAGGAGCTTCAGCTGCCCTGGCCACATCGCTCCTAAAAATGACGACCGTCGGATGCGAATCGAGCATCCATGATGGAGCGGCTGTGCTTCGTCCGAACGGCCGCATGCGAGGCTTCGCGTGGGCCGTGTGTCCGGCTGCCTAATCCAGCACGTCTCTCTCTCCGCTCGCTCAAGGCTGTGCTGCGCCGCGGTCCTCCGCCTTGCTCCTTTCCCCTCCTGGCCCCTCCTTCTCTCGCCGCACGCTCTCCGTCGTCGTTCCCAGTCGCCCCCTCCACACCGCCCCTCCCTTCTCCCCGGATCTGCTCTCCGCTCTCCTCCCCGCGGTCCTTGCCTCTCCCGGTCCCTCCCTCAGCCGCCGAACTCCAGGTCCCTCCCTTAGTCACCGCCTCGGCGCCGCCTTCATCCCCTCGCCCTACCAGACCATCGGCCTCCCGACCGCTCGATTCCACTTCCCAGCCGTCGCCGCCCCTCCCTTCTCCCTGGATCTGCTCTCCGCTCTCCTCCCCGTGGTCCTTGCCTCTCCAAGTCCCTCCCTCAGTCGCCGCCCTCATCCCCTCACCCTACCAGACCATCGGCCTCCCAACCGCTCGATTCCACTCCCCAGCCGTCGCCGCTCGCTCCGTCGTCCTTCCCAGTCGCCGCCTCGGCACCACCCCTCCCTTCCCTCCCGATACGGTCTCCGCGTCGTGCTCATCCCCTCGCCCTACCAGCCCATCGGTGCTTGCTGGGGAACTTCTATTGAGAGGAGGGGCTGCTTCTCCGAGGCCGAGGAGGTTGTGGCGGCAGAGCGGCAGAGGCAGTGCCTCCTCGGCATGACGAGATGGGTAGAGTGAGTTGGATACTTGGATCTGTGCTTGCTTGAGAGTCTATTATTAGCTTTGCCTTTGGATACTTGGATCTGTGCTTGCTTGAGAGTAATTTTTCTTGGTGGTACCTGAGTTTTCCTATGTGATGCTAGGTTGGTACATATCTTGAATCATACTAGCTGTTCATACATAACATCTTTTACAGATCTTTAACACATATGTCAAGTAATTATTTACATTTCATTTACAACGGTTACATATTCAGGTTGGATATGTGAAATGAGTATGCAACAAAATTTTACGTCCATAATATGGAAATGAATGGTGAAAAAGAAACTGCAATTGCCATCTTTGTAAGAACTCTGCCAGAAAAAAACAAATATATATTCGACTGCATCTAGCTAGCTGTTTTTCATACACATTTAATTATTTGCATTTCATTTACAGTGGTTCTTATTTTCGTTGTTCCCTTGAGAAATTTATACAATTGAGCTGCAAAAAACAAAATCAGCAATATATGATGAAACGTCTATTAGGTCACATATCCGCCGTGCCAACGAATTACTATCCATTTCTAGTCTTCATCTATCACCATCCACTTCCCTGGCTCTGCAACAAGAGTCTGCACAGCGAAAAAAACAGGTACTTTGTTTTGTTCTTCATTTAATATGTAGGTTTACTGATAACATTCTATATTAGTACAAACACCACCAGCGGTGTTCATAACTACAGAGTAGTACTATGATTTGCACACAGGTTTCAATACAACCTGATATTGATATAAATCTTATTTGCTTCCCCTCCTGCCAAGCCGATGCTGGAAAAATTATTAATCAGGACCTTGATAGTTTAAATTTCATGCAGGACACTACTGGTGCTCTCACTAATTTCTTGGCATCTGCACCATCAGAAATCAAATACGTGTATAGCATTGTTTTTCCTTCATTCGATCCTATGCCGAGTTATAGGAGGTAACTCTTCTGGTTACATTCCCCCTATTTGTCTCATTAATTTTTTTATACCTTTGGAAGAATCATTGTTCCAAAAAACAACCGCATACAAGAAATAGCTGCGTTCTCCGTTCCTATGTAACTGGCTGCTTAGGCTGTATAGTTACTAAAGTTGAGTGTGAGTAGGGTGACTAATCAAGTAGATTAGCCCTTTTTAAGAATGCTTATAAGAATACATTTTTTTTCTTTAAAATTGATCCAAGTATGGTGCATCCATGCACGTGTATGTAATTTATCACTTTACACATACTTTTCAGACCATCCAATGATCATCCTGCAAGTGGGAGTGGAGACAATGTTAAGCCATAAAAAAAATTAAACCTTTTTGCACCTAAAATATATACGTACCATGTCCATCGCCTTAAGGTTTCCTTGATTCGATAATTTTTTTTCTGCATTCATCTGTTCTTAGTATTTAAAGCTTGGCTAACCATGCTGAGTCTTTATTTAATTTGTTCCTTCTCTCCTCCCTTATATTGCTTTGCATATATTTATCGTCCTATGCTATAAATGCTCGAAATTAATGCTGTTCATGGAGCTTTGATGTTGCGATTATATCTGACTTTCTTCACATGCACGTTATAGAGTTAGGACTAACACTGATACCATTATATATAAGGTTGTCACCCGCTGTTTCGTTTTTTTCTGAATTAACAATCACTAATTGTTTCCTCAGGTTACATGGAGATCTCATTTATATTGATGTTGTGATATTAGAAGAAAACAAGTACTGCATCACAGGAAGTTCCAAGTATTTTCATGTCAACCCTAGCAATGGAATAATTTTTGATCCAAGACCTTCAGAACAAACTTAGAAAGCCAACACTCTAATTGGTTTGCTACCAAAAAAACCAGGTTTAAAACAAACTGAGGAAGCCAACACTCTAATCGGTTTGCGCCAATTCCGGTATATTCATTCACCAATTCAACACAGTATATAAATTAAGTGTATTGCTGTACTACTCATGACACATTACTCTTCTATAATTGCTAAACAGGTTTTGTCAACAACACATGCTACAACAAGTGCTTAAACAATAGCGGATCTGATTTATGCTATGCAAATCTACTTACTACTATCAGACTTTTGTAATTAGTACGTAATGTAATTTGAATTTTTTTAATGTTGTGTACTGAACGTGTAATACATATCTAAACATGGAAGACAGTTTTATTGATTCCACATCATATATTTTTTTCGCGAATCTGACTTTTGAGGTTTCGTTCTACTTACTAGTGTCTTGTGATGCTTGTGTATATAAGCACCCTCGGTTTAGAAAATACTCGCATCGATTAATACCACCGGTTGTTCGATTATTCTAAATATTAACTGTTACATTATATGTATAGTAGGTCATCTTCGTGAAAATATTTCAATATCACCAAACGGTAGGTTGCCAAACTGTGATAAATAATGGATCCAATACTGTTGATATGCTCTTTTCTTTAGTGATGCTGGTTGTAGTCCATGTCCACATACTCACTACCATGGCACCATTACTGCCCAAAAAAAAATTGTGCCATGTATGCCATCCAATGGACTACTGCAGTGCCACTGTGTGTTCTTCATATTTGTGCTGAACAGTTGGACTAGACTACAACTGTATTTTATTTGTGTCATCTCCATTCTATATTTTGAATTTTTCTTATTAGGGACGTTTCTATATTTGATAACATAAAATGAAAATTAACCATTCCTCTGACATGAACCGGAGCATAGAACTATGATTTTTCTACCCTAAATGAAATTGAACATTCTTTGTATCTTATCCTCTTAGTCTATCTTTCTATTTATCTTTTATAGCTCGCTTCTTTTATCTTCCTTTTCTTTTCTCCATGGAAGCTATCACTTTTGATGTCCACAAAACATTGTTGCTTTTTGTCACTTTTAAGATTTCGTATTCCATTGAAAGGAGATATACTCTATTATGCGTCTTGCTTTCGGTAATACTATGTTCTTTGTGTCTCCCTATCCCAAAGATTATGCTTTTATGATCTCAAAGCCATTGCTTTAACCAGTCATGGGCCCATACTTCATAGCAAATGCGATTACGCGTGAACTTCATTGATCTATTAGTAATCTGCGCACTTTTTACCTTTTCTGCTTTTATGCTTTTGCATAGTGCTTAGGCTCTCTAGATTCCTTTAATACTTCTGTGATATGGTGATGTTTAGCCTGTAGAATTGTCGATTCTTTATTCGTGTAAGACTGATTATTCCAATATTAATGCATTGGAATCCAACAGAATTTTGCATAAAAAGTCATTATGCCAGGCATATAACTATTCACAATGCTACAAGTGTTCTTACTGTCCTCTTTGCTTGCTTCGCAAACAATGTCGCGCTACAATGTTATATATAACCTTTTTCTCTACGGAACTAGATCAGCTGTCTGGACAAAAATTTTCTAGAGGTAACATTCACTCTGTTCTATTTTGAATTTTGCGATTTTCCTACCCCATATGTTCTTACATCATTGATTCAGTGCTATCTATCAGATGAGATCTATAGCCATCCTATAAAGAACCTTTAACTCTATCATAGTATATGTTACACACACCTGTATAATAAGCTTTATGTAAACTTCTTTCACATATTTGCTATACATGCAATATATTACAAAAATAGATACGCTTCCATTGGATAGTGCATGACCTCTCTTGTGTATCTTTCGTACAGATCACAAACTAATACATCCGTCGCGCGAAAACACAAGTCAAATACATACACTTCCATAAATGATTTTTTCTCAATCCATTTTCAATGGCCCACTGCACATCTGACTACTGATCCGATTCAGGGTTGAACAGTACCATCAATCCAGAATATACACACCAAGGCATTCATCTACATCAACGAGCGACAGCGGATCGATGCCTTAGAGGTAATGTTACTGACTATTCTATTCTTAGCTTTACAATATTCATGTATGCACATCCTTACACTATAACTACCTTTCTATCTAATAGATACCCTATATAATACACACAAGCATATAGTATCATTTATAGAAGAAACCCTACCATGAATACTAGATATACTACAGAAACAACAGGTACAATCTATTCCAGTAAAAACATAACTCATCTTTTTTAGACATCACTGTCCTACAGATAGCACACCGATACCTAGCCGCTTAAAAAATTATCCACTTTACCGATCAGACAATCTTGCAAATTGCTAAACCACCTTTTCTTCTATTGTAATTAAGACTATACATAGAAGAAGAAAAATGCCATATTGACTTAACTGGTTTTTGAATTTTAAACCCACCTCCACTTTTTAGCTAATAAACAAATTATCTAAATCAATATTCTTTTTATAGCTGCTAACTAACCCTAAAACCTTTGCTATTGGATATCTGCAACATTGACGATGGTCATCCCCTTCCCAATGAAATTCCTTCCTATGTTTTGTAAATATTTACATCTCACCTATATCCAAAACTGACTACAGTTTATATATACATATCCTTTCGTCACTCCCTTCCTATTTATATCGATCCTACAGATAATAACTATTTTGTTAATTCAGCAGATGCTACAATAAACTACATAACTACGCTACAAATGATATAATCTATCTAATATAACTTAATTTACACTCACTATCAGACCATTACAGCCCGCACCATATGGTGCGGGTGAACTTCTAGTATAGATGAAGATGACATGAAATGCCGCCAGCCGTTCTTTCACATTGAAGCGGCGGTCCGTGTCTCCGTGTGATCAGTTGTTTTTCGAACATTTTCGCCTGGTTACTTTGTTTTCAGCTATGGTTTTATTTTAGGGTTTGCTATGTATTGAACATGAGCCACATAGTCGAGGAATGGAAACTAAGGTACCGCACTGTATATGCCACTGTACCTTTACTGCTTCCCATATAAGTCACCGCCAGTGGTAAGTTGCTAACATATATATGGAGTTATAAAACATTTCGTGGCCTGACCGAAACACAGAGATTTTGCATAAATTTTACGGAATTTTTCCACGAAACCATTATTACCGCAGAATTAATTCAGGTGTTCCGCACGGAGCCTCAATTTATTCATGTCGTTATACGTGTGTCGTGAGCCCATGTTTTGTACCTTGCCTGTTTTTCTTGAACATGACAATGTACCTACTCGTTTGCAAATTGGTTTTGCTACAACACGTGTCAAATGGAGGGCCTGAGCTACTCGCAACCAGGTGCTGCGTCGTCGTTCTTGGTGGAACCTGATGACGACACATGCCACAGTGCACTAGGCTTTCAACAAACTGATCGATCGGATTCGGTGCCTGCATGTGTGCGTATATGTTCAGATCAGCCCCCATCAGAACTTGAAGCACGTAGGTCAGAACAAACCAATTGGTGAGCAGGAACATATATACGACAGTGATACACAGAAACACAAGGAAAATGTATGACTCCTTACCGTACCTATCTATCTATTATCTTATTAAAACAAAGTCAAAAGAAGTCATATGTTTGTTTTGAGAGGTTAGAAATTCTCACGTTAATCGGTGAAAAAATAGAAAGATATATATTGCTGATCGTGGTGGGTCTAAATTATAACGGTCTAGATTTAAATAAAGAGTCATGTCAAGTACAATAAAATTGAAATTCGGAATACAAATTTAAATAAAATTAGTAATTTGATTTCCAAATGAATTCCTAAGTAAAAGATGTCAAGTACAATAAAACTAAAATTAAGAATAAAAATAAAATAAAATTAGCAGTTTGGTTTACATACGAGTTCATAAGTGAATTCCCTAAATAATTGGAATTCGAAAAAAAATGTTAATTAGATTTGTATACGAAATCCAACCAAAAAAACAGAAATTCGAACAAAGAATGGCATTTTGATTTTGATACAAATTTTAATAATTATAATTTGAAATAAAAATTAAACAATAGTTGGTAATTAGATTTGTATACAAAATCCAACAAAAAATAGCTGAAATTAGGAATAAAAATAAAATAAAATTAGCAATTTGATTCCAATACGAATTCTAAAGCAAAATCCCTAAATAACTATAATTCGAAATAAAAATAAAGAACCTGTTAAAGCAGAGTCAAAAGAAACCAGCACGTTCGTTCTAAAGGGCTACAAATTATCACGTCAATAGGTGAAAAAAGATAAAGATCTACATTGTCGATCATGATGGGTTCAAATTATAACTGTCTAGATTAAAATTGAATCTATTATCTTATTAAAGCATAGTAAAAAAAAGCCACCATGTTCGTTTTCAAGGCTAAAAAAATTCACGTTAACAGGTGGAAAAAAGAGAAATATCTACACCGTTGATCGTAGTGGGTCTAGATTATAACGATCTAGATTAAAAAAACGAGCCCATGTCAAGTACAAGAAAACTGAAATTCGGAATACAAATTAAAATTAAAATAACAATTTGATTTTCATCCGAATTCCTAAGTAAAAGAGTTCACATCAAATATAATAAAACAAAAATTTGGAATAAAAATATAATAAAATTAGCAATTTGATTCCCATACGAATTCCTAAATAAATCCTAAATAATTAGAATTCAAAAAATGGTAATTAGATTTTATACAAAATCCAACAAAAAATAACTAAAATTTGGAATAAAAATAAAATAGAATTGAAATTTTATTTCGATACAAAATCAATCATTATAATTGAATAAAAATTAAACAATAAAGGGCAATTATATTTGTATACGAAATCCAACAAAAAAATTGAAATTAGGAATTAAAATGAAATAAAAATAGCAATTTGTTTCAATATGAATTCCAAAGTAAAATCCTTAATAAGCGTAATTGAAATAAAAATTTATAAAAAAATTAACAATTGGATTTGTATACGAATTAAAAGAAAAAATAACAGAAATCCGGGATAAAAAATAAAAAGGAAATGTGCAATTTGATTTCATACGAATTCTAAACTAAAATCCCTAAATAACTAAATTTCAGAATAAATTAAATAAATTTAGCAATTTGATTTGCATACGAACTCCAATAAAAATAACTAAAATGTTTAGTAAAAGTAAAAGTTATAACGAGGATAGCATGAATGGTGTCGGTGGAGACACAAAAGAGGTCATCAGGTTCACTTTCAAGGGATAGAAATTCCCACGTTAATCATAGGAAAACGAGAAAAATCTATACCATTGATCGTGTGGGTCCGAATTATAATGGTCTAGATTAAAAGGAGTTTACATCAAGTATAATAAAACTAAAATTAGGAATAAAAATAAAATAGCAATTTGATTTCCATACAGTTCTTAAGTAAAATCTTGAAATAATTATAATTCGAATAACATTTAAACAAAAATGTCAATTAGATTTATATACAAAATCCAAAAAAAAATCTAAAATTCGGAATAAAAGATAAAATAAAATTAGCAATTTGATTTCGATACAAATTTCAAGGTAAAATCCATAAATAACTTTAATTCAGAGTAAAAATCAAAGACAATTTAACAATTTGATTAGTATCTAATTCCCAAAAAATAACTAAAATTCGAATAAAAATAAAATAAAATTTGTAATTTGATTTCAATACTGAAATTCAAAGTAAAATCCTAAATAACTAAAATTAGAAATAAATTAAATAAAATTAGCAATTTGGTTTGTATACGAACTCCAATAAAAAATAACTAAAATTTTGAATAAAAATAAAAGTTATAACGAGGATAGCACGAATGGTGTTGGGGGAGACCACGAAAGAGTGTATTGACGTTGATCTGTTCTGCAAGAAGACATTGACCCACGAGGTAGAAAGAGCCGAGACGACAATGACAGAGATAAGGACATTGTCGTGCTACTCACCTTAGCCGTTTAACAAGAACAATGTCGTGTAGCTCGCTGGAGACATTGAAGAGAAAGTCCAGCGTTAAAGGAGCCAAAGGCCGCGATGACAAGTGGTAAGCGTTGGCATTGTTAAAGAAGTTAGTGGCCAAAGAAGCTCGATGATGGGGATACCTTGTCACACAGGAGATGAAGTTTTGCATTGAGGACAAGCTATGGAGGATATGAGGGCCATCATGTAGCTAGGAGCATGCCATCACTGGTGAGGGGTATGTTGTCACCGATGATGGCACAAAGATTCTCCATATCGTTAGCAACGACTAAAGCAGACACTCCGATATCAGAGAAGCTAAGAGGTCATCATGGTTAGTGAGGAAGCCACAACGTTGAGTTGGCCAACATCAAAGAAGAGAAGCGACCGACATGAGAAAAAAGGACATTGAGCATGTATTACATCATGCATGTGTATATACATGTATGCATCCGTACGAATAGAATCATGGGTGAACGGAGCCAGAGGAGCAAAAATCTTAGAGTAGAGACGATACAGTCATAGGGAATAGGCTCGAGGCCACCAAAAAGAGTGTGACATGTGTCCCCGGCACGGATCAGCGTTGGTTGCATTTGCATATGATGCGCATTGATGTCACAACGGTTAGCATTAAGCAATAATTGAGGAGAAGTAGAAGATAACTACGTGGTAAAGTATTGCATTGGAAGGGGTAGCAGCTAAGGGGATCGATCGAGATTTGGGCTTGCTATTGGAGGTTGAAGCAAAAAAAAAACTATGGCAGCGAGAAGAGATAGAAGACACACGGTTCGGTAGGGCAGCCGACGTGTGAGGGAAGATAAATTCAAGGTAGGTCGCCCATAGTGCATCGGTGTATGTGTGAGCAAGGTACTATAATATCATGTAAACTGATAAGCTAATTTTGTCGCACATATAATCAACGTATTGCTTGAGATTAAATAGAGATACATATGCATGCATACAATTTGAAAAAAAAAGTAACTAATAGAGTAAAGATAGGAGCATGTAGCTACATGATCTATGCATGATAGAGAGTGGCTATGTTTGTAAAAACTCAACAACTTATTATGCTCAATGATTTTCTTTCATCGAAGCTCATACCTCAATTACATTCTTCGGGTTGTATTTTCCTTCAAGTTTCTATTGTCATTTCCAATGTTTAGGATATCTTTAAAATCTAAATAGCCTACAAGATACGTAAAATATATTCTCAAGATTTATATAAACTTCGAAATAAAACTAGTCGCGCAAATACGTGAGCCACCCTGCTAGTTATCTTATTAAAGCAAGTCAAAAGAAGTTATTACGTTCACTCTCAAGAGGTAGAAATCACCACATTAATCGGTGTAAAAAGAGAAATATCCACACCATCGATTATAGTGGGTCCAAATTTTATGTGTGGATGCATCATCAGATCGATTGCTTTGAGAAGTCCACCACCAATACAACTCTTATCAGTGGTTATTTGAGAAAGATTATACCGAAGAACAGCAAAGAGGAGTAGAGTTGTATTACAAAAGTTAGAAAAGTACATGTTCTCTACACGTTGATGAATAAAAAAGAAGAAGAAAAACGGGATCTTACAAACAAACAAACCAAGCCTTAAGGGTGCGTTTGGTATGTGTAATCTCATATTCCTCTGTAATCTAATATTTCCATCAATCTGGTTACTAGTAAACACATTACCAGTAATATAAGATTCCAACGTTTGGTTGATTTGAAGGAATCTACATATTAGTCTTTATCATAATTTCAAACCATAGAGGTTAGCATCTATAAATTTTGAATTTTACAATTTAAAATTCCAACATTTAGAATTTCATTTTTATGATTCAAAAGTTCAAATTTTGGATTTTGATAATTTAAATTTTAAATTTTGAGTTTTGGAGTTTAAATTCTCGAGATTTGAAATTCGAAACTCAAAATTGAAACTATCAAAAATTGGATTTATAAAATTTCATTCTCGAATTTGAATATCTGAAATCTAGAATTGAAATTTGAAAGAAAGAAAAAAAGATTTTGAAACCCAACCTTGAATTTTTGAATTTTCAAATTTAAATTGTCTAAATTTAAGATTCAAATTTATGATATTTTGGTTTCGAAATTCATATTTTGAAAAAATAATTTTAAATTCAAAAATTTAGATATTTGAATGTTAAAATAAATCATAATTTGGATTTTGAATTCTGAAAGTTCAAAATTTGACTGTGATAAATCAAAAGCACATGATAAAAAAACGCAATAACAAATATTACTTTCCCTTGATAATCTAAGATGGACACCCTTTTCAACGGGAAAGAGATTCCTAGAATTGATGGTAATCTGTTTCCCAAGGTAATATTAAATTCCTAGTTCAGATTTCTGAATGTTTTACCAAATAAAGTAATCTTATAGGATTACTAGAGGATTCCTGGTAATCCTCGAAGGATTCCGCCAACCAAACGCACCCTAAGGTCGACGTCCCACGGAATAAGCTTGCTTGCCTTCTGCCTGCCCATTGGCTCTCAAAGCCCGGTCTGCTCCGTACAGGCAGCGGCCTTGAGCGGTTGAGCCGCCGAGGGCGGACGCAATGCCGACGCCGTCGGGGATGGGCGCATCTAGAGTGTTGCCGTGCTGTCGAGGGGCAGCGTCGTAGAACGTCAACTAGCAAGGGACAAGGGATGGCACTGTTCGTGAGTCTGATGCCGCGTCGAGTGATCGCGGACGGAGGGCTTACTGGAGTTTTGGACAGATTTAGCCGTATAACAGTTTTTAATTCCAGTTTTAGCCTCCTTACCGCGAAAATTCCGGTTTTGGCCCCTCCTGAGCAGGTCCTGCTGCCCGGGACAGCAGCAAGCACATTCATGCGGTTCCTGTCGGCAGCATCTAGGTGCTGCCGTCCCGGTTGGCAGCAACTTAGGTATGGGCATCGGAAGAAACGTCGTCCGCCATCGAAAAGGCAGTCTATGACTTGCACGATAGCGTCCTCCCGTGTGCGATTTCGCCATACCGGTGAAACACGCTTGTTCGGCATCAACCGGTAGTTAGGGCGAAGTCCTCCTCCTTTCTAGGCGAAGGTGCGCCTTGGTGACCGGTTGGGCTGTCCTGGCGTCTGCCATCGTATATTCTTGTAAGATGTACAAAGTTCTTCTTCCTACGGTTTCAAGGGTCGAGTGATCCTAATTTGGGCGTGGGGCATGCATTTTATAGCCTCGCGAGAGACTAACAAAGCGGGTAATATATTACCTTGCGAGATGACAAGACCGAACAAAGCACCACTCTGTGATGACAAGACCACACGGGCGACTTTGCGCGATGACAAGACCACAGGCGACTTGGCGTAGTGATAAGACCAAAGGAGACGACTTTCTGCGGTGAGAAGACCACATGGGGCGACTTTGCGCGATGACAAGACCACACGGCGACTTTGCGCGATGATAAGACCAAAGGAGCGACTTTACTGCGGTGACAAGACCACATGGGCGACTTTTACGCGATGACAAGACCACACGATGCGACCTTGCGGTGATAAGACCAAAGGAGACAACTTTGCGGTTTAGGGTTTAGGTTTAGGGTTAGGCTTTTCGGATCGACTTTACAACCACGACCACCTCGCCACTTTTAAGACCGAAAAGTCAAGACTCGCAAATAAAGGCGTGAAAACACTCGCCTCGCCAGATTTTCGGACCGATAAGACAACCGCCGCAAAAGCAAGCCATGACTTCTCACCGCAAAGTAAGGCGTGACAACACTATGCCTCCGACTTTTCGGGCCGACATGACAACACTCTACCTCCTCAGCTTTTCAGAATTAAAAAACAAGACTCTCTACTCTGCATGAAATTAACCACACCATGCCAACCATGGAGCTTATAAAAGAGGGTTGAACCAAACCCAACTCTACACAACACTACAGAACACATACCCAGCTATGGACTCTTCGGCAAACTTCTACGCGAGGTTGTTGAAGAAGCAAAAGTGGCTTAAGCGAAGAGAAAACAGCTACAATACCGGATAAATCAATGAAAGATGCTCGGTACCACCACGTTTTCCGATCCCGGTGTGTGTGTGGCGAACCGCAGAGATCATTGATCCACACACCTGCACACATTGCCGGGCGTACTACACATGGGCACCACCTCGTAAGTGTTTCTTTTCGCGTGACGATTTTCCTCTCCCAACGTTCAATTCCTTAAATTTTTAACTTCATCCCCATGTAATGGCAGCCCGAGATGCGCTGCCACTTCTTCCAGTGGATCGACGGCCCGGAGATGTACGACAGGGCATTCATCCAGCAGAAGTACATGCTCAACTACTCGGTGCGGGCCGAAGTCGTGCGGTGGAAACCTTACGTACCGGACCCTGTTCAGGAGGCACCGAAGGAGCCCAGTACTCGCCCGGGCGTAATCCATATCAACGACGTGAGTTATCAAGAATTTACATCCTTATTACGTTTTCCACTGTACGGTGTACTTACATCATAGAATCGCAGGACATGGACGACTTCGACATACCAGCCCGACGTGGACAGTCCCGCGACAAGGGCAAGGGAAAGGCTCATGCGTCTGAGCCCGGCCGCCACAGCGTATCCGGTCGCCCGGGCGTAATCCGTATTCACGATGTGAGTTACGAACAATTTACATCATTTTTGCGATTTTCACTATACGGTGCACTTACATCATGGAATCGCAGGACATGGACGATTTCGACATACCAAATTTCACGTGGGCGATCCCGCGACAAGGGCAAGGGAAAGGCTCATGCGTCTGAGTCCGGCCGCCACAGCGTATCTGGTCGCCCGGGCGTAGTCCGTATCGACGACGTGAGTTTTGCATAATTTACATCCTTTTTACGATTTTAAATATACGGTGCACTTACATCATGGAATCGCAGGATATGGACGACTTGACATACCAAATTAACGTGGACACTCCGCGACAAGGGGCGGGGAAGGCGATGAGGAGTTCAACGTCGGTGGCAAGAAAGGAAAATGGCCCCGGTCCACGATGAGGTCATGTCTTTATGTAGTAGTCCCCGTCCTACCCCATGTTTTTACTATCCCTAAAGGCATGTATACTTATAAGGTCCGGATGCTTGTGTCGCAGATTGATCTTGTAATAGTAGTACCAAGGATGACTAAAGCAATTAGCGAACTATCATGCCATGTCACTACGTGTAACGATGTACATCGCTCCAAACCGTAATTTTTCCCCTTTGTGCAAACCTTAAACTTTGTTATATCCCGTGTTATGCGATTTTGTTTGCGTATATTTGTGTTGTTATTTTGTTTTGCTATATTTCTCTGGCGTATATCCGGTGTTATCCTATTTATCCTGTGTACTCGCCATATTGTATATCGATATCTCAATTGGAGTTGCAATGCGGTTTTTTTCTATATATTCCAAGTCACATGAAATCATGAAACCCTAATGTCCAAAACCTAAAATCCAATTTTTGCAACCTAAATCCTAAATTTTGAGACAATTCCATAACACATATCAAATTCTCCAAATAGTACACAATCAAGTCCACAATCCATACAATTCGATATCGATTTTGCGATGCGGTTTTTTTCCAAAATGTAACCCTAATTTACAAACCTCCGTGTCACAATCAAGTCCACAGTTTTCTTTTGCGAAAAATGATTTCTTAATGAATGTTTTTTACAAATATAATTGCCCGTTCAAGCCCTTATTGAAATGATGAACAAAACTTCAGATTCGTACAACCCAGAACCCAAACTGAAACCCTAATTTTTCCCCATTTTGCAAACCTTAAACTTTGTTATATCCCGTGTTATGCGATTTTGTTTGCATATATTTGTATTGTTATTTTGTTTTGCTATATTTCTACGCCAGATATCCGGTGTTATCCTACCGTTATCTCATGTACTTTCGCCATATTGTATATCGATATCTCGATTGGAGTTGCAATGCGGTTTTTTTCCATATATTCCAAGTCACATGAAATCATGAAACCCTAATGTCCGAAACCTAAAATCCAATTTTTCGCAACCTAAATCCTAAATTTTTGAGACAATTCCATAACACATATCAAATTCTCCAAATAGTACACAATCAAGTCCACAGTACAATTCCTGATTTTGCAGAAAATGTAACCCTAATTTACAAACCTCCGTGCCCGTATTTCTTAAGGAATGTTTTTTTACAAATATAAGTGCCCGTTCAAACCCTTATTGGAATGACTAAACAAAACTTCGTATTCGTAAAACCGCTAACCCAAACTGAAAACCCTAATTTTTTTCCCCATTTTTGCAAACCCTAAAAATTCTTTTCCATTCTTTTTTCCAAACCCTAATCTCCATTTTGCATTCAATCCAAACCCTAATCCATTTTATGCGATGACGGTAGAGCGACAAAGTTCTTGCCGAGTAGAGGCGGCGAAGAACTAGGTCTTTGTCGTCGGGTTAGCGACACCTAGTTCTTCTTAGTCCCACTCGGCGACAACTTGGTTCTTCTTTGTCCATGGCACAAGTCATGGGAGGGGGCTAATACGGGAATTTTAGTGCTACGGGGGCTAATACGGGAATTTTAGTGCTACGGGGGCCAAAAGTGGAATTCAAAACTGCTATACGGCTAAATCTGTCCAAAACTCGGCTTACTGAGCATGCAATGTAATACTACGTATTTCATTGCTCCGAAGTTAAGAAAAAGTGGTTCCCTTGTTCATCATACATAGAGGTTCTTACATGTCTGGCCAGTGTTTCCTACATGCTTAGGAGCACTTATCAAACAGTAGTATGAATGTATGACATCTATTTTCCATTATTCTACAAACCGCTCGTATACTATAAACGAACAGGAGTTTGACAGCTCAAGCAACTGATCGAACAACGTGTAATCAGACGACGTGCGTATGCATACACACACTATACCTCTGGAGTCTTGAACATGGCATATGTGTAAAGAGTGCAGTGCATCGATTACTCACATCTCAAGCACTGCAGAACGCAAATCAGTGCAGAATAGTTCTTCACCAATACGCTGCCACAATGTCAATGATGCCGACAAATGCACTACTACACATGTATGCATGCAGCAGCGATCGAGTGAGCCGGTGGCCCGCCGGGCCGGCGACGAGCGGCCGGCAGAGCACCAAGTGGCTCGCGACGGCTGAGCGTGTGGCCCTCCAATGCGCGCTTTCCCCTGGGGGCTCACACAGAAAAGGCTCTGAGCGATCGATCGGGCCAAATGGCCCAAACAACGGTAACCTTTCCTGGCAAAAGCAACGGCATGTGTCAAATGTTGCAATGATGCGACAACGAACCCGGATCTTTTCTTCTTCTTTTTTTAAGTAAAAGGTAGAAAAATCTTTACCTTGATCGTTATATTGAAATGGTTGTCAAAATGTGATACAACGCCGGGGGCTTCCAGTTAAGGAGAATAAAAGGAAAAGGAGTAAGGAAATGGGAAAATGACCTAGAACATCTAAAATAACAAAAAATATATTATGCCCCAACAACAATCGCTCATCGGTGGGAAAAAACACATAAGGAATTTAAAGTAGCCATAACTTTCTTGGCCTGACTCCAGGTCCCAGCGACGGATGGTAGCTCGGTATTTGGGTTTAGTCTTGAATGACCAATGCAGATGATGTACTCTATATTACACACCGTGATAGTAAAAATCCATTGTCAGACAATAAATTCATTTTGAATTTTATTTTTAGCCAAACACTACATTGATCCGCTAAAATTCTCCTAAAACTAGTTTTCTTAAAACCTATTTCTTATTCTTGGGATCCAAACAACCACCTAAGGAATTTAAAGTAGCAAATGACTGTCGATGTCGCTCCGTCTTCAACATTTTGAAATACTTGTTGATTTCTTGTAATCCATAGTGAATGCGCACATGCTGCGAAACATATGGGCCAAATATCCCTGTAAGTAGCTACTTTTGCTGATATTTTTTTTGCACAAAATCCAGTATGTCATGAGATGAGGATGCTTCCGTTGCTAGTCCTAGTTTCCTCCATAAATGATTCGTAGATTTACATCGTAAAATAATGTGGTCAATCGTTTCTATAGCAAGGCAGATGTCACAGTGGGGATCTGTCCTCCATTGCTTAGTTCTCATGGTATCCTTAGTGTTTAGTCTTCCTCTGAAAGCAAGCCATAAGAAGATTCTGTATTTGTGGGGTATTGATCTATGCCAAGCATATTCTGACGCTGTCCATTTTATGCCGTGGAAAGAGAGGAGTTTGTACACTTCTGAAGTAGTTATGTCAGCCTTGTTCAAGATTATGACTCGTTAGTCCAAAATTCCTTGTTGCAATTGCTGTTCCGAAAGAATTTTAGTAAGTCCTGATATTCCGCGAGTGCTTGTTGGGATAGAACCAAATGTAATGACACTGCCCAATTGTTGTTAATGAATTGCGAGCTAACTGTATAGTTTGAATTAGTGGCAAAGGTGAACATAGTTGGTAGGCGTAAATACAGTCTCCCAAAGAGTGTCTAATGGTCCTTCCAGAACAACGTAGTCTGTCCCTCTCCAATTATGATTATGGTCATTTGTGTATTCATTTCGATGACGGATGGTAAAGTTTTCCAAATCACTGTGTCGCCCGGATGAGGCTGTAATGGTATGTTATTTCGAAAATATTGACATCTTAACCAAAGGAAACAAGGGTCAGTTGAGTTTGATAGTAGCTTCCCTGTCGTTTTTATGATCAAAGCTCTGTTATGATTCCTGAGACCACGAATCCCTAAACCTCCTTGCTCTTTGGGCAGTAGCACGATGGGTCAGGCAACTAGGCAATAACCGTCGTGAACCTCTCTATTTCCTTTCCAAAGAAAAGCTTTTCTGATTTTGTCCAGTGTTTGTATGCTGCGTTCTGGCCATTGGAGGCAGTGGCGGACCCAGGAACAAAATCTAGGTTAGGCGGAATAAACTAATAATATTATCCGATAACAAAGCAAGTCATATATAATACACATTGCAATCACTTTCAATAGAGCATATGACACTAAATAAATCTCAAAACTACAATCCGCATAATGTGAACATACCTTCAGTTTTTTCCTGCGGTTGTGGTTGTTGTGCTACTTGTGCATCTTCAACATTGACAGCTTTAACTGGTAGTACTTGCTCTTCTGTAGCTACCACAGCATTCCCGCTTGCATCGGTTCTCGGGGTCGACCCACTCGACGACGCAATGGTAAAATAGCTTTTCAAATCTAGCAAATTCAGAGCACGATGACACTATCAAATTCACAAATCATCGTATTCATTCATCAATAATCATTTATAATTTATAAATTATAATCACTGTAAGTATCACACATGACACATCACAACACAATATTCATCATTCAAGCATTCACAAATCACAATCCAAATCTTACCTTTTTCTTTAGACTTAGGAGGAGCCATCTTCAATTTCAATTTCTATTTTACCAAAACCAAACCTAATTTCTATTTCAACCAAATCGAGCTGACTGCGTGCCTCCTAGCAGCTCCAGAAGGACCAGAGACCTGGCGCCGGCGGCTCCTCCCTCCTGACCTCCTCCCCACTTCCCCAGCTCCTCCTCCCGGGCCCCGGCGCCGCTCCTCCTCCCGGACCTCCCGGCCCCTCCTCCCTGGCCGCCTCCTCCTCCTCCCGCTCCTCCTCCCGGGCCCCGTCGCTCGGCCGGCCCGGCCTCCTCGCGCTTCGCTCCGGGCCCCGCGACCGGGCCGCCCTCATGATCCGAGCTCCTCCCGCTGGCCTGCCTGGCCGCCGATGATCCTCCCGGCTCCCATGGCAGCAGATCACCCTGCCGCCAGTAGGTTGGAGATTTGGAGATTTTGCGAATTGGGGATTTGGGGAAGTGGGAACCGGGAGATGTTGATCGTTGACTATGCGATGATGGGCTTAGCTAGGCCGGATATTGGCTGTTGGCGCTTTGGGCTTTAGTGCTTCTTCCTCCTTCCATCTGCCTCCCATGGCCACCGACGCCGAGTGCCAATCACGACGAGCTCGCAGACTACATGGATGGGATCGTGGCCGTGGCCATGGGGGGTCGCGGCCGCCGACCTTTCGGACCTCGCCAAATTTTACCCTATTGTCGGGCCGCCGATTGGAGGAAACTCATGTAATAAGTAGGTATGGCTGAAAGCATCGTGTTTATCATTTGTACCCTACCTCCCCATGACAGTAGCCCTGGTATCCAACCTACCAACCTTCTGTCAATTTTGTCGATGATTGGTTGTAGTAGACCGTGAGGCATCTTATTGGTGCATAGCAGTAAACCTTGGTAATTGCATGGCAACGAGCTGATAGGGCATTGCAGGGTGGCGGCGGCCAGGATGGCTTCCTGATGTGTCATGTGGATGGGTACAAATGTATTCTTGTGATAGTTAATCTTCAAACCTGAAAAACTTGTAAACAATTCCAGGAGCTCTTTAAGAACCAGTGCCTGATGTGTAGCACCCTTGAGTAAGATCAGAGTGTCGTTTGCGTATTGCAATGTTAGGGGAGTTTGTTGTACATCCAGGGGTGTAAAAGTAGTCCATCTGTGTGAGCCTGTTGTAATATTTTTTGTAGGACATCTGCGACCAGTATGAATAAATATGGAGAGAGTGGATCTCCTTGTCGTACCCCACGTTTGTAAGAAATTTGATCTCCAACTGCACCGTTGACCATAATCTATGCTTTGCCGGAAGAAAGAATAGTACGTATCTAGTTGATCCATTTAGTGTCAAAGCCTCGGTACTGTAGTATCATCATAAGACAGGCCCAATTTACTGTATCAAAAGCCTTATAGAAATCTAATCGTGTTGCCTGGATCCTAGGCCCACACAGATCACTTTTAATTGTTCTCTCTCTCTTCTCATCTCGTCCCATCTCTCTTATAGAAAGAAACAAACATGCAGCAGGCTGGTTTAGTGTGAGAGAAAGAAGCTTTGAGTGAAGATAGAATAGAGGTTCTGGGTGGAAACGTGTGCTGTTGCGTTGCCTGCATGCGGCCATCCCTGTGCCCAAAGTTGCTGCCATCTTTCATGGGGCGGTGGCCCGGCCGGCTACGCCATGCTAATATGCAAAAACTAAGTCCGATCGGTAGCTCTGTTCCAACAACTCCTACCGCTAATTAATTGAACCGAAAGGACATAGAACCTAGGTAGCACTCCTTCCAATTCACGTAAACAAGTCATTTTTGACAAGTCTCTAAAATAAAACTTTGACCAATAATTACTATTGTAATATATTTATAAACCCCAATAAAATTATAATATTATAAAATACTTTTTGAGACGAATCTACACGTGTGATTTTTGTGTATCTAATCTAAATATTTAAAAAGATATCGATAGCCAATTTTTTTAAAGTTTGACTACACATATCGCACTCCAAAACGATTTGTTTTTGTGAACCAGAGAGAGTAGCACATAAAATGCCTACAAACTCCGAGATGAAGGCATGTAGTCAACTGCGGAGCTTCACATGAGCCGTTTACTAGTTCGGTTCATGTAGATGAAGCGCGCTTGTTCGCACATCAGTTTTGATCGAACCATGCACGCTGGGAATTGTTTTTTAATTTGGCCCCTGCTACCACCTTAATTGCAAAAATAGTTCTCTTCGCCCTGAAATTTGCAAATCTAGCCTCCTCCCGAATGCGGAAGTATATCAGGCTAACACGCGGCGTGAGCCACCACTTCATGCGCCCCCGATCGCATGAGGTTATCGGTAGGTGGCGAGCCTTGCCACTTCATACCCCCCCCCCCGGCATGAAGTGGCGGCTCATGTCACGTGTTAGACTGGTGTGTTTTCGTATTCGGGAAGAAGCTAAATTTACAAATTTTAAGGCAAGAGAGCTATTTTTATGATTAAGGCGGCAGTGAGGCCAAATTTTTTGAAAAGGGATATAGTTATTGTGGTCGACGGATGTGACGCCAACACAATGCGAGTGATCCGAGGTTGGTAACAAAAAACATCAGTGGAGTCTCGCGATGAGTGCCGGGCGAGGTCGACGTGACATGATGACAGCCTTCTACAGCATTCTCCTGCTGGGTCTGGCCAATGCCATGCGTGTGTACTTGCGTGCCAGTCCATGCGACTGTGATGCTCACGAGGATTAAAGGCTCGGTCTCAAGCAAAGGACGTGCCGTGCCTATGCTGCTGTTCCTTTCGTGCCAGAATGAAACCCCGGGAATAATACGCACAAGTTGGAAGCGGAGATATATAGGAGGGAAAACTAATTTAGCGTGTATTGTACGAGTGCATTTCGAACGGCGAGTGACGTGCGAGAGTAAGAGCGAGACCGGCCTGTTGGATCACGCTACTACTTTGCTTTGAGTTTTGGATTGTTCGTGCGGTCAATACTGTTGTTGTGTCCAAATTTGGCACTGCCTGTGCCTGGGCATATCTAAGAGGTCAAACTACTTTTACCATCTTTACGAGCGCCTTCTGTTACAAAACGTACGTACGACATGTATTCTGAATTTTGCACGTACTACGAGAACACACGGACGTGTCTCAGCCATTTTTCTCACATATTGTGTTTGATTGCTTGTAATAAGTGTATATGTTTTTTTAGATAATGGAAGTATAACTTTCGGTCTCTGCACCAACTAGAAATGTACACAGCCAATACACCATCATCAGCTAAAAGCTTAAAACAAAAAAGGCCAAAAACCAACAATGACAAACAAATTGCCATGCAAAGGCTAGCCTAAAAAAAGACCACCTAGCCCCCGTCTCCGGGACCAACCAGGAGATCGTCCACATGCGAACAGTAGCTGCACAGCAAAGAGGTGATGATGAGCCAGTCTCTGTAGCGACGCCTCCAAGAAGGGATACGATTCACATCGTCGTCGCCGGATCCAACTAACGAAGGTCAAATCAGGAGTTTTCACTCCGAAGCTCAGGTACCGGTTCTCCAAAGTAACGCCTTTAAGAAGGTAACGCCGCTCAAGTCAACGTCGTTATCGGATCCAACTAGCGAATTACAAGATCAAGAGTTTTCACCCGGGATCGAAGGTACTAGTGCTCCAAGACCACGCCACAGCGCGACCTCATCATTGGATCCAACCAATGAAGGCCAGATCGCCAAGACAACGTCCGCAACATCCCTAACGCCCAACCGCCGCCTGTACTAAAGGAAGGCGATGTCTACCGCAGCCCACGCGTCGGCCGGTTAAAAGCCGTCCACCGGGGAGTAGTCGAGCGCCGCACAAGCCACCGCCACCAAGCCATCGCGATCTCTACCAACTGCGCCAAATCTGGATCTACACCATGCCACCTCCGTCGTCAAGCCATCGACGAAGCCACGTCGCCGAAAGAAGCCGACGGAGAAGAGCCCAGGATCGCCACACCCGAAGATAAGCCGGCGGAGAAGGGCCCCAAATCCGACCCCGATGAAAGTCCTCACCGCTGGAATGCGCGCTCAGCCTCATGCCGTCCGAGGCAGTGGAGCTCGAAGGCCTCGACAAAGTGCTGCTCAAGAACGACTCCAACCTCATGTCCTTCGTGCTGCTCTTGGAGCACGACAGAAGCAATCTCAAGGCGGGTCTTTGCAGCCTCCTCGAGACCATCACCATGGCCGCACCGACGGGAGAGCTCGCCGTCGCCATAGCCACCTCCCAACGCGTGTGGCAAGCTCTTGTCCCGCTACTACAAGACAGCAGCAACAACGCCGATGTGCACGTGTCGGAGGCCCGTCCGTGTTGTATTCTGATCCGAATTTCTAATATGGAAGGATCCGAATTAGTTGCCATATTAGAGGATTAGTTTCTTACTTGGACTCCAAGTTTGTTTACCCCTTTTATATAGCTCTTGTAAGCCGCACGAGGAGAGGAACGCCTCATTGTAATCCCCTGCGTTTTGTAATCGCTCCTCATATAGTAATCATCGCCGATTGGCGCCCGTGGTTTTTTTTCCGCAAGGGTTTTCCACGTAAAATTCGTGTCTCCTTTGTCCGTATTTTTTCTAACAAGTGGTATCAGAGCACATGAGTTTAGGGTTTGGAGAGATACAAAGAAAAAAATAGAAAATCTAATCGGCGGCGCCATCAGCCAGCGCGTTGCTTCGCGTCGATCTGTGATCTCCCGTCACGCGTCGCTCCCGGGGGCGCGTACAGCACAGGAGGCTCCGTCTTCATCCGTCCGTCCACAAGCCGGCGTCATCGAAGACTGGTTTCATTGGTTTCGCCCTGTGCTACGACAGCCTCGTTCTTCGGTCCTCGTCCAGCGCGCCACTACGCCTCGCTTCCTCAGCGTTTCCTCGGCAACAAAGCAGACAAGCAAAGAAAAAGAATCCAACGGCATAGGTTCGAACAATCCTCTTTCTTTATTCACATGGAGGATCCAATCTTTGCTTAATTAAATCACCAGCAAGGTTGTCCTGTTGTTTCACGAGGTAAACCAAAGTTTCGGCTAACTTTGCTTCATCCACACGAGAAGAGTACGAGAAGTGTGAGGATCTTTGATTCACGTACACAGAAGGTGTACAAAGGAGGTCGTGATTTTTGCTAGGTTTACACAGATCAGTACCAGCAATTTTCAGGTTTTATTCCTCATGGCGACTTTGAAGTATGATCTTCCACTCCTAGGTCGAGACACAAGATTTTCATTGTGGCAAGTTAAGATGAGGGCTGTGTTGGCACATATGGATTTGGATGATGCATTGGAAGGTTTTGATAAACAACCTACCACATGGACTGCAGATGAGAAGCGTAAAGATCGTAAGGTTTTATCTCAGATTCACCTTCATCTATCAAATAATATTTTGCAGGAGGTTTTAAAGGAGAAGACGATTCTTTGATTATGGTCAAGTCGGAACAAATTTGCATGACAAAGGATCTGACCAGCAAGATGCATCTCAAGCAGAAGTTGTACTCTCACAAATTGCAAGAAGGAGGATCCGTGCTTGATTATCTTTCGTTGTTTAAGGAGATTATTTCCGACCTTGAGTCGATGGAGGTAAAATATGATGATGAGGATTTGGGTCTTATTCTTTTGTGTTCCCTGCCTAGTTCTTTTTCAAATTTCAGAGATACCATATTATATAGTAGAGATACTCTCACTCTTAATGAAGTTTATGAAGTTTTGCATGCCAAGGAGAAGATGAAACAGATGGTACCTTCTGAAAATTCAAGTTCAAAAGGAGAAGTCTTATTTATTCGTGGCAAACAAAAGGAGAAGAACTCAAACAATGGATCTCCAAGAAAAAGTTTGAACGGCTACAAGAACCGATCGAAATCTAGAGGCAAGTATAAGTCGTGCAAATATTGCAAGAAAAGTGGGTATGATATCTCTGAATGCTGGAAGCTGCAGAATAAAGAAAAGAGAACTAACAATTATAAGCCAAAAGGTAAACCAGATGATGAAGGTAAAGCCTCCCTTGCAGCTGATGATATTTCTGATGTAGAGGTTCTTGTTGCCTTTGTTGGGTGTGCTAAGACCAATAATGAATGGATTCTTGATTCTGCCTGTACCTTTCATATGTGTCCTAATAGGGATTGGTTTGCCATCTATGAACCTGTTGAAGGTGGTACTGTGTTGATGGGTGATAACTCATCTTGTAAGGTTGCAGGAATTGGTTCAATTCAGATCAAGATGTTTGATGGCATTGTCAGAACTTTGATAGATGTGAGGCATATTCCAGATTTAAAAAGAAATCTTATCTCTTTGAGTACTCTTGATGGTAAAGGGTACAAGTATTCTGGTGAAGGTGGAGTTTTGAAGGTATCCAAAGGCTCTCTTGTTGTGATGAAAGTTGATATTAAATCAGCCAATCTGTACCATCTGCGAGGTACTACAATATTAGGTAATGTTGTTGTAATTTCAAGTTCATTATATGATTCCGATGCTACTAATCTTTAGCATATGCGTCTTGGGCATATGAGTGAAATTGGTTTGGCAGAATTGAGCAAGAGAGGACTTCTTGATGGACATACCATCGGCAAGCTTAAATTTTGTGAGCATTGTGTGTTTGACAAACACAAGAGGGTGAGGTTCAATACTTCAGTTCATACCACAGAAGGTATTTTGGATTATGTGCCTTCTGATTTATGGGGGCCATCTCGGAAGACATCGCTAGGAGGTGCTCGTTATATGTTAACAATTATTGATGATTACTCTAGAAGAGTGTGGCCTTATTTTTTGAAGCATAAATCAGAAGCATTTTCAACATTTAAAGAGTGGAAGACTATAGTTGAAAGGCAAACCGAAAAGAAGGTAAAGAAACTTCGCACTGATAATGGGATGGAATTCTGTTCTGATGAATTTGAATCATATTGCAAGACTGAAGGCATTGTTAGGCATTACACCGTTCCTGGTACTCCTCAACAAAACGGTGTAGCTGAGCGTATGAACAGGACCATCATTTTCAAGGCCCGTTGTATGTTGTCTAATGCAGGTTTGCATAGGCGTTTTTGGGCTGAAGCCGCTTCCACTGCTTGCTATCTTATTAATCGGTCACCCTCTCTTGCAATTGAAAAGAAGACTCTAATTGAGGTATGGTCGGTTCCCCAAAGAAATTATTCGAAATTGAGAGTTTTTGGTCAGATCGCTTATGCTCATGTTGATAATGGAAAATTAGAGCCTAGAGTTGTTAAGTGTATCTTTCTTGGTTATAAATCTGGTGTTAAAGGATATAAGTTGTGGAATCCTGAAACAAAGAAGGTTGTGATTAGCAAAAACGTTGTCTTTAATGAATCTGCTATGCTTCATGATAAACTGCCCACTAATGTTCCTGTTGAGAGTGAGCAGAATTCAAGTGTTCAGGTGGACCATTTTGTTGGTTCCAATAACACATCAGATAAGAAAAATATTGTTGTTCATGATGCACCTATTGTTGAGGATACTCCTATTGTTGAGCAGCCACCACAACGGTCCATTGCAGTTGACAGGCATAGGAGGGAGATTAATCCACCCAAGAGGTTGATTGAATAAGCTAATATTGTTGCTTATGCTTTGAGTGTGGCAGAAGAAATTGAAGGTAATACAGAACCTTCATCATACTCTTAGGCTATTAACTCCACTGATTGTAATAAGTGGATAACTGCCATGCATGATGAAATGGAGTCACTTGAAAAGAATAGCACTTGGGAACTAGTGAAATTGCGAAAGGAGAAGAAGCATATTCGTTGCAAGTGGATTTTCAAAAGAAAGGAGGGTATTTTTCCTACTGAACCAGCAATGTATAAAGCAAGGTTGGTTGCTAAAGGTTATAGTCAGATTCCAGGTATTGATTTTAATGATGTTTTTTCCCCAGTTGGGAAGCATAGTTCTATTCGCACTTTACTCAGTATTGTTGCTATGCATGATTATGAACTTGAGCAATTAGATGTTAAAATTGCATTCTTATATGGGGAGTTGGAGGAAGACATTTATATGGACCAACCTGAGGGTTTTGTTACTCCTAGAAAAGAACACCTTGTTTGTAGATTAAAGAAATCTCTTTATGATTTGAAGCAATCTCCAAGGCAATGGTACAAGAGATTTGACTCCTTTATGCTCTTTCATGATTTTAAGCGGTCTGATTATGATAGCTGTGTTTATTTAAAGATTGCTAATGGTTCAGCTATTTATTTGCTTCTCTATGTTGATGATATGTTGATTGCTGCAAAAGATAAGTCAGAAATAGCAAAACTGAAAGCACAATTAAGTAATGAATTTGAGATGAAGGACTTAGGTGCAGCAAAGAAAATTCTTGGCATAGAGATTATTAGAGAGAGGCAATCTGGCAAGTTATACCTTAGTCAAAAAGGTTATATTGAGAAGGTCCTTCGTTGTTTTAATATGCATGATGCAAAACCAGTGAGTACTCTATTAGCTTCACATTTAAGATTATCTTCAGCCTTATATCCTAAGTCAGATTATGATATTGAGTACATGTCTAGAGTTCCATATTCCAGTGCAGTTGGTTCTCTTATGTATGCCATGGTTTGTTCTCATCCTGATTTATCTCATGCATTGAGTGTTGTCAGTAGATACATGGCTAATCTTGGAAAAGAACATTGGAAAGCAGTTCAGTGGATTTTCAGATATTTGCGTGGCACTTCTAATGCTTGTTTGCAGTTTGGGAATTCTAGAGATGAACTTGTTGGTTATGTTGACTCTGATTATGCTGGTGATTTGGACAAGAGAAGGTCTCTAACAGGTTATGTTTTCACTATTGGTGGTTGTGCTGTTAGTTGGAAGGCAAGTTTGCAAGCTACTGTTGCTTTATCTACCACTGAAGTAGAATACATGGCTATTTCTGAAGCTTGTAAAGAAGCTATTTGGTTGAGAGATTTGTACACTGAGCTTTGTGGAGATAATTCTTGCATTACTATATTTTGTGATAGTCAGAGTGCTATATGCCTTACAAAGGATCAGATGTTCCATGAGAGAACAAAACACATTGATGTGAGATATCACTTTATTCGAGGTGTTATTG